>CM022303.1:625341764-625801347 GCA_011799875.1 Thinopyrum elongatum | reverse complement strand
GGCGCCGCCCCACCCGCCCTCTGGCCCGCCGCCGCCCTTCCCTCGCCCCTCCCCGCCGCCGCCCCACCCGCGCTCCGCCCCGGCCTCGTCGTCTCGCCCCGCGCCGCCACCGCCCTTCCCTTGCCGCAGTGGGCCTCCTCGACTCCGCCCTGGCCACCCCTCGGCCGCGCCCTCGTCGAGCTCGGTCCAGCCGGACCTCCCCGAGCCCACTCCGCCCTCATCGCCGCCCGACCCTCACTCCGGCCGGCGGCTAGGCTCCACCGGCCCTCCTTTGCCGCTGCTCCGGCCAGCCTAGCCCCAGCCCGAGCTCCCCTCCGCCTCCCCAACCTCATCCCGGCCCTCCCCTAGGTGAGGTTTTTTCTTTGTCTTTTCATTTTTTTGTGTACATTTTTTGTAGATAGGTGGACAGATAGAAATAGATAGTTAGATAGATGGATGAATTGGAAAAGAGTAAAATTGTGAAGAAAAAATATATTTGGTGCATTTTTTCTATGTTTTGTGTAGTTTTAGTATGTTTTAGATACATACTCGATGTGATGGATAGAAGTAATGTAGAGTATATTGAAAGATAGATGGATGAGATGGATTTGATGGATATATGTTTTGTGGAGTATATTGAAAAATAGTTTTTTTAGATATATAGATGAATGTTAAAATTTGAAGAATTGTCAATGAGATGTGATGTGATGGATGTGATGTGATGATGTGATGGTCTAAATTTTTTACTCGGTGGTAATTACAGGATTTGTGGTGTTGCATCTTCCTGCAGTGATCGTCGTCGGAGCTGTTGGTCCCCGACATCTCGCCGCGGTTCGACTACTTCCTCTACAGCCGAGGGTGAGCTACGAATCCACCTTCACCTCCCATGCTCTTTTAATCATGTCACTAGATTTCATTCTCAAGTCACGTAACCTAGGCGTCTCCCGTCCGAAAGGGTTGCATCGATAAATATGCATTCAATTGCATATTTATCACCGCAGCTCTTTCGGATTGTCCAACGTTTTCCACGGATAGCCCGAGGATGTGTAGATCGGGTATGTTTCTCCATGCTCTACCTCGTTCCGAGACAGGATTTCGGTGGCGCCTCCCCATTGTCCTCCGGAGCACATTCTCTTGGCTATTAGCCGAGACGTGTATCTGGAGAACAGTAGGGAGGTGCTACCAAAATTTTGTCTTGGAATGGGGTAGATCATGGAGAACGTACTCAATCTACACATCCTCGGGAGGGATTAGGACCCATCTTTACCTATTAGAGATGTAGGTGGTTTCAATGCCGTCAATGCGGTAGAAAATAAAATTTTGATGTGATTAATTTAAATGAATCCTTAATTTTGTTGTGTGGCTCCCAATAAAGCAGAGGATGGTAGATAATCAGTGGATGTACGGTGGTTTTATCCGTCGGAATCGAGTAACATCAGAGTGGATCGCGAAAACCGATGTGTATTTGAAGGAGATATTCTGTAGTCCAATGAGAATTATCCCACAATGCCCATGTGTGGGATGTGCCAGACGTCACTGTAGAAATCATAAGGACATGACTGACCTCCTTCGCACACACGGATATATGCCAAACTTTGACATGCCGCTGATAAACTTAGCCGAGAGGACCGTGGTAGAGAGGAGGTGATGCGACAACGCATCGATGGTTATGCGGACGACGGGGTCAGGGACATGCTAGATGATGTCATTGCTACAGAAACGGCACATGTGACACCTTCAGAGAATGAACCGGAGGAGCCGGAGGCAACCGCAAAGGCCTTCTTGGAGGTCTTGGCCTCATCGAAGAAACCTCTTTATGTGGGTGCGAAAATATCTCAGCTGGATGCCATCTCGCAACTGATTACAGTCAAGGCTGAGTACGGCTGTAGCCAGAAATGCTTCGAAGCATTCCTGGGAGTATGGACTAACAGCCTCCCTAAGGGTCATGAACTGCCGAAAAGCATGTACGCTACAAAGAAAATCATGAAGGCACTCTCTATGGATTGTGAGGAAATACATGTTTGTCCGAAGAATTGCCTTTTGTTTAGGCACGAGTATGCGGATGACAAGTACTGTAGGGAGTGCGGTTCGTCTCAGTACCTTGAGGTGGTCAGTGAGGATGGTGAGAAAAGGCAGCTAGCCATCCCCGCTAAGGTTCTTCGGTATCTCCATTTCATAGAAAGACTGCAGCACCTTTTCATCACAGAGGAGTCTGCCAAAATGATGAAGTGGCACAAGGAAGGTATAAGGTACCATCCAAATAAAATCATACATCCGTCGGAAGGCGAAGCATGGAAGTCGTTCGATGAAGAATACCCCGAGGAAGCAACTGAGGCTAGGAATGTCAGAATAGGCATATCAGGTGATGGGTTCAATCCATATGGTATGTCGTCCAATCCATACAGCTGTTGGCCCGTGTTTGTAATTCCGCTCAATCTCCCTCCCGGTGCCCTAATGCAACACAAGACCATGTTCTTGTCGCTCATCATTTTGGGGCCTGAATACCCATGGAAGCAATTGGGTGTGTTTATGCAACCGCTGGTGGATGCTCTGCACCATTCTTGGTACTTTCCGAGGTTGACATACGACCAGGATCTGCAGAGAAATTTCTTGATGAAAGTTTGGTTGCACTATTTGAAGGAAATATGCCCTAGAGGTAATAATAAAGTTGTTATTTATATTTCCTTATATCATGATAAATGTTTATTATTCATGCTAGAATTGTATTAACCGGAAACTTGATACATTTGTGGATACATAGACAAAACACAGTGTCCCTAGTAAGCCTCTACTAGACTAGCTCGTTAATCAAAGATGGTTAAGTTTCCTAACCATAGACATGAGTTGTCATTTGATGAACGGGATCACATCATTAGGAGAATGATGTGATGGACAAGACCCATCCGTTAGCTTAGCATTATGATCGCTAAGTTTTATTGCTATTGCTTTCTTCATGACTTATACATATTCCTTTGACTATGAGATTATGCAACTCCCGAATACCGGAGGAACACCTTGTGTGCTATCAAACATCACAACGTAACTGGGTGATTATAAAGATGCTCTACAGGTGTCTCCGAAGGTGTTTATTGGGTTGGCATAGATCGAGATTAGGATTTGTCACTCCGAGTATCGGAAAGGTATCTCTGGGCCCTCTCGGTAATGCACATCGTGACAAGCCTTGCAAGCAATGTGACTAATGAGTTAGTTACGGGATGATGCATTACGGAACAAGTAAAGAGACTTGCCGGTAACGAGATTGAACTAGGTATGAAGATACCGACGATCGAATCTCGGGCAAGTAACATACCGATGACAAAGGGAATGACGTATGTTGTCATTGCGGTTTGACCGATAAAGATCTTCGTAGAATATGTAGGAACCAATATGAGCATCCAGGTTCCGCTATTGGTTATTGACCGGAGATGTGTCTCGGTCATGTCTACATAGTTCTCGAACCCGTAGGGTCCGCACGCTTAACGTTCGATGACGATTTGTATTATGAGTTATGTGTTTTGGTGATCGAAGATTGTTCGGAGTCCCGGATGAGATCACGGACATGACGAGGAGTCTCGAAATGGTCGAGAGGTAAAGATTGATATATTGGACGATAGTATTCGGGCACCGGAATGGTTCCGGATCGTTTCGGGTATTTTTCGGAGTACCGGGAGGTTACCGGAACCCCCCGGGGAAAGTAATGGGCCAACATGGGCCATAGGGGAGAGAGAGGGCAGCCCACAAGGGGTGGCGCGCGCCCCCCCATGGGCAGTCCGAATTGGACTAGGGGAGGGGGCGCGGCCCCCCTTCCCTCTCCCTCTCCCTCTCCTTCCCTCTTTCCACCTCCATGAGAAGGAAGAAAGGGGGGGGGGCGAATCCTACTAGGTTTGGAGTCCTAGTAGGACTCCCCCCCATGGCGCGCCTCTCCTTGGCTGGCCTCCTCCCTCTCCTCATTTATATACGGGGGCAGGGGGCACCCCAAAGCACATCAATTGTTCTCTTAGCCGTGTGCGGTGCCCCCCTCCACAGTTTACTCCTCCGGTCATAGCGTCGTAGTGCTTAGGCGAAGCCCTGCGCGGATCACATCACCATCATCGTCACCATGCCGTCGTGCTGAAGAAACTCTCCCTCGACCCTCTGCTAGATCAAGAGTTCGAGGGACGTCATCGAGCTGAACGTGTGCTGAACTCGGAGGTGCCGTACGTTCGGTACTTGGTCGGTTGGATCGTGAAGACGTTCGACTACATCATCCGCGTTAACCTAATGCTTCCGCTTTCGGTCTACGAGGGTACATGGACACACTCTCCCCCTCTTGTTGCTATGCATCTCCTAGATAGATCTTGCGTGAGCATAGGAAATTTTTTGAAATTGCATGCTCCGTTTCCCTTTAGTGGTATCAGAGCCAAGTCTATGCGTAGATGATATGCACGAGTAGAACACAAAGAGTTGTGGGCGATGATAGTCATACTGCTTACCACCAACGTCTTATTTTGATTCAGTGGTATTGTTGGATGAAGCAGCCCGGACCAACCTTACATGACCACGTTCAAGAGGCCGGTTCCACCGACAGACATGCAACTTGTTTTGCATAAAGGTGGCTGGCGGGTGTCTGTTTCTCCAACTTTAGTTGAATCGAATTTGACTATGGCCGGTCCTTGTTGAAGGTTAAAACAGCAAACTTGACTAAACATCGTTGTGGTTTGGATGCGTAGGTAAGAACGGTTCTTACTAGAAGCCCGTAGCAGCCACGTAAAACTTGGAACAACAAAGTAGAGGACGTCTAACTTGTTTTTGCAGGGCATGTTGTGATGTGATATGGTCAAGACATGATATACGTTATTGTATGAGATGATCATGTTTTGTAAAAGTTATCGGCAACTGGCAGGAGCCTTATGGTTGTCGCTTTATTGTATGAAATGCAATCTCCATGTAATTGCTTTACTTTATCACTATGCGTTAGCGATAGTTGTAGAAGCAATAGTTGGTGAGACGACAATGACGCTATGATGGAGATCAAGGTGTCAAGCCGGTGACGATGGAGATCATGACGGTGCTTTGTAGATGGAGATCAAAGGCACAAGATGATGATGGCCATATCATGTCACATATTTTGATTGCATGTGATGTTTATCTTTTATGCATCTTATTTTGCTTAGTACATCAGTAGCATTATAAGATGACCCTTCACTAAAATTTCAAGGTATAAGTGTTCTCCCTGAGTATGCACCGTTGCGACAGTTCGTCGTGCCAAGACACCACATGATGATCGGGTGTGATAAGCTCTACGTTCACATACAACGGGTGCAAGATAGTTTTGCACGCGCATAATACTCGGGTTAAACTTGACGAGCCTAGCATGTACAGACTTGGCCTCGGAACACTGAGACCGAAATGTTGAACGTGAATCATATAGTAGATATGATCAACATAGAGATGTTCACCATTGAAAACTACTCCATCTCACGTGATGATCGGACATGGTTTAGTTGATATGGATCACATGATCATTTAGATGACTCGAGGGATGTCTATCTAAGTGGGAGTTCTTAAGTAATATGATTAATTGAACTTAATTTATCATGAATTTAGTCCTGATAGTATTTGCATATCTATGTTGTAGATCAATGGACCGTGCTACCGTTCCCTTGAATTTTAATGCATTCCTAGAGAAAGCTAAGTTGAAAGATGATGGTAGCAACTACACGGACTGGGTCCGTAACTTGAGGATTATCCTTATTGCTGCACAGAAGAATTATGTCCTTGATGCACCACTGGGTGAAAGGCCTGCTGCAGGAGCAGATGCTGACGTTATGAACATCATGCAAGCTCGATCTGATGACTACTCAATAGTTCAGTGTGCCATGCTTTACGGCTTAGAATCGTGACTTCAAAGACATTTTGAACGTCATGGACCATATGAGATGTTCCAGGAATTGAAGTTAATATTTCAAGCAAATGCCTGAGTTGAGAGATATGAAGTCTCCAACAAGTTCTATAGCTGCAAGATGGAGGAGAACAGTTCTGTTAGTGAACACATACTCAGAATGTGTGGGTACCATAACCACTTGACCCAGCTGGGAGTTAATCTTCCGGATGATAGTGTTATTGACAGAGTTCTTCAATCACTGCCACCAAGCTATAAAGGCTTCGTGATGAACTATGATATGCAAGGGATGGAGAAGACTATTCCCGAGCTCTTTGCTATGCTCAAAGCAGCGGAGGTAGAAATCAAGAAGGAGCACCAAATGTTGATGGTTAACAAGACCACTAGTTTCAAGAAAAAGGGCAAAGGAAAGAAGGGGAACTTCTGTAACATCCCCATATCTTAACCATGACATCAAGCTAATTAAATTGCCATGCCATCATATTTCACTAAGTCAAGATGCCACTTGTCCCAAGTCAAACTCAAATTCAAATTTAAAATGCAAGTCAAAATAAAAATCATCCAAACAGCAAAACTAAAATGTTCATATTATTGCAAATATTCCCAAAGCAATTATAAAAATATAATCAATATTAATTGAGTTAGATAAGTGACTCTAACATCAAGAAACAGTACCAAAACAACACCCCTTTAATCCATTTCATTTATTGAAAATTCTTATGAAATCATAATTTGCCCAAACCAATTTCTAGTGTTAGATAAATTTGCACTGTAATACTTGAGCCAAGTCACATACTTTATAGAAATCATCTAGTGGCCTAGGAATTGCAAAACAGGTTAGAAAGAAAGAAAACAGAAATGATAAAGATTAAAGACTAAAAGGATACTATACACTTAAGGCCCAGCACCCCACAGTGCGCTCGGCCCAGTTCGGCGCTACAGTCATCGACTTCGTCGCGCTGTCGAGCCGACAGCGTTCGCGTGCCCTCTCGTCGGCTAGATCTTCGACACGGCGGCCCCTCGGCTGTTTGGATCGACTAGATAAGCACCCCACTGCCCCTCGACCGAACCCTAGCCCCATCTCCTCCTCATTCCCCTTCTCTCGCTCGCCCCCTTCGTTTCTTCGCGCCGGACGCGGTCGTCGATGCGCCGATGCCAATGACACGGCCACCAGCCACCTCGAGCTGCGCTTGGGAGTCCAGCAGCTTCGCCGGGCTCGTCCTCATCTTCTCCACCCCCAGATCGACGCCGGGAACTGCCGCATCGCCGCCATCGCCGTCTTCCCCATCTTCGGCCGCCGCATCTGCTCCGAGGAACCCCGCGGCTCTGCTGCTACAAAACTGTCACCGGGCCCACTTGTGCCTGCAAGGTGAGCCTTCGCTTCTTCCCCCCCCCTCTTTGCTTCGCCATTCTGTGCCCGTAGTCGCCTCGCCGTCGTTGCCGTAGCTCGCCTCCTCCGCCGAGCATGTCGCCGTTGCTACACTTGCTGTCGAGCTCGACCGAGCGCGTAGACGTGCCCAGCTCACTCGAAGGAGCCCAACGCCACCGCCGGCTCGCCTTGCCGTGCTCCCTACCACCGTTCCCGCCTGCACCCGAGCTCCGGCGCCCGCTCGTGAGCTCACCGCCGTCGCTACGCGCCACCCCAGCCTCCGCCACCGCCACCAGGCGACGCGGCGCGGTTCACTCGTTCGAATGCGCCCTCGCGCGCTCCATTTGGCCCGCTATGGCCAAATCCCGATGGGCACCTGAGCGCGCCGCCGCGATAGAGGCTCGCCGGAGCTTGTTCCGGCGCCACCACCGACGTGGCACTGGCCAATGGGCCACCCCGAGTCGCTGGCAGCTGGGCCCCACAGGCCCAGTTGACCTGTTGACCGGGTCAACTCTGTGACGTGGCGCTTACTGCCACTGACCAGTGGGCCCGCGTGATTAATTAGCTAAATAGATCTTTAAAATAAATCTAATCACTAAACAGACACTGACATGTGGGGTCCACCCCCTAAATAACCCTGTTTAACTTTAGTTAACCACTATTTCGCCCTGAGTCACTGACCAGTGGGACCCACTAGTCAAGTTTGACCTGATCAGCGGTTCTGTTGACTGCTGACATCACTCCTCACTATTATGGATAATGTTTGATTTAAATAATTAAATAATTCCAAAAAATTGTTTAAACTTTGAAAAATCATAGAAAAATAACCGTAACTCGGATGAAAATAATTTATATATGAAAATCGATCAGAAAAACAAGACGAATCCGAATATGCCCTCCTCATACCAGTCACATGCCCCTAACCACCTGAACATGGAACTTTCCTCTCCGATTCGTGTGTCTGACAGACGTCCGGAAACGGGAAAACTTTCCCGGTATATTCCCGCTCCGTCCGTAGCACATAGCATAGCACTAGGGCACCCCTACACTGCGTATTACCGTGCCTTGCTATGTGATTGTTTTTATTGCCATGTATTTATATTGTTTCTTCTCCCCCTTTCTTCCTGGTAGACTTCGAGACCGCCAATGATGCCTTGCTGATCGACTACTTCACCGTCGGAGATTCCTTTTTCATCTGCCGAGCAGCCAGGCAAGCACCCCCCTTTTGAGCATTCTGATATCGCCCACTCTCTTCCCTCTTATGCTTGCTTTAGAAGTTACTGCTGCTGCTGTTATCCTATATCTGCTGCATAGCCTGTTTATTGTAACCTGCTATTGTTTCCTACCTGCTTATCCTAAACTGTTTAGTATAGGTTGGGTAGAGACCCATCAGAGACCCCACTGTATCCCGACTGCCTCGCTGGATCATCAGAAGACCCGATCAACGGGATCAAAGACCAGGCCCCGACACCGCACATCACTCCCCCTTAGTTGTTCGACACTACTGGGTAACTATCGAGTGCCGAGGGTGATACCTCGTCAGTACTTCTGATGATAACCTTGTAGGTTAGTTAATCGGTCGTGGTCAGTGAGGGTGATTCCTCCTAAACCACCCCCGATAAGAATACCGTCGTTTAACTCCTCAAGAGTGGACCTCGAGGGTGATTCCTCCTCCGTTCACCTTGATGTTTACGTCAGGTGGGAATCCAACGAGGGTGATGCCTCGGATTCCTTCTTGATATGGTAGCCACACGGATGCCCTTACCTTACTGTTGACACTGCTTATTCTAGATAAAGACGGGTCGGCCCTGAGGGGTACCCGCGCGAGCTTAATGATGAGAGAAGTGGAGTCAGGCGGACCTGGATGGTGCCCGAGTAATGAACACGAGGCGTGGCCGGGCATTCCTAGCCCTTGCCACAAGTCCTCGAGACAGGGTGACAGGGTCACATCTTTCGTGAGTCTCTGCTCGTTACCGCATTACCAACACACTAACGGTTTGGATATTTGATCCGAGGGGCCTCTGGCCTGATAGCACTAACCATCACGTGGGCATAGTATGGGCGTTCTGCGTCGTATACTTCAGCCGAAGCTTAATAGACGTCAGCAACTGAGCGGCACACGCTGGGTTGGACTGGTAACGCAACCGCGCTTGTATTAAGGGGTTGCTAGGTCTGCTCACCGGCGGTGTACGCAACGTGCAGGAGCGTTCGGGGCGATGGCCCAAGACCCCTGGGGGCATAGGTTAGTCCGGTGTGCTGACATCTCTGTTAAGTATTTGGTCGGGTTGCGGCGTATCGTTTGGCCGAGGCCGGGCATGACCCGGAAAAGTGTGTCCGGCCGGAGTTAATCGAGCGTGGTGGGTAAGTTGGTGCACCCCTGCAGGGAAGAAACAATCTATCGATAGCCTGTCCTACGTTAACGGACACTCGGAGTTGTATCCCGATCGGTACAACTAGAATTGGTGACTTGAGATGAAATGGATAGTATGGCTCTAGGATTGCTTTCTCGCAGGGAGTCGAGGAAGGATCTCTGGCCGAGGTTGATGACACTACTACTACTTTACATTATGTTACTCTGCACTCTTCTAATGCTGCAAGACTGATGAAGATGCTTCAAGATGCTAGTCGTCGATAGGACTAGGCTCTTCCTCTCTATTCTGGCATTTCTGCAGCCCAGTCCAGATATACAGCCTCCTTTGAAAATATTGCATATGTAGTGTAGATCCTTGCTTGCTGAGTACTTCGGACGAGTACTCACGTGTGCTTTTGCTTTCTTTTTCTCCCCTTATCCATTTGTCGCAACCAGACGACGGAGCCCCGGAGCCAGCTGCCCTCGCCGACGGCTACTACTACTACCTTCCCGGCGAGTACTACTACGAGGAGCCGACCGACGACCAGGAGTAGGTTCGAAGGGTCCTAGGCAGGAGGCCTGCGGCTTTCGATCATAGTGTTTTCTTTTGCCCCGCCTTCTTAAAGGCTTGTTCTGTCTTTCTTTTTATATCTATACTCAAATATCTGATGCTTCCGCTGACGCTTGTATGCCATCGAGCTATGTATTCGAGCCCTCGAGGCCCTGGCTTGTAATATAAATCTTGTATGACTTTATTTATGTTTTAGAGTTATGTTGTGATATCTTCAAGTGAGTCCTTAGGCTTGATCGTGTGCATTTGCATGTATGATTAGTGCACGATTAAGCCGGGGTCATCACAGGTTGGTATCAGAGCCAACTGCCTCTAGGAAACCCCCTATCCAACTGCTTGGCCGAAGTTGAGTCTAGTGGTCCAAAATTGTTTTACTAACTTGGCTGTGTGGCTTACGGGCCCACGTTGCCAATTGGGTGGTATTAGGATCTTTTATTCCTCATCTTTAATCTTGGACTCTGATCACTCTTCTATTCGAGTTAAATGAAATTTACTAACGCCGACACTTAGGATCTCGTAACCACTTCCTGCCGGAGAGCCCCCTTCACTACAGATGATCGTCTGCTTCATCAGAGGATTCTGAAGATACTTCTCGACATTAATCGAGACCCTGTCCCACTGCTTTGCAGTTCCTGACCACCGATAAACTCCGATAGATAACTAGTTACAACTGTCACTCATATATTCATTCCAGTTACTTTCGGGTTCTATCCGACATATCGAAACACTATCCGACGTTTCGAGAATTCTCTGAACCTACTACCTTGCAATTCTTTTCCGCCTGAACACACCTACGAATAATTCCCCACACTTATCAGGGATTCGTTCATCCCTAGTTGATCATGTGCTCCGCAACATCCTTCCCACTGTCAATCGATCTTCCGAAAATTCTCTGCACCCTATTGCCCTTGAAATTCTTACCTACTTGCCTTATGGTTAATTCCCTATGACTAGTAATCTTCGTTGACATTCATTGTCAATGCCAGTTGCATCCCTTGATTCAATCTGCTGCGAATGCTTTCTATCATTCGTCGATTCCTAGAATTCGTCCTTTCGGCTCATTCACCATTCCGGACATGAGCTGGTTCTTGGCCAATTGAGCATTGGTTGATTGTCCAACTAAGCCTGTTTAATTTACTTGTCCTTTTGCCCAGGTAATCTACCTGCCCCTCCTCACTATGGAGGTCATGATTCCTCTGGATATTATACTTGAGTTATTCAAGTATTTCTTTAATCCGATGTGCTTGTCTCCCGTCCTTTCTCAGAGGACTCTCAGATGGAACCAGTTGTTAAAACCTTACCCCGTTAGTTCTCACGGATCACTTGATTCCTTTTGGGAACAATAATCTGACCGATTCTTTTCTATTCTAAGAACCTTATCGGTTCCTCCCTCATTGACATTGCCTTTGGCACTGAAGCATTCTCTACTTCATGCCGTCTGTATATCCGCCCTGCTTACATAGCACGGAGAGGCGGTGCATTCCTTCTCCATATTGACTTGGGACTGACTACTGACCAGGACATGTCCTGTAACCATGGGTGGAGATCTCTGCAAGACGGAACCCCTAAGGTTGTCTATCTAGTTCTGTTCAACCTACTCATATTTGGACAAAGCTTTTGCTTCTGATCCTTCGTTTTTGAACCATAACTCCTTTGTACTTAAACATCAGATTATTCTGATGTTTCTATAATTTGATGCCGTTACATTCTTTCTTCTTCTGTTTGAGTACCGATACTCACATCGGATCCTTTGCCGACCATCTGATCTTTTGTTGGGTTGCTACCCGATAACATCGATCATATTCAATAACCTTGTGAGCCTTTCCTCGGATACAGAATGTCTTTGGTAAAATGTATCCTCTCCTTCTGTCAATCATACTCTGCTTCCGAGCTTGAGTTCATTACCCCTGTAATTTGCTGTGCATGTTCCTAATATACCCGGATGGGTTGAACATATGCTTTCCTTAACCTGTGTAAATTGAAAGTTGTGCGGGTTACATCTACTCGCGTTTCGTCGGATAAATTTTCAACTCTACAACTTCTTCAAAGATGAGAAGTGAATGAAAGGTTATGCATTGAAGAAGTGGGAGTCGACCTTGAACCTTTGTGTTCATGCCCATGGACCCGATGTAGAACTTTTCATGGAAGCTGCTCGTAAAAATAATTATTTCCTTAGTACCAACTCATCTTGTATCTGTGAATTGATCCTTTGCAATCATGGTTCCGGACATACTAATAGCTCTTGATTCCTTTCTCGGACAAGTTAGAATACTTGTCTTCAGCAAATCAATGTGCCTGTCCAACCTCTATATTGAACTACCTCGAGTATTAACCCCCTACTATCTCGAGGATATCATTCTATCAAACTACGTTCTATGAAGTTTTCCAATAGAGTGATACCTTTCCCTGTCATAGTCACTCCAAGGGTTCTGGGTTGTCTTCAACCGAGACCAGTGAACAATGAATCGATTCCGCTCGGTGATTCAGCACTCCTAGTACTTTGCTGCTGGGGAGTTGGATACTCCATCACATCATTCCTAGCCTGATCAGCTATATGCTTGTCGTGCTGAATTCTAAATGTGCTACCTGGCCCTTCTTCCCAGAGCACAATTTTCGACGATGAGTTAAGCTTACGACAATCATCCTCATCTTGTCATTTCACCTCAAACAACAAGCTTGATTTCGAGCTTGTGTCATATCCGTAGTTCCAATAACCTTTCGCTTCAGCATTCCTTTTGTTTGATGTCATCGCTGACCGACTACATCTTCCTGAAACCTTTTGACAAATGTGTCGTGATCACCGAAAGTATTTTGGCTTCCTCGGAGATGTCCATTGAATTCATGGCTAGAAATACCATCTCTGCCCCTCGATGATTTGTGATATCATCGATGACATCCTTGACTTTCTGCCAACATAGACCTGGTTGTGTTTGGTTAATCCTTACGTTCCGAGATAATCCTGGAAGTGTTTCTTTGTATCTCTTGTGATCTTTCGATCCAACCCTTACTTGAAACACCATGTTATTGCTACCTCGAAGCATGGCTGTGGTATCCCGAATATCAACAAGAACATTGGGAGCATATTGCCAAATGTTTCTTGATCTATTATCCAAACACTGTTGTATGGATAGTATCATGAATCTTCCCTCGCCCCTTTGTCTAAATACTTTCGAACTTGCTGTCCTGTCATGTATATCGTGCTCCGCTTTCCCTTGGGAAGGATATACTCCCAATTCTTGTGTGTAAAACACATTTTCCTTTCCATTGGTTCGTTTAATCCAACAATTTCATTCTCCTTTCCATTGGTCTGCTTAATCTCTCAGATAACCTATATGGTCCAAGCAGAGATAATTCCCTATTTAAGAAAACACCCCGGTGCACAACTCCATCAGTGAGACCCTGTTACTAATGTTGATGACATTCCGGTAACCACCGATAGACGAGAACTTTGCCTATTGGTCTGCCTCATTTTAACGAGCAGGAAAATGGTTCTATTCGTCCCTCGCCCTTGGTACCGACGATGCTACCGACATAACTGACAGACTATCCCCTGACATACCTTGATGTCGTGACCGTTAAGATGTCACCGTTCACCCTACTTATAATCGACACCCCCCACAGTTCCACAGGATCGGAACCTGACTCTCCTATACATCCTTGATTCCGAAGTATCCTTTGATCTTGGTCTTGTGTGTTATCACGAGCCACCCCCGAAAGATGATCTACTCCCGATGCTCTGAACCCCGCATCACACTCTATTCAGGTATCGAACGGACGTCCATTCGTCCGAAATTTCTTATTGTACCTTCATACTTTGCTCTCGATGTTCCTCAGTTCAACTCGAGAGATACTTCTGCCGCATTCCCTAAATTGTTCGTCAGATAATCGACCCTACAAGGGTCAGATCTCCCGAAGTTACCCTTTTCTTCCCCACTTAAATCTCGGGACGAGATTTCTTGTAGTGGAGGAGATTTGTAACATCCCCAGATCTTAACCATGACATCAAGCTAATTAAATTGCCATGTCATCATATTTCACTAAGTCAAGATGCCACTTGTCCCAAGTCAAACTCAAATTCAAATTTAAAATGCAAGTCAAAATAAAAATCATCCAAACAGCAAAACTAAAATGTTCATATTATTGCAAATATTCCCAAAGAAATTATAAAAATATAATCAATATTAATTGAGTTAGATAAGTGACTCTAACATCAAGAAACCGTACCAAAACAGCACCCCTTTAATCCATTTCATTTATTGAAAATTCTTATGAAATCATAATTTGCCAAAACCAATTTCTAGTGTTAGATAAATTTGCACTGTAATACTTGAGCCAAGTCACATACTTTATAGAAATCATCTAGTGGCCTAGGAATTGCAAAACAGGTCAGAAAGAAAGAAAACAGAAATGATAAAGATTAAAGACTAAAAGGATACTATACACTTAAGGCCTAGCACCCCACAGTGCGCTCTGCCCAGTTCGGCGCTACAGTCATCGTCTTCGTCACGCTATCGAGCCGACAGCGTTCGCGCGCCCTCTCGTCGGCTGGATCTTCGACACGACGGCACCTCGGCCGTTTGGATTGACTAGATAAGCACCCCACTGCCCCTTGACCGAACCCTAGCCCCATCTCCTCCTCATTCCCCTTCTCTCGCTCGCCCCCTTCGTTTCTTCATGCCGGACGCGGTCGCCGATGCGCCGACGCCATTGACGCGGCCACCGGCCACCTCGAGCTGCGCTTGGGAGTCCAGCAGCTTTGCTAGGCTCGTCCTCATCTTCTCCACCCCCAGATCGACGCCGGGAACTGCCGCATCGCCGTCTTCCCCATCTTCGGCCGCCGCATCTGCTCCGACGAACCCCGCGGCTCTGCTGCTACAAAACTGTCGCCGGGCCCCCTTGTGCCTGCAAGGTGAGCCTCCGCTTCTTCCTGTTGGGTAACGCGACAGAAAACGAAAATTTTCGGTAGCGAGCATGCCCAGGACCACTATGGAGACTACATACAAGGTTTGATCTGATCCGTACCAACTCGAAGCGCAGCGGAAGAAGAGTCGGTGGAGATCGTTAGTGCAGATCCCCGCAGCTAGGATTTACAACCTCCCAACCGCGAGGATGTACTCCCTCGTCGGACAGCCCTTCGGGAGGCGGTCGGACAGTCCCCCGGACGATGTCGCGGACAGCCCTTCGGGAGGACCCTCGAAACTCAAACGGAGACTCGGACAGCCCTTCGGGAGGACTCTCGAACAGTCCCTCGGGCAAAAGACCGAAACTACGACCTCTCTATGGGGTTGCACACATACGGTGTCAGCTATCCGGCAGGGCTTCGCCGTCCAGAACTAGTTCCTGCCGGAACCCAGACAGCCTTTCGGCTCTACGAAACTCTTTTCATGGGAGGGAGAGAAGAAGCCAGATAATGCATGGCATGTGTATGAGAGCAAGGGATGAGTGTGGAGGGCTGCCCCTCCACCTCTATTTATAGGAAATCCCAAGGGGTAGGGTGGTTTTACAATAAAACCCAAAAGCACATGAATGAAGTCCTTCCACCAAGGGTTTAAGGGTGAAAACAAGGAACAAGAGGGGCTCCAAGGAGGAGCCACCTACTTGGCGGGCCACACCCCTTGGGGGGCCCCCATGAGGGCCTCCCAATCCATCCATGTCATCCCTAGATATTTTGGGATAAAGCCCAAACAAGTGGCTTTCCAAAAAGTAACCCAAAAAGCACTTTCACTATTCACGACGACATTTTTCAGCGTCCGTTCGAACTGAAAATATTTATGTGGGCTTAGAACATTTCCAGTACCCACCATAATAATTTTCAACGTGTTCTGGAACAATTCTAGATTAGTGATTTTCATCTGCGAAAAGCATCTGAAGTGGTTCCGGCAGCTCCGAAACATTTCCGGTTTTTCTTCCAGAAAATTCCCAAAAGTTTCCAGAATGATTCTGGCACCCTCTAAGAATTATCAGCCATGTGCCAAAACCAATTTGACTTTATGGTATCCTCTGAAACAACTTTTCAGTATCACCGAAACTCATCCGGTGACCTCTCTCGTCGGAACTTTTCCGCTGTCTCCGAAAAAAACTTTTTTCAGAAACTTTCTCTCAGACTCCCTGTCTAGTATTCAGCAGATAGATGACCCTTAAGCGTGTGACCCTATAGGTTCGGTGAAGTATAGACATGACCTGAAACCCCTTCCGATCAATGATCAACATCGGAGCCGTGGACACCCATATCGACCCCTATACCCACACGAATGAATATTCGAGTGAACCTCCAGTTGCCGTGTGCTATTCTTGTTGCTTCGCGATATGTCACAAACACCCAAGGTGAGATTTATTGCATTCCTGTGGATCAACAATTTGTCCATCATGCAAGTTACCTCGTTACCGGTTTTGTTCTCTTTTCTCGTTTCCGTGTTCCGGCATCCCAGTGATCAAATCACAAGGTGTCTGGCCAGACGATGATGGATACCGTAACACCGAGAGGGCCCGAGTATATCTCTCCATCGTCGGAGGAGCAAATCCCAATCTTGAGCTATCTCGTTACTTGCCATACTTTTCCGTGAACCCGTAAGCCGCCGTAATAGCCACCCAGTTATGGATGACGTTTAACAAACCCCAAAGTTCACGAAGCAAGTATGAAGGAACTCGATACTCTCATGGTCTAAGGAATTATGCAAACATTAACTTCTCTGTGTTATAAACCATTAACTTGTGACGAATGCATCTCATAGCATAACATCAAAATGGGTCGATTCAACACAAGTGTTCTACCAACAATTTGTGCCCTCAAAATTGCCGGCACAGACATGCCCATGATCAGGAAAACAGGATCATCATGCAATACTCGAGCCAGTCAAAGAGGCTTGACCAGGAATACATTTTTCCGTTTATTATCCCACACGTGCACATGAGTTTCCCTCCAAGCCTCGTTTTATTGTAGACTCGAGAATCATTGCAGTTATAGCATGGAATCATAAACTTTCATTACAAACCAGGAGATACAAAATAACTGATATTACTGCCTCTAGGGCATATCTCCTACAGACTCCCACTTGCACTAGAGTCATAATCCAGTTACATGGCTTCCCTAACACCAATGGCTATCCGGTGTTGCTCATGCTTTGCTCGTGGTAGAGGCTTTGTCATCGGGTCTGACACATTCAGATCCGTGTGAACTTTGCGTACTTTCACTAAACCCTCTTCGACATGATGTCGAATGAGTTTATATTTGCGTTGAATATGTCTTGTCTTATGGTGCGAACTTGGTTCCCTTGCCTGAGCCACGGCGCCACTATTATCACAATAGATCTCCACCGGGTCCAGAGCACTTGGAACCACACCAAGGTCTTCAAGAAATTGCTTGATCCATACCGCCTCCTTGGAGGCTTCTGAAGCGGCAACATACTCCGCCTCCGTCGTAGAGTCCGCCACAGTCTTCTGTTTGGAACTTTTCCAATCAACTGCGCCACCGTTCAATATGAAAACATAGCCTGATTGAGATTTGAAGTCATCTGGGTCAGTCATGAAGCCTGCATCAGTGTAACCACTTACAATGAGCTCTTCATCACCTCCGTACACAAGGAGTAAATCCTTGGTCCTTCTGAGGTACTTAAGAATACCCTTGACTGCGGCCCAGTGTTCCAAACCTGGATCACTTTGGTACCGGCTGCTAACACTTAGCGCATAGGAAACATCCGGTCTTGTACATAGCATGGCATACATGATAGAACCAACTGCCGAGGCATATGGAACATCATTCATTTGTACTCGCTCGTCGAGAGTTCGAGGACTCTGATTCTTGCAAAGTACTGTGCCAGGTGACATGGGGAGTAGGCCTTTCTTGGAGTTCTCCATGTTGAACCTTTTCAACACCTTGTCAATGTACGTGCTTTGGCTAAGCGCTATCAGGCGTTTTGATCTATCTCTATAGATTCTGATGCCCAATACATATGCCGCTTCGCCTAAGTCTTTCATTGAAAACCTTTTCTTCAACGAGTCTTTTATTTCACTAAGAAAATTCACGTCATTTCCAATCAACAATATGTCATCCACATACAAGATTAGAAATGCTTTTGCGCTCCCACTAAACTTCTTGTAAACACAAGATTCTTCGTCATTCCTGATGAAGCCAAACTCTTTGACCACTTCATCAAAACGAATGTTCCAGCTCCTTGATGCTTGCTTCAGACCATAAATGGCTTTCTGAAGTTTGCATACCTTTCCAGCATCCTCATGAATGACAAAACCTTCCGGCTGTATCATGTATACATCCTCTTTGAGGTTTCCATTTAGGAAAGCCGTTTTGACATCCATCTGCCATATTTCATAGTCGAAATAAGCAGCAATTGCTAGCAATATCCGAACAGACCTAAGCATAGCTACGGGCGAGAAAGTCTCGTCGTAGTCCACTCCTGGAACTTGCGTGAACCCTTTCGCGACAAGTCTAGCTTTGTGGATAGTAATGTTACCATCCGCGTCCGTCTTTCTTTTGAAAATCCATTTACAACCAATCGGCTTTGCGCCTTCTGGAAGTTCTTCCAAGTTCCAAACTTGGTTTTCGTACATGGATTCCATTTCGGATCTCATGGCTTTGTGCCATTCTTTTGAGCTGGGCCCCGCCATCGCTTCTTTGTAGTGCGCATGTTCATCGTCTTCAAGAATGAAGATTTCGTTATGAAACCATTCAGGTGGCTGGATAGCCCTACCTGATCTACGTGGTTCAGTTACAACATTGTCTGAAGTCTCCGCATCGCATGCGACAACTTCCGGCTCGGTTGTAGGGATAATTAGCGGAATTTCTTCCGGTTCCTTAGCCGTATCAACAGTTGCCGAAGATTCACTAATCTCATCAAGTTGTACTGTCCTCCCACTTAATTCTTTTGCGAGAAACTCTTTCTCGAGAAAGACTCCGTTTTTAGCGACAAACACTTTGCACTCGGAGGGTTGGTAGAAGAAATACCCAACGGTTTCCTTGGGATAACCTACAAAGTTACATTTGTCTGATCTGGGATCGAGTTTGTTTGGTTGTAAACGTTTTACATAAGCTTCACAACCCCAAACTTTGAGATGCGACAAATTGGGTTTCTTCCCATGCCATAACTCGTATGGTGTCGTCTCAACAGATTTAGACGGTGCTCTGTTTAGTGTGTGAGCTGCAGTAAGTAGTGCGTGACCCCAAAAAGATATCGGTAGATCTGTAAGAGACATCATCGACCTTACCATGTCCAACAAGGTTCGGTTACGTCGTTCCGATACTCCGTTTCTCTGTGGAGTTCCGGGAGGCGTAAGCTGTGAAACGATTCCACGGTCACTTAGATGTTGGCCAAACTCATGACTAAGATATTCGCCTCCGCGATCAGACCGCAGAAACATAATCTTTTTGTCACGATGATTTTCTACCTCATTCTGAAATTCTTTGAACTTTTCAAAGGTTTCCGACTTATGCTTCATCAAGTAGATATAGCCATACCGACTTAAATCATCAGTAAAAGTCACGAAGTAAAAATACCCACCCCGTGCGGCCGTGTTCATTGGACCACATACGTCACTATGTATTATTTCCAATAATTCACATGCCCGTTCAGGATGACCCGTGAACGGCGTCTTGGTCATTTTCCCCATCAGACAAGCTTCACATGTGTCGAATGATTCAAAATCAAAGGACGGTAAAACTCCATTTGACTGGAGTTTTTGCATGCGTTTCTTTCCGATGTGGCCAAGTCGACAGTGCCACAAGTAAGTGGTGGTGGTAGCATCCTTCTTAAGGCGTTTAGCATTCACGTTAAAGACATCATTTCCACATTCAAGATTTAGTATGAAAAGGCCCCCAACAATGGGTGCAAATCCATAAAACATATCCTTACAATAAAGTGAACAACCATTGTTCTCAGACTTGTACGAATACCCATCGTGCACTAAACATGATCCGGAGATAATGTTTCTACACAATGCCAGAACAAGATAACAGTTACTAAGTTCCAAAATAAATCCCGAAGGGAGACGTAGAGGCATAATGCCGATGGCTTGCGCGGCGATCCCAGCGCCGTTCCCGACCCGCATCACGACCTCATTCTTTGCCAGCCTGCGCACCTTCTGAAGTCCCTGTATCGAGTTGCAAATGTGAGCAACCGATCCGGTATCAAATACCCAAGACTTAGAATTTTCGCCAGCAAGCAAAACATCAATGACATTAACTTGTATAACAATTATACCTTTTCCGGTTTTCCCGAACTTCTTATCTTCCAGATACTTCTTGCAGTTTCTCTTCCAGTGTCCTGTGCCCTTGCAGTAGAAGCACTCAATTTCATTCTTGGCTCCGCCCTTAGAGTTGCTTTGGGATCCGGTCTTACCGGCGCCTTGCCCTTCTTTGGCTTGCCTTTTTTCTTTTTGAAACTGGCGGTTTTATTCACAAGCAACACTTGCTTGCGATTTTTCCGCAGTCCTCCTTCTGCAGTTTTCAGCATGGCGAGCACCTCTTCCGGTTCCTTCTCCATCCCACTCATGTTGTAGTTTAATACAAAACCGTCGTAAGACGGGGGGAGTGAAGAAAGCAACATGTCCATCGTATGGCCAGGTGGAAGTGGAAATTCCAGGGTTTTAAGCCTTTCAGCATAGCCAATCATTTTGACCACATGTTCGCCAACTGAACTACCCTCAGCCATCTTGCAATCCATCAAAGCCTTCATGATATCAAATCGTTCAGACTTTGCGGTTTCCTTGTACAGAGCATCCAATTCCCGGATCATATCACGGGGTTTATGGAGTTCAAAACGTTTTTGAAGGTCTGTACTCATGCAAGCTAGCATGAGGCACTGCACTAAGTTGTGATCATCATCCTTAGTGGCCCAGACATTTTGTTCATCTTCCGGGGCCTCTGCTGCCGGTTTAGCTGGAAGAGCATTTTCAAGCACATACAGTTTCTTAGCGCTCCTGAGGACAATCCTCAGGTTGCGGACCCAGTCCGCATAGTTGTTTCCAGTCGCAGTTAACTTCTCTTTCTCTAACATCGGGCCTAAGTTGAACGCGGTGTTGCGAGCCATTTGATCTACAACGGAAAACACAAGTTTTCACTTAGACTTTGTTTATAATGAAAAAGCACTAGTGAATAAACAATTTTATTCTAAAGTGCGCTCCCACTCAAATCAATATCTCTCAAAATTGATTATGAGTGATACAAGACCCACACTTCGATTCAACGCCATTGATGTGGACATCACTGATGACGAGAATTTCAATTGGTAGGCAAACTTGCCGATCACATCTCCATGTGACTCTTGTTCATCTTTCGATGGGTGTGTTCCGAGCTCAGGACGATCCTGCCTGAACGTCAAAGACAACCAAGTGATCTTGCTGCGAGGTCTGACCTCACCCGCCTCATTCCTCTCAATTCGTTCGTACCCATGTGGACATGGCGTACCCCGAAAAGATACGAATTACAGACGGTGCTACACTTGGGTGAACACTAACTACTTTGATATTTTGAAGTGAGAGATCACCCTAATAAAAAGCGACTACCGCGCAATCAAGAAGGGTGCATCAAGAGGGATAAACATCTCAGGCAATTCATAATAGCATGATATGGTATAGCCCCTTCTGACGGAGAAGTCTTTCATTTCTTCGTCTTCGGCATTCGCGTCGGTGTTCACCTTCGCACAGATTGCCACCACCTTGTTGATGCACCAGATAATATTGCTATCTCCATAGCAGGATAAAATAAATACATTACTTAAGGTTGACACGCAGGTCATTAAAGTGCAATCATATGGCTCCAGCCATCATGCCAAATCATGACACGCAGGTCATGTTAATTACATCATATAGTCATCTCATACATAATCAAATTGAATATGAGCATTGCTATACCACAATACATGCAAACCATCCTGCAAAACCAAGTTAGACGCCTCTAATCGGTTTATGCAAAAATTTATTTTACGTGGCTTCTAAGGTTTTGATTTAAACCGCAGCTACCAACGTTTTATCATCAAGTATGATTATTCAAGTTGCTAGATTAACATCTCGGGGTGTATGAAACACGAGATAATTAAATCTCGAGCCCCATACTAAACTTCGTCATACGCATGACCCCCGTGCAGATCATATCTGCAATGCCCATTCATCTGCGAATTTCATCTTTCTTTTGACTATGGCAGAACCCAAAGAACTGATAGCACTTCCATGATCAATCAGGATCACGGATTGCCAGAACTTTGTCAAATTCCACCATGCTGTCTCGAGATTGAGCAAACGCAAATTCCAGGGAAGCAACAAGAATGTCGGGTAACAGATTTCATCTGTCACCCACATAAATAATTTTCAGCAATAGATCTCATCTACTCCAAAATTATATTATGCAATACCCATACATCTCCATGTATTCTAGATCGTAACCTGCATCTACGCATAGCACGGCTCTTGATGCCACTGTTGGGTAACGCGACAGAAAACGAAAATTTTCGGTAGCGAGCACGCCCAGGACCACTATGGAGACTACATACAAGGTTTGATCTGATCCGTACCAACTCGAAGCGCAGCGAAAGAAGAGTCGGTGGAGATCGTTGGTGCAGATCCCCGCAGCTAGGATTTACAACCTCCCAACCGCGAGGATGTACTCCCTCGTCGGACAGCCCTTCGGGAGGCGGTCGGACAGTCCCCCGGACGATGTCGCGGACAGCCCTTCGGGAGGACCCTCGAAACTCAAACGGAGACTCGGACAGCCCTTCGGGAGGACTCTCGAACAGCCCCTCGGGCAAAAGACTGAAACTACGACCTCTCTATGGGGTTGCACACATACGGTGTCAGCTATCCGGCAGGGCTTCACCGTCCAGAACTAGTTCCTGCCGGAACCCAGACAGCCTTTCGGCTCTACGAAACTCTTTTCATGGGAGGGAGAGAAGAAGCCAGATAATGCATGGCATGTGTATGAGAGCAAGGGATGAGTGTGGAGGGCTGCCCCTCCACCTCTATTTATAGGAAATCCCAAGGGGTAGGGTGGTTTTACAATAAAACCCAAAAACACATGAATGAAGTCCTTCCACCAAGGGTTTAAGGGTGAAAACAAGGAACAAGAGGGGCTCCAAGGAGGAGCCACCTACTTGGCGGGCCACACCCCTTGGGGGGCCCCCATGAGGGCCTCCCAATCCATCCATGTCATCCCTAGATATTTTGGGATAAAGCCCAAACAAGTGGCTTTCCAAAAAGTAACCCAAAAAGCACTTTCACTATTCACGACGACATTTTTCAGCGTCCGTTCGAACTGAAAATATTTATGTGGGCTTAGAACATTTCCAGTACCCACCATAATAATTTTCAACGTGTTCTGGAACAATTCTAGATTAGTGATTTTCATCTGCGAAAAGCATCTGAAGTGGTTCCGGCAGCTCCGAAACATTTCCGGTTTTTCTTCCAGAAAATTCCCAAAAGTTTCCAGAATGATTCTGGCACCCTCTAAGAATTATCAGTCATGTGCCAAAACCAATTTGACTTTATGGTATCCTCTGAAACAACTTTTCAGTATCACCGAAACTCATCCGGTGACCTCTCTCGTCGGAACTTTTCCGCTGTCTCCGAAAAAAACTTTTTTCAGAAACTTTCTCTCAGACTACCTGTCTAGTCTTCAGCAGATAGATGACCCTTAAGCGTGTGACCCTATAGGTTCGGTGAAGTATAGACATGACCTGGAACCCCTTCCGATCAATGATCAACATCGGAGCCGTGGACACCCATATCGACCCCTATACCCACACGAATGAATATTCGAGTGAACCTCCAGTTGCCGTGTGCTATTCTTGTTGCTTCGCGATATGTCACAAACACCCAAGGTGAGATTTATTGCATTCCTGTGGATCAACAATTTGTCCATCATGCAAGTTACCTCGTTACTGGTTTTGTTCTCTTTTCTCGTTTCCGTGTTCCGGCATCCCAGTGATCAAATCACAAGGTGTCTGGCCAGACGATGATGGATACCGTAACACCGAGAGGGCCCGAGTATATCTCTCCATCGTCGGAGGAGCAAATCCCAATCTTGAGCTATCTCGTTACTTGCCATACTTTTCCGTGAACCCGTAAGCCGCCGTAATAGCCACCCAGTTACGGATCACGTTTAACAAACCCCAAAGTTCACGAAGCAAGTATGAAGGAACTCGATACTCTCATGGTCTAAGGAATTATGCAAACATTAACTTCTCTGTGTTATAAACCATTAACTTGTGACGAATGCATCTCATAGCATAACATCAAAATGGGTCGATTCAACACAAGTGTTCTACCAACAATTTGTGCCCTCAAAATTGCCGGCATAGACATGCCCATGATCAGGAAAACAGGATCATCATGCAATACTCGAGCCAGTCAAAGAGGCTTGACCAGGAATACATTTTTCCGTTTATTATCCCACACGTGCACATGAGTTTCCCTCCAAGCCTCGTTTTATTGTAGACTCGAGAATCATTGCAGTTATAGCATGGAATCATAAACTTTCATTACAAACCAGGAGATACAAAATAACTGATATTACTGCCTCTAGGGCATATCTCCTACACTTCCCCCCCTCTTTGCTTCACCATTCCGTGCCCGTAATCGCCTCGCTGTCGTTGCCGTAGCTCGCCTCCGCCGCCGAGCTCGTCGCCGTTGCTACACTTGCTATCGAGCTCGACCGAGCGCGTAGACCTGCCCAGCTCACTCGAAGGAGCCCAACGCCACCGCCGGCTCGCCTTGCCGTGCTCCCTACCACCGTTTCCGCCTGCACCCGAGCTCCGGCGCCCGCTCGTGAGCTCACCGCCGTTGCTACGCGCCACCCCAGCCTCCGCCACCGCCACCAGGCGACGCGGCGCGGTTCACTCGTTCGAATGCGCCCTCGCGCGCTCCATTTGGCCCGCTATGGCCAAATCCTGATGGGCACCTGAGAGCGCCGCCGCGATAGAGGCTCGCCAGAGCTTGTTCCGGCGCCACCGCCGAAGTGGCACTGACCAGTGGGCCACCCCGAGTCGCTGGCAGCTGGGCCCCACGGACCCAGTTGACCAGTTGACCGGGTCAACTCTGTGACGTGGCGCTTACTACCACTGACCAGTGGGCCCGCGTGATTAATTAGCTAACTAGATCTTTAAAATAAATCTAATCACTAAACAGACACTGACATGTGGGGTCCACCCCCTAAATAACCCTGTTTAACTTTAGTTAACCACTATTTAGCCCTGAGTTACTGACCATTGGGACCCACTAGTCAGGTTTGACCTGATCAGCGGTTCTGTTGACTGCTGATGTCACTCCCACGTCATGCTGATGTCACTCCTCACTGTTCTGGATAGTGTTTGGTTGAAATAATTAAATAATTCCAGAAAATTGTTTAAACTTTGAAAAATCATAGAAAAATAATCGTAACTCGGATGAAAATAATTTATATATGAAAATCGATCAGAAAAACAAGACGAATCCGAATATGCCATCCTCATACCTGTCACATTCCCCTAACCACCTGAACATGGAACTCTCCTCTCCGGTTCGTGTGTCTGACAGATGTCCGGAACCGGAAAAACTTTTCTGGTAAATTCCCGCTCCGTCCGTAGCACTTAGCATAGCACTAGGGCACCCCTACACTGCGTATTACCGTGCCTTGCTATGTGATTGTTTTTATTGCCATGTATTTATATTGTTTCTTCTCCCCCTTTCTTCCCGGTAGACTCCGAGACGGCCGACGATGCCCTGGTGATCGACTACTTCACCGTCGGAGATTCCTTTTTCATCTGCCGAGCAGCCAGGCAAGCACCCCCCTTTTGAGCATTCCGATATCGCCCACTCTCTTCCCTCTTATGCTTGCATTATAAGTTACTGCTGCTCTGTTATCCTATATCTGCTGCATAGCCTGTTTATTGTAACCTGCTATTGTTTCCTACCTGCTTATCCTAAACTGTTTAGTATAGGTTGGGTAGAGACCCATCAGAGACCCCACTGTATCCCAACTGCCCCGCTAGATCATCAGAAGACCCGATCAACGGGATCGAAGACCAGGCCCTGACACCGCACATCACACCCCCTTAGTTGTTTGACACTACTAGGTAACTATCGAGTGCCGAGGGTCATACCTCGTCAGCACTTCTGATGATAACCTTGTAGGTTAGTTAATCGGTCATTGTCAGTGAGGGTGATTCGTCCTACACCACCCATGATAACAATACCGTCGCGCAACTCCTCAAGAGTGGACCTCGAGGGTGATTCCTCCTCCATTCACCTTGATGTTTACGTCAGGTGGAAATCCAACGAGGGTGATGCCTCGGATTCCTTCTTGATATGATAGCCACACGGATGCCCTTACCTTACTGTTGACACTGCTTATTCTGGATAAAGACGGGTCGGCCCTGAGGGGTACCCGCGCGAGCTTAATGGCGAGGGATGTGGAGTCGGGTGGACCTGGATGGTGCCCGAGTAATGAACACGAGGCGTGGCCTGGCATTCCTAGCCCTTGCCGCAAGTCCTCGAGAAGGGGCGACGGGGTCACATCTTTCGTGAGTCTCTGCTCGTTACCACATTACCAACACACTAACGGTTTGGATATTTGATCCGAGGGGCCTCTGGGCTGATAGCACTAACCATCACGTGGGCATAGTATGGGCGTTCTGCGTCGTATACTTCAGCCGAAGCTTAATTGATGTCAGCAACTGAGAGGCACATGCTGGGTTGGACTAGTAACGCAACCGCGCTTGTATTAAGGGGTTGCTAGGTCTGCTCACCGGCGGTGTACGAAACATGCAGGAGCGTCTGGGGCGATGGCCCAAGACCCCTAGGGGCATAGGTTAGTCCGGCGTGCTGACCTCTCTGTTAAGTATTTGGTCGGGTTGCGGCGTATCGTTTGGCCGAGGCCGGGCATGACCCAGAAAAGTGTGTCCGGCCGGAGTTAATCGAGCATGGTGGGTAAGTTGGTGCACCCCTGCAGGGAAGAAACAATCTATCGATAGCCTGTCCTATGGTAACGGACACTCGGAGTTGTATCCCGATAGGTACAACTAGAACTGGTGACTTGAGATGAAATGGATAGTATGGCTCTGGGATTGCTTTCTCGCAGGGAGTCGAGGAAGGATCTCTGGCCGAGGTTGATGACACTACTACTACTTTACATTATGTTACTCTGCACCCTTCTAATGCTGCAAGACTGATGAAGATGCTTGAAGATGCTAGTCGTCGATAGGACTAGGCTCTTCCTCTCTATTCTGGCATTTCTGTAGTCCAGTCCACATATATAGCCTCCTTTGAAAATGTTGCATATGTAGTGTAGATCCTTGCTTGCTGAGTACTTCGGATGAGTACTCACGTGTGCTTTGCTTTCTTTTTCTCCCCTTATCCATTTGTCGCAACCAGACGACGGAGCCCCGGAGCCAGCTGCCCCCGCCGACGGCTACTACTACTACCTTCCCGGCGAGTACTACTACGAGGAGCCGACCGATGACAAGGAGTAGGTTCGGAGGGTCCTAGGCAGGAGGCCTGCGCCTTTCGATCGTAGTGTTTTCTTTTGCCCCGCCTTCTTAAAGGCTTGTTCTGTCTTTCTTTTTATATCTGTACTTAGATATCTGATGCTTCCGCTAATGCTTGTATGCCATCGAGCTATGTATTCGAGCCCTCGAGGCCCTGGCTTGTAATATAAAGCTTGTATGACTTTATTTATGTTTTAGATTTGTGTTGTGATATCTTCAAGTGAGTCCTTAGGCTTGATCGTGTGCATTTGCATATATGATTAGTGCATGATTAAGCCGGTGTCGTCACAACTTCAAGAAGAATGGCAAGCAAGTCGCCACTCCCGGGAAGAAGCCCAAGTCTGGACCTAAGCCTGAAACTGAGTGCTTCTACTGCAAAGGGACTGGACACTGGAAGCGGAACTGCCCCAAGTATTTGGCGGATAAGAAGGATGGCAAAGTGAACAAAGGTATATTTGATATACATGTTATTGATGTGTACCTTACTAATGCTCGTAGTAGCACTTGGGTATTTGATACTGGTTATGTTGCTCATATTTGCAACTCAAAACAGGGGCTACGGATTAAACGAAGATTGGCTAAGGACGAGGTGACGATGCACGTCGGGAATGGTTCCAAGGTCGATGTGATCGCCGTCGGCACGCTACCTCTACATCTACCTTCGGGATTAGTTTTAGACCTGAATAATTGTTATTTGGTGCCAGCGTTGAGCATGAACATTATATCTGGATCTTGTTTGATGCGAGACGGTTATTCATTTAAACCAGAGAATAATGGTTGTTCTATTTATATGAGTAATATCTTTTATGGTCATGCACCCTTGAAGAGTGGTCTATTTTTGTTGAATCTCGATCATGGTGATACACATATTCATAATATTGATGCCAAAAGATGCAAAGTTGATAATGATAGTGCAACATATTTGTGGCACTGCCGTTTAGGTCATATTGGTGTAAAACGCATGAAGAAACTCCATGCAGATGGACTTTTGGAATCACCTGATTATGAATCATTTGATGCTTGCGAACCATGCCTCATGGGCAAGATGACTAAGACTCCGTTCTCCGGAACAATGGAGCGAGCTACTGACTTATTGGAAATAATACATACTGATGTATGCGGTCCGATGAGTGTTGAAGCTCGCAGCGGGTATCGTTATTTTCTGACCTTCACAGATGATTTAAGTAGATATGGGTATATCTACTTAATGAAACATAAGTCTGAAACATTTGAAAAGTTCAAAGAATTTCAGAGTGAAGTGGAAAATCATCGTAATAAGAAAATAAAGTTTCTATGATCTAATCGCGGAGGCGAATATTTGAGTTACGAGTTTGGTCTTCATTTAAAACAATGTGGAATAGTTTCGTAACTCACGCCACCTGGAACACCACAGCGAAATGGTGTGTCCGAACATCGTAACCATACTTTATTAGATATGGTGCGATCTATGATGTCTCTTACCGATTTACCACTATCGTTTTGGTGTTATGCATTAGAGACAGCTGCATTCACCTTAAATAGGGCACCAACTAAATCCGTTGAGATGACACCGTACGAACTTTGGTTTGGCAAGAAACCTAAGTTTGGGGTTGCGATGCTTATGTGAAAAAGCTTCAGCCTGATAAGCTCGAACCCAAATCGGAGAAGTGCGTCTTCATAGGATACCCAAAAGAAACTGTTGGGTACACCTTCTATCACATATCTGAAGGCAAGATCTTTGTTGCTAAGAATGGATCCTTTCTAGACAAGGAGTTTCTCTCGAAAGAAGTGAGTGGGAGGAAAGTAGAACTTGATGAGGTAATTGTACGTTCTCTCGAATTGGAGAATAGCTCATAACAGAAAACAGTTCCCGTGATGCCTACACCAATTAGTGAGGAAGCTAATGATGATGATCATGAAACTTCAGATCAAGTTACTACCGAACCTCGTAGGTCAACCAGAGTACGTTCTGCACCAGAGTGGTACGGTAATCCTGTTCTGGAAGTCATGTTACTAGACCATGACGAACCTACGAACTATGAGGAAGCGATGATGAGCCCAGATTCCGCGAAATGGCTTGAGGCCATGAAATCTGAGATGGGATCCACGTATGAGAACAAAGTGTGGACTTTGGTTGACTTGCCCGATGATCGGCAAGCCATAGAGAATTAATGGATCTTCAAGAAGAAGACTGACGCTGACGGTAATGTTACTGTCTACAAAGCTCGACTTGTTGCGAAAGGTTTTCAACAAGTTCAAGGGGTTGACTACGATGAGACCTTCTCACCCGTAGCGATGCTTAAGTCTGTCCGAATCATGTTAGCAATTGCCGCATTTTATGATTATGAAATCTGGCAAATGGACGTCAAAACTGCATTCCTTAATGGATTTCTCAAAGAAGAGTTGTATATGATGCAACCAGAAGGTTTTGTCGATCCTAAAGGTGCTAACAAAGTGTGCAAGCTCCAGCGATCCGTTTATGTACTGGTGCAAGCCTCTCGGAGTTGGAATATATGCTTTGATAGTGTGATCAAAGCATATGGTTTTATACAGACTTTTGGAGAAGCCTGTATTTACAAGAAAGTGAGTGGGAGCTCTGTAGCATTTCTAATATTATATGTGGATGACATATTGTTGATTGGAAATGATATAGAATTTCTGGATAGCATAAAAGGATACTAGAATAAGAATTTTTCAATGAAAGACCTCGGTGAAGCTGCTTATATATTGGGCATCAAGATCTATAGGGATAGATCGAGACGCTTAATAGGACTTTCACAAAGCACATACCTTGATAAAGTTTTAAAGAAGTTCAAAATGGATCAGTCAAAGAAAGGGTTCTTGCCTGTGTTGCAAGGTGTGAAGTTGAGTAAGACTCAACGCCCGACCACTACAGAAGATAGAGAGAAAATGAAAGTCATTCCCTATGCCTCAGCCATAGGTTCTATCATGTATGCTATGCTGTGTACCAGACCTGATGTGTGCCTTGCCATAAGTTTGGCAGGGAGGTACCAAAGTAATCCAGGAGTGGATCACTGGACAGCGGTAAAGAACATCCTAAAATACCTGAAAAGGACTAAGGATATGTTTCTCGTTTATGGAGGTGACAAAGAGCTCGTTGTAAATGGTTACGTTGATGCTACCTTTGACACTGATCCGGATGACTCTAAGTCACAAACCGGATACGTATTTATATTGAATGGTGGAGCTGTCAGTTGGTGCAGTTCCAAGCAAAGCGTCGTGGCGGGATCTACGTGTGAAGCGGAGTACATAGCTGCTTCGGAAGCAGCAAATGAAGGAGTCTGGATGAAGGAGTTCATATCCGATCTAGGTGTAATACCTAGTGCATCGGGTCCAATGAAAATCTTTTGTGACAATACTGGAGCAATTGCCTTAGCGAAGGAATCCAGATTTCACAAGAGAACCAAACACATCAAGAGATGCTTCAACTCCATCTGGGATCAAGTCAAGGAGGGAGACATAGAGATTTGCAAAATACATACGGATCTGAATGTTGCAGACCCATTGACTAAGCCTCTTCCACTAGCAAAACATGATCAGCACCAGGACTCCATGGGTGTAAGAATCATTACTATGTAATCTAGATTATTGACTCTAGTGCAAGTGGGAAACTGATGAAAATATGCCCTAGAGGCAATAATAAAGTTGTTATTTATATTCCCTTATATCATGATAAATGTTTACTATTCATGCTAGAATTGTATTAACTGGAAACTTGATACATGTGTGGATACATAGACAAAACACAGTGTCCCTAGTAAGCCTGTACTAGTACTAGCTCATTAATCAAAGATGGTTAAGTTTCCTAACCATAGACATGAGTTTTCATTTGATGAACGGGATCACATCATTAGGAGAATGATGTGATGGACAAGACCCATCCGTTAGCTTAGCATTATGATCGTTAAGTTTTATTGCGATTGCTTTCTTCATGACTTATACATATTCCTTTGACTATGAGATTATGCAACTCCCTAATACCGGAGGAACACCTTGTGTGCTATCAAACATCACAACGTAACTGGGTGATTATAAAGATGCTCTACAGGTGTCTCCGAAGGTGTTTGTTGGGTTGGCATAGATCAAGATTAGGATTTGTCACTCCGAGTATCGGAGAGGTATCTCTGGGCCCTCTCGGTAATGCACATCGTGACAAGCCTTGCAAGCAATGTGACTAATGAGTTAGTTACGGGATGATGCATTACGGAACGAGTAAAGAGACTTGCCGGTAACGAGATTGAACTAGGTATGAAGATACCGACGATCGAATCTCGGGCAAGTAACATACCGATGACAAAGGGAATGACGTATGTTGTCATTGCGGTTTGACCGATAAAGATCTTCGTAGAATATGTAGGAACCAATATGAGCATCCAGGTTCCGCTATTGGTTATTGACCGGAGATGTGTCTCGGTCATGTCTACATAGTTCTCGAACCCGTAGGGTCCGCACGCTTAACGTTCGATGATGATTTGTATTATGAGTTATGTGTTTTGGTGACCGAAGATTGTTCGGAGTCCCGGATGAGATCACGGACATGACGAGGAGTCTCGAAATGGTCGAGAGGTAAAGATTGATATATTAGATGATAGTGTTCGGACACCGAAATGGTTCCGGATCGTTTCGGGTATTTTTTGGAGTACCGGGAGGTTACCGGAACCCCCCGGGGAAAGTAATGGGCCATAGGGGAGAGAGAGGGCAGCCCACAAGGGGTGGCGCGCGCCCCCCCATGGGCAGTCCGAATTGGCCTAGGGGAGGGGGCGCGGCCCCCCTTCCCTCTCCCTCTCCCTCTCCTTCCCTCTTTCCACCTCCATGAGAAGGAAAAAAAGGGGGGGCGAATCCTACTAGGTTTGGAGTCCTAGTAGGACTCCCCCCCATGGCGCGCCTCTCCTTGGCCGGCCTCCTCCCTCTCCTCCTTTATATACGGGGGCAGGGGGGCACCCCCAAAGCACATCAATTGTTCTCTTAGCCGTGTGCGGTGCCCCCCTTCACAGTTTACTCCTCCGGTCATAGCATCGTAGTGCTTAGGCGAAGCCCTGCGCGGATCACATCACCATCACCGTCACCACGCCGTCGTGCTGACGAAACTCTCCCTCGACCCTCTGCTGGATCAAGAGTTCGAGGGACGTCATCGAGCTGAACGTGTGCTGAACTCGGAGGTGCCGTACATTCGGTACTTGATCGGTTGGATCGTGAAGACGTTCGACTACATCAACCGCGTTAACCTAACGCTTCCGCTTCGGTCTACGAGGGTACGTGGACACACTCTCCCCCTCTCGTTGCTATGCATCTCCTAGATAGATCTTGCGTGAGCGTAGGAATTTTTTTCAAATTGCATGCTCCGTTTCCCTTTAGACGTACATGCCTAATATCTTGTCATTGCTCTGCTCAGACCTGACCTACATGGCTGAGCGAGATCGAGGCCGGCCGCCAGTCATGTTCTCCTCCTGTGCAAGCTCCGCACTGAAGCATCCAACACATGGTGAGATATCTTTTCTGATGAAATTTTATTTTCGGAGATGTTCATTCGTAGTTTTGATGACCTCTTGATTCATGTCATTAGTAGTTATTTCGACAGAGCAAAGATGGTTTTCTCTTTTCGGTACTTTTCAGAAAGGCAATATCCAAATATCACATACTTTCTTGTTAAGTTACAAGAATAGTTGCGGACGCAATCCAAATGTTACATAGATTTCTATTTATTTATTTTGCACTGTTATTTTTGTATTGTGATCTAAAGAAGGAATGTATATTGTAGGGGGTTTGCTACGTGCTACATATATCTTACTCACTAGCAGTTAGTCAGTTTATATTCCTGTAATGAGAAATGGCACAATCATCTCGTGCCATTTCATGGGAGCAGCAGAAGTAGCATCTATGCTATGGTCTGAAGCAGAACACTAATCAATTCAATAAATATGCACTTCCCAAGTTCCTTATGCAAATGAAATGGTACAATTTTCCGTGTGCCCTCATGTACGAGTGAACAATAGCATGATATAACTCAAGTTCATGGTAGGTAAACCTTCTGCCTTATGTATGTGCATATCCCTTTTCAACGTTGATATCATATATCTCACAAAAAAAAATGTTGATATCATATGAGGTATTCTATGTCGCTGTTAATAGTTTTGAGAACAAGTTTGAGCAAATCAAGCATATTGTTATTTTTTTCAAGCTCAGTTGGAGCACAAATTTATTTTTATCTATGGTTTGCAGCTGTAAAGAATCCGTACACTCCGGAGCAAGTATTGTGATCACAATTACAGACAATATTCCTAAATGCTTGAGGATGTGAGTGCTCGAGGTAAACTTGCGGTGTAATCTTGACCGAGCAAGAACGGTGATGTGATGCTCATGGAAGATGAGGTCAAGGAGGTGAACACGCTGATGATATTATGGTAACTAAGGTGAGGATATCAAGAGGATCAACAACCTCTTGACCGGGCTCTTCGTCGCTGCCACCAACAATAGTTACGAGCTTGTGAGGTAGCTGCTGGAGCATTGGAGCATCCTTGAAAAGAAGATGAACAAACTGTTGATCAAGTTGTTCAACGAGGACGAGAGAGACGACCATGGTAGGGAGCAAAAGAAGGCGTAGACTGGCTGCCAACTTCGACAGGGGGCAGAAGAAGAAAAAAGAAGAGTGATTTAATGGTGAAAGAAAATTGAAAGCATGTTCGAACTATTAAATTATATATGCTCCTGTTGCAACACATGTTAGATTAGTACACTGTCATGATTCCAACAAAATGCAGAACCAGCGATACACCTTTCTCACAAATATTACACTGATTGTTCAGTACTTTTTTTCCAGGCATTTGGCTTTTGACTGCATAGAAGTGAGTAGAGGTGAATGAATGTTTAGGGATGGAGGCTAGGCACTGTGAGCGAGTTTTTTCCAATACTACGATTGTCACTTTCACTGTGTGCCTCATTGCACTGTGAGTATTATCCTCTTTAATTATCTTGCACTACAGATTTGTTGTACGGAACAAAATTATAGGTGGTATTCGTTGTTTGTCCTCTTAAGTATGTATATGGAACAATGATCGCACATATTCCCGTAAGCTAGATTCTCTTCACATTTATGCATAGTCTTGTTGGGACAGAAAAGAAAAGCAGTTATAATAAGCAGACATATTCTTCTTGTTTATGTATTCTTGCTCGGGGAGAAAAACAAAGTCTGATAATAGGCAGTTTTATATAAGCTTATTTCTTGCAAAATGGATATGGAAACTAACAATCGTTTTTTGCTTTCTTACTTGTAATGCAAAATGTGAGAGTTTATATATACCCACGTAAAACAAGTAGGTGTTATGAACTCATTCAGTGTTGGTGTTGTATGTCTAATTATTGTTGCATCGTTGGTGTTGCTTTATTGGATACACTGTCCTTTGGTTTTGTTATTCTTTTCTTGGTTTTGATCATTTTGTGATTGCAGGTGATGATAAAGACAGAAAATGGTCTATGCACATGGCACTATCGATCGTGAGGGATCGACAAGGGGCCCGACTGTACTGTTTTGAGGAGCCACTGCGGGTGTTGACGGCAGCAGAACACTTTACCTCTCATGCCCAGCTTCCACTGGTCCACCGTGGGCGCTTCAGGCTTTGGTGATTACAGCAAATTAGCGCTGAGAGATGCTGCAAGAATCGCCGGCAAGTGTTGTTTCACTGGGAAGGCATCGGTCATGGTGCATCTCTACTAAGGTGTGTCAGCTAACTTTAGTTGTTTCAGCTGATGCAAAGGGCAAACATGAATGTGTCAACACAAGCTGTACATAAATTTGATATGTATGTCAGATATGGTCAAGATAAGCCTAATTGAAATAAGGGTGAGTACCAATATGGGTTTAACATCCCACACTTTGTTAGCTAACCACTGTTAAATTTCAGAATTCCTTTCCCACTCCAGCTTAAGCAGTGGGAACGAAAGTACTGTAAACCAAATAATCGTCCTATGCCCTACAAGATGCATGTTAGGGTCGGTGACACAGTTCAAGTCATCGCAGGCCATGAGAATAGTAAAGTTGGGGAAGTTGTGCCGCTTTACAAGCACAACAACACTATGATAGTGAAGGACCTGAACTTGAAGTCAAAGCACAATAAATGCACAGAGGATGAACTGGGGGAAATTGTGTTAGTACTATTTTTATCAAAACTTCTCTCCATGTGACCATGCCTCTTGCCTTGCATGCGCGCATATGTTCCTGGCAAGAGCATAGTTTCAGTGCCACAAGTATTATCTTCTGACGGTATTTCAGATTTTCCTTTGGTCAGATTGAAGGCCCCATTCTTAGCTTGAACATGATGCTCCACTCAAAGTAGAAGAACATGACGAGCAGGGTTGGGCACCATCTCCTCGAGGACGGCACCAAGGTTTACTACCTGAAGAAGACCGGCGTAGTGATCGGCAATGTAGATACCCAGGTGAGGGTGTTCAATGAAAGAGATTCGGAGTCATCATGGTAGTATGGAAATGCTGCACATGCTGCCATCATAGCATGGAGCGGCTACGACTATAAGTGGAGGTGGTGTATATGTCAAGTGATCTATTCTGTAGGCATTTTCTTTGGGTGGCGTTTGATTTTATCAAATCACGCTTGTTGTATAAGTTTGTGCCCATAATAATTTGCAGGGATAAACCTCGGGTGTGACTTGCTCCAGATGGCTCGATTGGAGTATTCAATTGTGAAGAAGCTGTAAACTGGACTTGGTCAGCAGAAAAAAAAATCAGATATTGCCACGAGCATTAAACATGGCTTTGTCATCTCTCACCATCAGATGCAGATTGAGTCTCTTGAGAAGATTAATGTTGTTTACTGAATGGAGGGGTGACAGTATATGCTTTCAGTTTATTTAAGTTTTCTTCAGCTAACCATTTATTGTTTGAGACTCCATCTTATCGTATTGCCAACTTTTTGAAAAAATACTGTTGTGCCCATGCATGCATTTTTCATGTTTTGAATCAGTGTTACTGAATAATTTCCCTACCTTGGAAAATGTGGCAAATTACATTTAATTAGATATGGTTTTATAGCAAATTGCATGAGCGAGCGGCACATATCTTTTTCCATCAAGTCATACAATTTTTTCGTTAGGATAGAAGGGTTCAACATAAACACCGCCGGGTGAGGGGATAAGGACGGAGAGCGGGGCGGTTGGCAGGGAACACCTCCTTGGCGGTCCGTGGGGAAATAAGGTGTGAAGGAGAGAGGAAGCCACGGCGAAGGTGAGATGGGTGTCATCCGGTTTTAAAGGTGAGGCTCCAGCGAGGAATGTCCTGCTATGGCAGGAAACCAAGCAGAAAGGGGAGGGTTCGGCATGAAAATGGAATGGTGCGTCATGGTATGTGTTTTTTGTGTTGGACCGCATGTTTGGAGATAACATGACGGATAGTCCGGACAACCACATTTCTCCTCAATATATGGGTTGAAGTTGGGGGTGCCCTGAGTGTCCAGACAGTTGAATTTTAAGGAGCCTAGGCGCCCGTTTGCTGTCTAAACAGGCACGAACATATGAGAGAGAAATGAACTTTGACCTTGAAAACGAGCTTAATCATTTGTTTGATTCATTTATATGCATCGTAGCCCGTAGCAACGCACGGGCCTTCTACTAGTCAATAAATAGTTACCTCTCGTTTATCCTGCTGAGGGCATTTTCATCATTTTACACTTAGACGTATAAAACGTAGCCGCTCCCGTGGAGATAACCTAGCCGTCGCCTTCTCCCGCACTCGCGCGCCCAGCTCCTCCTCTACGCCGCCTACTCCCGTTCCCTAACCCTATCCGCTCCCCACGCAGCCGCCGTCTCCTTCGCCCAGCCTGCCAGATCCCCGCCATCCACTCCCCCGACGTCGTCGCCGTCCGGGGCCAAGACCCAACCATGTCTACTTTGGCACGCCTTGGTTGACGCATGAAGCAAATTTTGGTCTCGAGGGCTGGAAAGGTGTGGTGATTTACGACCTGCAAAGCCAGACGTTCGGGCAAGTTCTTCCTGTGTCTAGGCATTCTGTATTTTGTCCACAGCAAGTTTGGTTCATTCCAAATATCTGAAGGAGAGGATACATCTCATCAGACTGTGGCTGTTCTGCCGTATGTTTACTCTGTTTTAGATATTAGATATTTATCTCCACAAACATTACAATGTTGTTAGTGACAGTATTCAGTTCATGTATTTCGTGGCCATGCAGTGTCTGCATTTTACTGGCCATCATTTTCTGAAGTATGGGAGAGTGCACGGAAAGAGAAAAGGTATATCATCTTTTGGAATCAAAATGTACACAACCATGATGCTGATCGTGTTTCTCTGCTGGCTTTCTTCATAATGATGAGAAGTGATTATTGGAACATACTTTTCATGCAATGTCGAGCACTTGAACTGATAACGAGGATGTGTTTTCTCTGGATTTACCCAGAGGTAGGCAGATGAAACATGCTTGGCGTATGAATCATTTACTACTAAATTTCACATGTGCTGGACTAGGTTCCACAGCATAACGATTTGGAGTTTGAGGCTAGGACGTCAAAGGATTATGGGCAAGTAAGTAAGACTCAAAAATATACATGGCCACCGCAAAGTACTACCATTTGAGTCTTCCTCTTAATATAGTGCAGAGAAGGATATAATAGTTCAAGGATGGCTATGTAAAGATTTGCCATCCTGAGTGCTGGATTTCTTTGATCTTAATCTTCGATCTTAATGTGTGGCTCAAAATATGCACATCTGTTGCTGCACCTGCACATATGGACCACCCAAGGTTTTTTTTTTTTACAGTGCTACGGCGGGCTTACGCCGGCCTGAACCATTTCATTGATTTATCAAAAACACATTTACATGATACAACTGAGAGAGCAGAAAAAGAAAAAGAAAAAAGAGCAAGAAAATTACAATCTCCCGGACAAGTGGAACAACATAGAGCTCCAATCTCTCAAAAGGTCCTGAGCTCCAACGTTTGAGTATCTGTTAGTCCAGAGCACAATGCCATCAGCCACCTTACGAGCGATAAGATGTATGGGCTGAGTATCATTCTGGAAGACCTTGGCATTTCTTCTTTTACAAGTATTCCATAGAATGTGTTAAAAAAAAGGTATTCCATAGAATGGCAATGATGACTGTTGATCTTACTCATTTTGAACGTCACTTCCCCAAAGATGAAGGATGTCTGAAGGGTGTGCATGAGCAATAGCGTTTAGCTCACCCCATAGTGACTGCAGGTGCTGACAATAGCGTTTAGCTCGTTAATTAGTTTTTCTTTTTATTCAATATGTATTTCTAAGTTATTTCTCTCGCAAAAAATATATATTCCTAGTTATTTTTAGGGTTGACTGTTAGGCCTGCAATGTGGGCCGAGAAATTTCCACCTCCCATCCCTTGCTCTTTTTTGTCCCCTAAAAAGTCGAATTGGAGATGCGATACTCGTTAATTAGTTTTTCTTTTTATTCAATATATATTTCTAAGTTATTTCTCTCGCAAAAAAATATATATTCCTAGTTATTTTTAGGGCTGACTGTTAGGCCTATATGTGCAGTGTGGGCCAAGAAATTTCCACCTTCCATCCCTTGCTCTTTTTTGTCCCCTAAAAAGTCAAATTGGAGATGGGAGGTATTGATCCCCCTGCCTCTTAATAGCATATATAAGCGCTCTACCATTTGAGCTACATCCCCATTTACATTTTCTAAGTTAAACCAGGCTATTTATGCATTAATTAACTGTTATTGAGGATTAATAGTTCATTCCATTCAATCATGTGAGTGCAAACTTTGCTTCACGTCTTTTTTTCCTCTCTCGACCATGATCTTGTACGTGCAAGCGTGTGGGCAATCATGCCAAGTCTGATGAACTATAGAAGTTACGAATTCTACTTAGTTGTTCAGAGAGCGTATGACTTGTGCTGTTTCAAGTTTTCAGCCAAGGACTGATTGCCTAAAGCCTAAAGGAGCTTCAGTTTAACTAATGCGTTCTAGTAAGGCATTGGCTATATTCGGAAGCGATCTAACTGACAGGTGCAAGCTTGCAAAAACGTCTTATATTGTGGGACGGAGGGAGTACAATGGAAGACGGACATAGCAGCTCCTGTTAGCTCAACGGCAGTTGAGAAGCAGGCCTACTGCCTGTATAAATTCAGTCGCCATAATCTGCCTAGTGCCCATATATATATACAGAGAAGGATATACAGTTCAAAAATGGCCCTGCAAGATTTGCCATCTTCGGTGCTGGACTTGTCCTAGAAATTCAGAGCGATACGGGAGAGATGATATTCATCCCTGGCTCAAAATATACACACCGAAATGTTGATATTCCTCGATGTCTTGGTGCCAGAGACAATCAATAAACCTTTCCTCATGTCTTTCTGTTACATGCACCAGTACAACAATCAACATGTTCGATTATGCATAAACACATAGCAACATCAAACAACAGCAACCAACAAAGTTGAAGGATCTGACTTGTTCAATAGAGTACAGTCAGCATCGACTTTACAAAGGGACCCAAGGAAGAGCTAAAATGAGTACATATGCAACTCTGTTCATCATATAGGGTGCGGTAGTTCAGAGAAGATAGGGAAACATAACGCAATTGAAATTGTAGGCCTAACAGAATCACTTGGGAGATCAGAACTGACATATATCGGTTGAGCACAATAACTTTGACAACTGAATATATAACTAAGAGTGCAACACACTGAGCCTATAGCAGCAGCGAACTGCCAAAACAACACCTCAATTTTTTTTAGTTGAAGCAACCAAGCAGAATCCTGAAGCCAGCTAACATATAGAGCTGCCCGGGCACGGGGAAGGATGATCTTGTCCATGTACGGATGAGAATCAAGTCAGCAGGTAATTTTAGCTATGATGCATTACCCCTACAGTGGAGGCAAATTGAAACCAGCTCCAGTTAGCATCATAACATGCAAACATAGCCATTTATTATATATATAAAGGTTGTTACTAGCAAATAAATCACAGTATATGCTGCCATGAGAGAACAATATAGAAAAGTACTTGCTCAACAGAATGTAGCTGTAACTGAATAATTTTGGGCGGCCAAACCTGAAGACCGACGAAATTTAGACATACAACTAACTTCAACTAATTAAGAAATTTTCCTTTGGTTACCGGGTATGGATGCAAAAAGAAAGGGCAATAGCCAATATAGAAGATTGCTTGAAGCAAAATGGAAAGTAAGGTAAAGACGTAAATCCATTTTTGGCTCTAGGGAGCACATGCTCCTGCATGCCAAAAATGGATTTTACAAATGTCAAAAAAAAAAGAAAAAAAAGATGTGTTCATTGTCACACCCAATTTTTTTATAAAAGGGGCGCTTTATTACTTAAAAGGTTTAAGCATTACACCCGGCCTCTGTATAACTAAGATGCACGCAGCCAAACAAAGTCCTCTCGCACATATAAAAAATAAAAAGGCGAAATACAAAGAAACATGTAAAGTCCGTATAACGCCTAAAGCGGAGGTGGGCCAATCCTAAGATCATGCTGCCACCCATGTTGGGTAAAAGTATCCCTCGCCGTATTCTTTAATTGTGTACACACCTCTGTAAACAGGTCTCGATTCTCCACGCCTTGTAGAGAGGACCATAAACGAAGAGTCCCGGCATATCTGTAGATAACCTGCATCAGAGAAGTACTTTTATCATTAAAAACCTTATCATTTCTACATAGCCAAAGCGACCAGATAACGGCAAGCACTCCCATCCTAAGAAGAGCTCTAAACCTGTGATCAATCCCATGTAACCAGTTGCCAAATACATTAGCAACACTACAAGGAGGATACAAGCCAGAAGCTATCTGGATGACTGACCATATAGAACGAGCCAATTTGCATTGGAAGAACAAATGTTTTATTGTCTCATCATGGTGACAAAAGACACATTGCGGACTTCCATGCCAATTCCTCTTAATAAGATTATCTTTAGTAAGAATGACTCTGCGACGAAGATACCATGTAAATTTTGTTTTTCACCGATGAAGCACTGTTATCCCATATGGCATGAAAATTGTAAAGCACACTTGCTACACTAATATGAACATCTACAAAAAAATTCAGAATTTTTAAAATTTATTTTGATTTTTCTGTTCATTAGGGAGCATATGCTCCCCAGAGCCAAAAATCCGCATAGGTAAGGAAGCCTGCAGAACAAGTATCAAATACTTTCACCCACCTGCCATTCAACTTTAGTTTTACAAATATACGAGAATGCACACACAATTTCAGCAGCAATATACCATATATTCTTCTCTAACACGCATTGAAAGCAGGCCATTGTGTATTAGTAATAACTAGTACTAGCATATTAAGGTGATAACTGGATACGTTATAATTGGCATGCAAACTGCAGATTGCAACAGCTATAGAGATTTCACACAACATAAAAATTACTGATTACTTGACTTGTATTCTTGTTGCATCCAAGAGCATGCAAATCATACATGCATAACATATACTTACCAGAGCTAAGATAAACATAGCATTTCATAGAAGAGTACCCCCTGAAGATGTCACATATTTTCATGATTCTATCATCACTTGTCAAGATCTCATCTGACAGCTTCACAATCATCCTTTTAAGGATTGGTGCAGAACGGAATATCAGTTTCAAGAAATCAAGCTCATGATCCTCTGCTTCAGAGCCATCAATTTCTAAATCTTCAAGGGCAGTCAAAGAGATAATTTGGGTCCTCTAGTTCGTAGGCTGGCAAGGACAAACTGCAGGGCATACATCTTTCTCCTAAAACCAAATATTTAAATTAGTATGAAATGTATTTCCGAGATATATAAGCAAAGTGGAGCATTACCTCTAATCTCAGAAGGGCGACTTTAAGCCGCTGTATAACACTGCGAATCCGATTCAACCCAAGAAGATGTGACACAAATGCTCCAAAAACATGGCCCGTTGTTGTCAGATGTAGCTCCAAAGCAGAGAAGTCAACAACCATTTGCTTGTCGATCTCCTGTGCAAAGTTGGCTTCTTCATCGGAAAAGGGAAACCAGCACCGAAAAAGCAATTTGATAGATTTGTATCATTTACAAAAGTTTAGTTTAACCGGCTATTCAGTGAATTGACCAGGAGAGGACACACACATTGCAGCCATGAATGTGCAAAGAAGTGAGTTGTCCCTGTGTCTCTGCCGTCTGTAGGCACAACCTCTCAATGGTCCAAAGACCAAACCCAATATCTCCCTTGTCGTAGAGGCATTGCCAGGAGACATTCTCCACCATTGGTGTCAAGATGGAGATGCTCAACTGCTCCTCGGAGTGTAAGGACAACGTCAATTGCTTAAGGATGGGAGCAACGATGTCAACTCAGTGTGTCCAGATGTTCTCCATGACAAGCTCCTGCTGTGTCGTCGAGTGGACTGTTGTCATGTCGTCGTCGCCCGCCCAGCCAAAGGGGGCTCTTGAGCCTGAGCGCGCACATGTGTGGGCCGAGGGAGAGCAATGCGCCGAGGTCGCCGACTTTGCAGCCCCTGAGGGACAGCGTCTGGAGCGCGGGGTGTGAAAAGCGATGGGTTAAACGTATGCCTAGCAGGGACGCGTTACTTGTTAATATAGGGGCAAAGCCCGGCTGTTACATATGAGATATACATGGGCCGGTGGAGATTGGTCTCCAAGGAAGCATCCCAACACCCTGGCCAAACTCCACACGCACACAACTACCTATACGGTTTATATCCACACCGTACGTTACATGATCCAATCGGACTTGTCGAAGTGAAGGATTTAACTGAACTCGTTGGAGTACTAGACTCAAACGAAGCAGAAGTGCAATGTTCTGACTGAGTTGTAGTCACTGGACTGTTGTAAACCATGGACAACGCTAACGCCCACACGTATGGTGGGAGCGAAACCCGCCCACACGTCCTATAACACACAGACTGCGTCACGTCACCGCATGCATGCATGTGGGAATCTTTTTGAATTTTCAGTTTTTAAAATATTTTATCTCTTAAATGAAAAATCCGATTGAAGATTCGTTTTCACCATTAAATCCCTCGCGATGAGATCTTCGAAACTAGATCTCATATCAATATATTTCGATGATTTTTTTTTTGGCTAAAAGTTTCCATGTATATTGCACATGAATTGCCATGGTGTTTACACTGAAGTTGCCATGATATGTTTCAGCTATTTTCTTCTACATTTAAAAGTAAATTTTGACATTTAGAAAACGGAGAATTAAGAAACTAGACTTGCCATGAACCATAAACTAAAATTGCCATGATACATGCACTTAAAATTGTCATGGTTCATACAAAAAATAATTTTCATGATCAAAGTACTGGAGTTGCCATCATCAAAATACTAAAATTGCCATGCTCTACAAACTGAAATTGCCACATGGCAACTTTAGTTTAAGCACTATGGCAACTACAGTGTAAACATCATGGCAACTTTTGGGGAAAAAAATTTCATCGAAACATATCAACATGGGGTCTAGTTTTAAAGATCTCGTCGAGACGGATTTAATGGTGAAAACAGATTTTTAATTCAATTTTTTAATTAGGAGATAAAACATTTTTAAGCCGAAAACCAAAAAGATTCCTGCTGATGTCATCTGTTCACATGTGGCAAAATGAGTGGTAAAGGAGATATGTGGGCGATGTGCAAGATGCCACACATATGGGCGTTAGTTTTTTCCTAAACCATTTGAGGTTCAAAGAGAACACATGGTGTTGGTAAGCATGGCATGAGTGACATAGCTAAAATGCAAGTTGGACTCGTAAGTCAAATAATCAGTACTACGCAAGTACAAGAAAATAAACAACCAAGCGTAGAGGTACGCTCGGTGACGTGGCCGCTGAGTGAACGTCATGTGTGAATTACGGGACATTCGGGAACACGAAAATAACTATATAATAGGATGTAGTGCGTAAGGAATAACTTAGCTGTCCGATGACGCATGAGCGGCCAACTCCCGTGCATGAGTGGGAGCATGTCGTCAAAGATGTGCCCAACCAAGTAATGGCGCACGGGGCGGCCAAGTCCCTGCATGTCGTTGTGTTACTCATGTGCACGTGTCCAACTTGAGTGGCCACGGAAGGGGCAGCCGAGTGCCTGAACGTTCAGTCTGAGTGGACAATGCATACGGGTGAACTCTCCCGAGTAATCAGGGGCCGTTCTCCCAAATCGCTCCATTGAGCACCGATGATGGAGGCCTGAGAGCACTCCAACGCGCCGACCCAAACGGACGATGCTTTTGTTCGCTTTTTGTCTGTTTGGATCGGCTGCCCGTCCGGCGTCCGGCCTATTTTAGATTTGAGTCGGCAGTGCGCCCAACACGCCGACCAATATGTGCTGGCATGGTCAGCTGGTCGCCCTATTTCAACAAATAGCTCATTTTTTGCATTGTTTCACACACAACTTTTGCATTCAAACATATAGTCTAGAACCAAATAAATAACATAGTTTCAACCGAATAAAATAGCATAGTTTTACAAGCCGAATAAAAGTAAAAATGTCTCACATAGTTTTGCAAGCCGAATAAAGAAGATACATATATTGGTTGCCAACATGAGCACACATATGCTCAACCAAATTATTTTGCAGTTGCATGTGAGTTTCCCAATCACGCATGTCATGATGAAATTGGGTGAACTGTTCAAACGTTGCCGCTCCTCCATGCTCAGGCACAACATTCTCACATTGAAACTGAAACCCTTGATCGTACAGATGTTCTGGACGCTCATCTTCTACGATCATATTGTGCATGATCACACAAGCAGTCATCACCTCCCACAGTTTTTGCGTGCTCCAAGTATTAGTAGGATACCGAACGATGCCCCATCGAGATTGCAAAACACCAAAGGCATGCTCGACGTCTTTCCTAGCACTCTCTTGCTCTTCGGCGAATCTTTTCCTCTTCTCTCCGACAGGGTTGGGGATTGTCTTCACAATAGTGATCCACTGAGAATAGATACCATCACCTAGGTAGTATCCTTTGTTGTAGTTGTGGCCGTTGATAGTAAAGTTCACCGGTGGTCTGTTGCCTTCGGCAAGCCTAGCAAACACCGGCGAGCGCTGAAGCACGTTGATATCATTGTGTGATCCGGCCATGCCAAAGAAAGAGTGCCAGATCCAGAGATCTTGAGACGCCACGGCCTCTAGTATGATAGTGCAAGCCCTGACATGGCCATTATACTGCCCTTGCCAAGCAGAAGGGCAGTTCTTCCACTCCCAGTGCATGCAGTCTATGCTGCCAAGCATCCCTGGGAAGCCCCTGCTGGTATTCATCGCCAACAAACGGGTTGTATCTTCAGGAGTCGGCTCTCTCAAGTACTCAGGGCCAAACACAGCAATAACAGCCTTGCAAAACTTATACAGGGAGTCTAGGCATGTAGACTCGCTCATACGGACGTACTCGTCAATGAGATCACCGGGCACTCCGTATGCAAGCATTCGGATGGCGGCAGTGCATTTCTGATAAGAGGAGAAACCAATCTTTCCAACGGCATCCTCTTTGCACTCGAAATAGTCATCATAACCGACCACCCCCTCTTTAATACGGTTGAAAAGATGCCTACTCATAGGGAAACGGCAGCGGAATTTCTGATGTTTGAACAACGGATTTGTTGTATCAAAGTAGTCCTTCCAAAGAAGGAAATGCCCGCTCTCTCGGTTGCGATTCAACGCCGGAAGGTGGCCCGGAATGGAGCCACGGAACGCCAGGCGCTGGCTATTGAGGTGGTGATGGACCAACACGGCAGCCAATATCTCCTCCTCGTCATCGGACGACGAATCGTCGGAGTCGCAAAGGAAATTGTGAAAAAAGAACTCGTTGGCGGAGTCCATTTTGTACCTTGGCAAACTATCGAACATGTAACACCCCCAGTGGTTAACCACAATAACCCCCCTTTGGATAATGCCATGTCATCATGATCAACAGTGCCTAAACATCATTTGGAACATATCCCTTTTCAAATTCAAATTCAAATGGGAATTCAAACTTCAATTAAATTCAAAGTGGAAAATAAAAGTTGTTCAAATCAGAATCTAAAATGTTCATTAAATAACAAATATTCTAGAGACTATTTTAATATTATCATCAACATTTACTAAATTAATTATGTGACTCAAACAGCCTAAAACAGCATCAAACAACACCCAATTAATCCCATTTTATTTAATAAAACTCCAAATGAAGTCATATTTTCCCCAAACTAGTTTTTGGTGGAAGGTATTAATGCACTGCAGTATTTGGGTTAGGTCACATATTTTACAAAAGTTCATAAGTGGCCTAACATTTTTGTAAACAGAAAAGAAAAGAGAAAACAGAAAAACAAAAATAAGAAAAGGAAAAGGAAAAGGGCCACCGTGGCTGGGCTCTAGTCTACAGTGCCGGCCCATCCCACTGTGACGCCCTCGGCTTAATCGTGCACTAATCATACACGCAAATGCACACGATCAAGCCTAAGGACTCACGGAAAGATATCACAACACAACTCTAAAACATAAATAAAGTCATACAAGCTTTATATTACAAGCCAGGGGCCTCGAGGGCTCGAATACATAAGCTCGCATAAAAGCGTCAGCGGAAGCATCAGATATCTGAGTACAGATATAAAAGAAAACACTACGATCGAAAGGCGTAGGCCTCCTGCCTGGGACCCTCCGAACCTACTCCTGGTCGTCAGCCAACTCGTAGTAGTATCCACCCTCGGGGTAGTAGTGGCGATCGTCGGTGGGGGCAGCTGTATCCGGGGCTCCGTCATCTGGTTGCAACAAATGGATATGGGGGAAAAAGAAAGCAAAGCAACCTTGAGTACTCAGAAGTACTCAGCAAGTAAGGATCTACACTACATATGCAACATTATCAAAGAGTGGCTGTATATGTGGACTGGGCTGCAAAAATGCCAGAATAGAGAGGAAATCCTAGTCCTATCGAAGACTAGCATCTTCAGCGGTCTTTCAGCAATAGAAGAGAGTAGAACAGTACAATATAATGTAGTAGTATCATTAAGTCTCAACCTCATCCAGAGATCCTTTCTCGACTCCCTGCGAGAAAGCAATCCCAGAGCCATACATTCATCAACCTCGTCCTGAGATCCCTTCTCGACTCCCTGCGAGAAGCAATCCCAGAGCCATATATCCAGGTATCATCTCACGTTCTAGTTGTGTCGATCGTGATACAACTCCGAGTGTCCTTTACCGTAGGACCGGCTATCGATAGATGTGTTCTTCCCTGCAGGGGTGCACCAACTTACCCAACACGCTCGATTAACTCCGGCCGGACACACTTTCCTGGGTCATGCCCGGCCTCGGCCAAACGATACACCGCAGCCCTACCTACAGCTCAGCAGAGAGGTCCCCGCCGGTCTACATCCTAAGCGCTCAGGGGTCTTGGGCCGTCGCCCTGTGCACTCCGGGTCGTTGCGAGCAGGGTGGATACCAGCGCCAACGGCACGATCCGACCCGGCCACAATGCTGAACTGGACGTCTGACAGAACTGTCGGCTGATGCTACGATGCAGAACGCCCATACTATGTCCACGTGATGGTTAGTGCTATCAGGCCAAAGGCCTGCTCGGATCAAATATCCAAATCATTAGTGGATTAGGGCTTGCGGTAACAAGCAGAGACTCACGAAAGATGTGACCCCGTCGCCCCGTCTCGAGGACTTGCTACAAGGGTTAAGAATGCCCGGCCGCGCCTCGTATTCATCACTCGAGCACCATACAGGCAACCCGTCTTCACATCACACGCGGGTACCCCTCAGGGTCGACCCGCCTTTCCAAGTAACAATAGTACAGTCCAAGTATCCGTGTGTCCATAACATCAGGGAAATCCGAGGTATCACCCTCGTTGGATTCCTACTCGATGTATCCGTCAAGGTGAACTCGGAGGAATCACCCTCCCTGGGTTCACACTTGAGGTGTTGTACGACGGCGTCGTTATCGGAAGCGGTGAAGGAGGAATCACCCTCGATGACCATGACCGAATAGCTACTCTACAGAGTTAACATCAGAAGTGCTACACGAGGTATCACCCTCGGCACTCGATAGTAACGCTGCAGTGTTGTTACAACTAAGGGGGTGATGTGCGGTGCCGGGGCCTGGTCTTCAATCCCGTTGATCGGGTCTTCGGATTATCCAGCGGGGCAGTCAGGATAAGTGGGGTCACTGATAGGTCTCTACCCAGCCTATACTAAGCAGTTTAGGATAAGCAGGTAAGGTATCAATAGTAGGTTACAATAAACAGGTTATGCATCAGAATAGGTAAAGCAGTAGCAGCAGCAATTCTAATGCAAGCATGAGAAAATAGAATGGGCGATATCGGGATGATCAAAGGGGGGGCTTGCCTGGTTGCTCGGCGACAAGGGCAGGGTCGTCAACGGTGGCATCGGGCTCCGGAGCTGCGTCAGTCTCGGGGACTACGTCGGTACCAGAATCTACCAGGAAGAAGTAACGGAGGGGAAGCAGAATAAATAACGAAGCAATCAAAGCATCACAAAGCGCAACATGGCAAATACGCGGTGCTAGGGGTGAACTAATGCAGTACTACACGTATCAGACAAAGCGGGAGAATATCTGACGATATTTCCCGGGTCTTTGGATTTATCGGACAGGCGATCCGAAGAGGGAAGTTCCATGTTCAGCATGCTAGGAGCATGTGACAGATGAAAGGAGGGCATATTCGGATTCGTGGGATTTTTCTGATCAATTTTCATATATAAATTATTTTCATCGGAGTTACGGATTAAAAGATATGATTTTCTAAAGTTTTTATTAATTTCTGAAATTTATTTAATTATTTAAATCAACATTATTCAGAACAGTGCCTGATGACGTCAGCATGACATAGTGGTGATGTCAGCAGTCAACAGACGGGCTGACCAGTCAAACCTGACCAGTGGGTCCCACTGGTCAGTGACTGAACTAATTAATCAGGGATCAATTTAACTAAATGGCTTATTTAGCATGTGGGCCCTACTGTCAGTGGCTGAACTAATCAGTGTTTTAATTAACTCAGTGCAATTAGTCTCTAATTAAGTTTCAGACATGGGGGACCCACATGGCAGTGTCAGCAGGGAACAGTGTCCCACGTTGACGGAAGTCAACGTGGTCAAACAGACGACGGGGCCCACAGGCAGTGTCTCAGGGTGGGCCCCATGCTTGGCCACGTCAGACGCCGACGCCGGAGAAAGCTCCGGCGAGCCTGCACGCGGCGGCGCAACTCCGGTGGCCTCGGAATTCCTCTGTAGTGCATCAAATCGGGTGTTTCTGGCGGCGTTCGAAAGCTTGCAAGGTTGCGCGTCTCGTGGCGGCACTGGCCGGAACTGAGGTCGCCGGAAACGAGGCCGGCGACGAGGTCTGGCGGAGGTAGCTTCCGGGCGTGCACGTCATTACGATTTCGGTGCGCTTTCGCGCGTGTTTTTCGGTCGCGTTCAAGTGAGAAGAGCACGCCGCGTCGAATAGAGCTAGAGCGCGGCGTCGGAGACGACTGGAAGTGGCCGGACAGCGAGGACCCACGGCGGCCAGGGTGCGACGGCGAGAACAGCTAGCTAGGGAAGGAAAACGCGGCTCAGGGAGGGAACAGAGGGAGGTGGTGGCTCACCGAGCGGCGCAACGAGGCCCTCGAAAGCTTTGGAGCAGCAGGGGAGCGCGGGGACGGCGGAGATCGCAGGCGACCGAGAAGATGAAGCCGGCTCGATCCCCTCCGTGTGATCCTCCACGAGCTCAAGGGCGAGGCGGAGATGACGTAGTCGAGGTCGGCGACGAGCCTGGACTTGCCGTGGCGATGAAACGAACTCGGTGGCCACGGTGTTGATGACGGTGCGTCGGCGGTCTCGCTCGGGCGAGTAGGATCGGGCGAGGCAGAGAAGGGGAGAGCGAGAGGGAATGGAGAGGAAGGCCAGGGGGGCCAGGGCTTGCCCTTATCCCTCCTCGCGGGCGCGCCGCGCTGTCGATAAAGGGGAAGGGGGGGCCTGGGCGCGGCGGGCGCGTGCGCACCAGGTGCTCGACAGCGAGCCCTCGCATGAGCAGTAGCAAGGGGACGGGGTGGCGAGGTGGGCTGGACCGGCTGGCTGACTTAGGCCCAGCCGTGTAGGCCTTTTTCTTTTTCTTTATTTCTTTTCTGTTTTCCTTTTCTTTCCTCTCTTTTGCAAAATGTGTGGCCTCAAATATAGTTTTGTAAAATAGATAATTTTGTCCATTAAATATTGTGCAATATTTAGCACTGCCAGAACATGGTTTGGAGCCAAGGTGATTACATTTGCATTTTATTTAATGTTTAATGGATTAAATATTTCTGTTTTGTTGCTGTTAGAGTCACTTAATTAATTTAGTAACTGTTGATTATAATTTTAGAATTGTCTCTAGATTATTTACAATATTAGGAACATTTTAGTTCCTAGATTTGAACAGCTTTTATTTTCACTTTAAGTTTGAATTTCTATTTGAATTTGAATTTGAAAAGAGATATGATACTAATGATGATTAAGAACTGTTGATCATGATGACATAGCATAATAAAAAGGGGGATTACTGTGGCTAACCTCTGGGGGTGTTACACCCACTCCCCGCGCCTGTCCCCTCCTTCCTCCTCTGTTCACCGCCCCCGCTCGCTGTCGACCGCACGCGCACGCCGCGCCCCGGCCCCCCTCTCTCGTCGCTCGACAACGCTCGCTACAGACGCCGCGGGCGCCTACAAGTCATCGCCCGCGCCTCCTCTGGCCTCCCCCCCTCGCTCACTCTCTCTCTCTCTCCCTCGTTCCCCTCCTCTCCCGTACGCGCTCGTCGCCGACACGTCCACCAGCATCCCCGCACCGTCGTTCGTTGTCTAGGAGGACCGCCGGGCTCATCCTCATCTCCTACGCCCCCAGATCGTCGCCGGGGAGCAGCACAACAACGCCGGCGACCCGATCCCCTTCTCCGGCCATCGCTACCACATCGCCGCGATCAGCCTCTCCTCTGCGCTACTAAACTAACGCCGGCCACCGTGAGGCACTTAGGTGAGCTCCACTACTCCTCCCTCCTTCTACTGCTCTTTTTTCCGAGCCTAAACGAAGCCGGCATTGCTCCGTTGCTCCGGCTGCCGCAGCGGCCATCGTGCTCCTCACTCCTGGCCCCTCTGCTTGAGCGCGTGGCCCCAGTGCGCTCCAGAGGTCCCGCAGATGCCGTCAAGGCCTTTAGATCGTCCGCTCGCCTAGCGCATCATCGTATCCGTTGGAGCCCGAGCGCCTCCGCCGCTCTTCGTCATCCCTCCGGCGAGCTCCGACCACCCCCGCCCCTGCTAATGCACCCATTCGACGCGGCTTGATGCCCGCGTTCGATCCCAGCCTGCGGGGCATCGGACGGTGGCCTGTGGTGTGATTCCGGCCGTCTCCGGTGCGTCGCCGCCGCTCGGGAGGTCGCCGGCGATGCCCTGTCGCGCGCCCGCGTTTAAAACGCGGCTGTGAGACGCTGACGAGTGGCCCCCACCATAATTAGCCACTAACCCAAACCCCTAACCCCCACTTATAGCTGGGCCCCACACTGATTAATTAACCCTAATGAAAACTGTTAGATATTTAACTAAACTGACGTGTGGGCCTGTGTGCACTATTCACCGCTGACTAGTCAACCGTTGACTGCTGACTCAGCAGTCAACGGGACCCACTGTCAGCCCCTGGTTGACCGAGGTAGGGCTGCGGTGTGTCGTTTGACCGAGGCCGGGCATGACCCAGAAAAGTGTGTCCGGCCGGAGTTAAGCGAGCGTGGTGGGTAAGTTGGTGCACCCCTGCAGGGAAGAACTAATCTATGCATAGACGGATCCTCTGTAATGGACACTCGGAGTTGTATCCCGATCGATACAACTAAAATTGGATACTATGGCTCTGGGATTGCTTCTCGCAGGGAGTCGAGAAGGGATCTCAGGACGAGGTTGATGACAGTATGGCTCTGGGATTGCTTTCTCGCAGGGAGTCGAGAAAGGATCTCTGGGTGAGGTTGAGACTTATCGATATTACTACTTTGTATGGTACTAATCTACACTCTTCTAATGCTGCAAGACCTCTGAAGATGCTAGTCTTCGACAGGACTAGGCCTTCTCTCTATTCTGGCATTTCTGCAGCCCAGTCCACATATACAGCCTTCCTTTGATAATGTTGCATATGTAGTGTAGATCCTTGCTTGCTGAGTACTTCGGATGAGTACTCACGGTTGCTTTGCTTTCTTTTTCTCCCCATATCCTTTTGATGCGACCAGATGACGGAGCCCCGGATATAGTTGCCCACGCCGACGATCGCTACCACTACCCCGAGGGTGGATGCTACTACGAGTTGGCTGACGACCAGGAATAGGATCGGAGGGTCCCAGGCAGGAGGCCTGCGCCTTTCGATCGTAGTGTTTTCTTTTGCCCCGCCTTCTTAGGGCCTATCTGTGTTTTCTTTTATATCTGTACTCAGATATCTGATGCTTCCGCTGACGCTTGTATGCGAGCTTATGTATTCAAGCCCTCGAGGCCCCTGGCATGTAATATAAAGCTTGTATGACTTTATTTATGTTTTAGAGTTGTGTTGTGATATCTTCCCGTGAGTCCTTAGGCTTGATTGTGTGCATTTGCGTGTATGATTAGTGCACGATTGAGCCGGGGGCGTCACAAGTTGGTATCAGAGCCGACTGCCTCTAGGAACCCCCCCCCCCCCCTTTCCAACTCCTTGGCCGAAGTTGAGTCTAGTGGTCCAAAACTATTTTACTAACTTGGCTGTGTGGCTTACGGGCCCACGTTGCCTATTGGGTGGTATTAGGATCTTTTATTCCTCGTCTATACTCTGGGACTCTGATCTCTATTCTATTCGGGTTGAATAATTTTACTAACGCCGACACTTAGGATCTCGTAAATCTCGTCTACCCGGAGAGCTGGATATCTGTGCTTAATGCCTTATCATTGATTTGATTAGTCTGATAATCATTTTCCTTTCCATTGTTTTGTTTAACCTTTCTCTCTGAGTTGTATTATACTTCCCATTGTCATTTGGCAATCCTGAATTTCCTCTGTTTCAGATGGATCGTTTGTTCCCACCACGCCCTACAACGCAGCTTGTGCTTCGCACTTGGGCTCGTGGTGCCCCTGGTTTTCCAGCTGTCCTGATCGCCCTCCTGACCAGGCTAGGCTACCGCTGGTACCCCAAGTACATGGTCTACGAGGATTACCACGAGTTCAACCAGGAGCAGTACCATGCTGATGTTCGTATCTATGATCAGCGCGATGACTCAGACACTGAGCTGCACCTTTTCCATGGTATCGGCGTGACAATTGAGATGGCAGTACATGATGCCGACTACTCTGCTGTCGCACGTCTCCGAGGAGAGTTCAGCGATAGCTTGGATGCTTCCGAGTTCCGATACATTCCGTATGCCCCTACTGGAGATACTACTGGATACTACACAGCTATCTGTGCCCCGTACGAGCCTCGTCGCTACGACCCACGCGTTCTGATTCAGTGCACTCAGGCTCTGGATCGCAGTGTTCGGGCCCTTGCCGTCGAGTTGGTTGCCACTCGAGCACATCTCTACGATGCTATGACGCAGTTGCTACCCGCTGTTCGTGCAGGGATACATCCGGAGCACATCCTTTATCCGAGCAGGACTCAGATGTATGCTGGTATTGATTGGCCTGCTGTTGGAGGTCACGCACCTCCACGTGGACCTCTTCTTTCAGCTCGAGACCGGGTTCTGCATCAGGGTGCACATGGAGCACAGGATCCTTCCGCGACGAACACTCGTCGTCCGCACGTGCAGCTACCCCGTTTCAGTGGATCTTCCCGACGTTGATGTAGCCTTCGCTATATCTCATGGTGTACCTCCTTACCGCGTGCCTGCGCGCCGCCTACCTTATCTAGCTTTTGAGTTTGCGCCATTTTGCTATTCGCAGGTACCCGACTCTGTGTATGGATCTGTATGTATTAATTGACTATTGTTAATTATCTAGTACACTAGTTAATTATTGTCGTGTTACATCATGCTTGTCGCTAAACACCCGCAACTGCTTTTACTGAACTACCCTTGTTGAAACGTAGCAGGATGGTTAGACCAGGTGGTCGTGGTCGTGCCCCTGAACGCCCACCACCGCCAGATTATATGGCAGCTATGATACAACAATTTGAGCTCAACCGTCAGTTCATGACTGGGATTATGGCTCAATTCCCGCATCTAAACAACCAGAACCAGAACCCTCCTTTAATAACTCTGCCGGAATTTATGCGTCTTAACCCCACTCAATTCCGCAACGCTGAGAAGCCACTGGATGCTGATGACTGGATTCGCGATATCACTCACGAGATGGAGTCTGCAAATGTCTCCCCTGCCAACTTTGTCGCCTTCGCGTCCTTTTTCTTAAAGGGTCCCGCTGCTCAATGGTGGGACACCCACAAACGTACACTGCCTGCTGGAACAACCGTTACTTGGCCTGAGTTACAGGCTACTTTCCGTGCCCAATATATTCCTCAAGGAATCATGGACCGGATGAAAATCCAGTTCTGCAACCTCACCTAGGGCAATAAAACCATCGAAGCTTATCAGCGGGAATTCCTTGACCTGTCCCGTTATGCTGAAGAAGACATCGCCACGGATGCCCGTAGACAAGAGAAGTTTCGTAATGGACTCCACCCGGACACCGAGCTTGCACTTGCTACTCAAGATTTCACCGACTTTACTACTCTTGTGAACAAGGCTATTCTGCTTGAGACTGCTCAAATGAAGCATAAGGAGTCGCAGAAGCACTATCGTGATGTTGGCTCATCTTCGGGCTCAACACAGAAACGAAAAACATATGGTTGTGGACACGCTTACAACATTGGTGTTAAACAAGTCCAGGATCAACCTGCCACCGGATTGGGTACCCTTCTCTTTAACTCAGTACCTGCTTCTGTTTTATTTAATTCAGCAGCATCACATTCATTCATCTTTGGAAAAATTTGCATTCATGCATGACCTTCATTATGAGTAAATGCGTACTCCGTTAGTCATCCGGGCTAGTGAATTACCGTGCCCAGATAACTCCAAAATAAACACCTTGAAAGCGTTGAACGCCTCTCCGCTTGAGGGGATCGAAAACATTCCAGTCGTTGGAGATTTTCCGGACGTTTCTCCAAGAATACCCCGCTTTCTTTCAGTCTTTCTCTTAATTCTCGGGACGAGAATTCTTATTAGTGGAGGAGATTTGTAACACCCCAAGTGGTTAACCACAGTAATCCCCCTTTGGATAATGCCATGTCATCATGATCAATAGTGCCTAAACATCGTTTGGAACATATCCCTTTTCAAATTCAAATTCAAATGGGAATTCAAACTTCAATTAAATTCAAAGTGGAAAATAAAAGTTGTTCAAATCAGAATCTAAAATGTTCATTAAATAAATAATATTCCAGAGACTATTTTAAAATTATCATCAACATTTACTAAATTAATTATGTGACTCAAACAGCCTAGAACAGCATCAAACATCACCCAATTAATCCCATTTCATTTAATAAAACTCCAAATGAAGTCATATTTTCCCCAAACTAGTTTTTGGTGGAAGGTATTAATGCACTGCAGTATTTTTGTTAGGTCACATATTTTACAAAAGTTCATAAGTGGCCTAACATTTTTGTAAACAGAAAAGAAAAGAGAAAACAGAAAAACAAAAATAAGAAAAGGAAAAGGGCCACCGTGGCTGGGCTCTAGTCTACAGTGCCGGCCCAGCCCACTCCCCGCGCCTGTCCCCTCCTTCCTCCTCTGTTCACCGCCCCCGCTCGCTGTCGACCGCACGCGCACGCCGCGCCCCGGCCCCCCTCTCTCGTCGCTCGACAACGCTCGCTACAGACGCCGCGGGCGCCTACAAGTCGTCGCCCGCGCCTCCTCTGGCCTCCCCCTCGCTCATTCTCTCTCTCTCTCTCGTTCCCCTCCTCTCCCGTACACGCTTGTCGCCGCACCACCGTCGCCGACACGTCCACCAGCATCCCCGCACCGTCGTTCGTTGTCCAGGAGGACCGCCGGGCTCGTCCTCATCTCCTACGCCCCCAGATCGACGCCGGGGAGCAGCACAACAACGCCGGCGACCCGATCCCCTTCTCCGGCCATCGCTACCACATCGCCGCGATCCGCCTCTCCTCTGCGCTACTAAACTAACGCCGGCCACCGTGAGCCACTTAGGTGAGCTCCACTACTCCTCCCTCCTTCTACTGCTCTTTTTTTCCAAGCCCGAACGAAGCCGCCGTTGCTCCGTTGCTCCGGCTGCCGCAGTGGCCGTCATGCTCCTCACTCCTGGCCCCCTCTGCTTGAGCGCGTGGCCCCAGTGCACTCCAGAGGTCCCGCAGATGCCGTCGAGGCCTTTAGATCGTCCGCTCGCCTAGCGCATCATCGTATTCGTCGGAGCCCGAGCGCCTTCGCCGCTCTTCGTCATCCCTCCGGCGAGCTCTGACCACCCCCGCCCCTGCTAATGCGCCCATTCAACGCGGCTTGACGCCCACGTTCGATCCCAGCCTGCGGGGCATCGGACGGTGGCCTGTGGTGCGATTCCGGCCGTCTCCGGTGCGTCGCCGCCGCTCGGGAGGTCGCCGGCGATGCCCTGTCGCGCGCCCGCGTTTAAAACGCGGCTGTGAGACGCTGACGAGTGGACCCCACCATAATTAGCCACTAACCCAAACCCCTAACCCCCACTTATAGCCGGGCCCCACACTGATTAATTAACCCTAATGAAAACTGTTAGATATTTAACTAAACTGACGTGTGGGCCCGTGTGCACTGTTCACCGCTGACTAGTCAACCGTTGACTGCTGACTCAGCAGTCAACGGGACCAACTGTCAGCCCCTGGTTCACTGCTGGGTGCACTGGACCGGGTGCACCTAGCCTTTCCATGTTTATTTTCGAAATTAGATTAATCCAGAAATTCCAGAAATTGTTTAAATCTTTATAAATTCATAGAAATTGATCTGTAGCTCGGATCGAAAAACTTTGTACATGAAAATTTCTCAGAACGACGAGACAAATCCGAATACGCATTCCGTTCGTCCGTCACACGTCCCTAACTATCCGAACATGGAACCGTTCCCCTTCGGTCATCTGTCTGACAAATGTCTGGAACTGGGAAAACATTCCCGGATGGATTCCCCCTTCCCCGGTGACGTGCAACCATATGTTAGGACACACCCGGCATTGCATATTGTCATGTCGTACATTGTGTTGCTCAGGTTTGCTGTGTATTTATACTGTTTCCTCCCCCTCTTCTCTCTCGTTAGGCCCCGACGCCGTTCCCGGTACCGACGCAGCTCCGGAGACCGACGACACAATTGACGACCTTGCCCTTGCCGCCGAGCAACCAGGCAAGCCCCCCCCCCCCCTTGATCATCCCGATATCGCCCATTCTATTTTCTCATGCTTGCATTAGAATTGCTGCTCCTACTGCTTTACCTATTCTGATGCATAGTCTGTTTATTGTAACCTGCTATTGATACCTTACCTGCTTATCCTAAACTGCTTAGTATAGGCTGGGTAGAGACCTATCAGTGACCCCACTTGTCCCGATTGCCCCGCTGGATTATCAGAAGACCCGATCAACGGGATTGAAGACCAGGCCCCGACACCGCACATCACCCCCCTTAGTTGTAACGACACTGCAGCGTTACTATAGAGTGCCGAGGGTGATACCTCGTGTAGCACTTCTGATGTTAACTCTGTAGAGTAGCTATTCGGTCATGGTCATCGAGGGTGATTCCTCCTTCTCCACTTCCGATACGACCCTGTCGTGCAAAACTCCAAGTGTTAACCTCGAGGGTGATTCCTCCTAAGTTCACCTTGACGGTTACATCGAGTGGGCATCCGTCGAGGGTGATACCTCGGATTCCCTTGATATTATGGACACATGGCTACTGTGACTTTACCCCTGCACCCTGTTAGAAACGGGTCGGCCCCGAGGGCGACCCGAGGGAGTTACTTTAACTGCAGGATTGGAGGGACAGGCGGTACTGCCCAGTAGAGGTGGACCTGAGTTCCCAACAGTCTTTTGTGAGACGGGTTGACCTGGATGGTGCCCGAGTGAGAATGCGAGGCGTGGCCGGGCATTCTTGGCCCTTGCCGCAAGCCCTCGAGACAGGGCGACGGGGTCACATCGATCGTGAGTCTCTGCTTGTTGCCACGCTACCAACACACTTCGGTTTGGATATTTGATCTGAGTGGGCCTTTGGCCCGATAGCACTAACCATCACGCGGGAATAAATATGGGTACTCTGCATCGTGGTATCAGCCGACAGCTTTGTCAGACGTCCAGTTCAGCATTGTGGCCAGGTCGGATCATGCCGTTGGCGCTGGTATCCACCCTGCTCGCAACGACCCGTAGTGCACAGGGCGACGGCCCAAGACCCCTGAGCGCTTAGGATGTAGACCGGCGGGGACCTCTCTGCTGAGCTCTAGGTAGGGCTGCGGTGTGTCGTTTGACTGAGGCCGGGCATGACCCGAAAAAGTGTGTCCGGCCGGAGTTAAGCGAGCGTGGTGGGTAAGTTGGTGCACCCCTGCAGGAAGAACTAATCTATGCATAGCCGGATCCTCGGTAACGGACACTCGGAGTTGTATCCCGATCGATACAACTAAAATTGGATACTATGGCTCTGGGATTGCTTCTCGCAGGGAGTCGAGAAGGGATCTCAGGACGAGGTTGATGACAGTATGGCTCTGGGATTGCTTTCTCGCAGGGAGTCGAGAAATGATCTCTGGGTGAGGTTGAGACTTATCGATATTACTACTTTGTACAGTACTAATCTACACTCTTCTAATGCTGCAAGACCTCTGAAGATGCTAGTCTTCGACAGGACTAGGCCTTCTCTCTATTCTGGCATTTCTGTAGCCCAGTCCACATATACAGCCTTCCTTTGATAATGTTGCATATGTAGTGTAGATCCTTGCTTGCTGAGTACTTCGGATGAGTACTCACGGTTGCTTTGCTTTCTTTTTCTCCCCATATCCTTTTGATCCGACCAGATGACGGAGCCCCGGATATAGTTGCCCACGCCGACGATCGCTACCACTACCCCGAGGGTGGATGCTACTACGAGTTGGCTAACTACCAGGACTAGGATCGGAGGGTCCCAGGCAGGAGGCATGCGCCTTTCGATCGTAGTGTTTTCTTTTGCCCCGCCTTCTTAGGGCCTATCTGTGTTTTCTTTTATATCTGTGCTCAGATATCTGATGCTTCCGCTGACGCTTGTATGCGAGCTTATGTATTCAAGCCCTCGAGGCCCCTGGCTTGTAATATAAAGCTTGTATGACTTTATTTATGTTTTAGAGTTGTGTTGTGATATCTTCCCGTGAGTCCTTAGGCTTGATCGTGTGCATTTGCATGTATGATTAGTGCACGATTGAGCCGGGGGCATCACAGAACAGCTTGCGGGCGTCGATGAAGGAGACGGCCGGCGAAGGGAGTCGCGGCGCCCACAGACCAGCTAGCTGCCTTGCGGACGTCCGACGAGCGTGCCGGTGAGGATCTGGCCGGGGGAGCGGGGGTGGGAAGCTGTCGGTTCCCCGGCGGCAAGACGGCGGTGGCGGGCGACGTGGGAGGTGGCGGTGTTGTAGAGGGGATGTTGCGGTGCCGGCAGCTGGCAGAGTCACCGGAAAAAATGGACGGCGACGTCGGCGACGAAGAAGGCGGGCGAGGGTTTGCTGTTGGATTGGGAGAGGCCAATGTGCCACCGACCAGCGGACCAGGGGGAGGAAAAGGCGAGCGCGCGCGCGTCCGTCTCGTGTCCGCGCCGACGCAAATCCGGCTCAAAATGGGCCGGGAATGGGTCACCCACGGACGAAAAGCGGACGCATGTCCGTTTGGGTCGGCGCGTCCACGCCCGCGGACGAAATGGATCGTCCGTTGGAGTTGCTCTGAGCTGCTCAACGCCGGAGGGAGGAGCTGATCGGCGCTGGGGTAGGAACCGCTCGGCGCCAGAGGGAGGAGCCGCCGAGCACCCGCGCTGCGTTTTACTCGCGTCTGATTGAAAGATCCATCGAGTGACCCTGCAAGTTAGCCAGTGCAGCCGCGGATGTGTTCCGCCAGACCAAAATGCCTCTGCCCTGATGCTACTTGCCAATTGAGTGCATGTGCATGCATGCATGCACTACCATACGGGAGCTATGATGCATGCATCAGTCGGCTCGGTTGGAGCATGCGAAGAGATCGTGCATATGTGGCTTCACTTTTTGGTATGGACGCACTGACTGATTACGCGTAGTGGGGCATGCGAAGTGATCGCGCACGCACAGAGGGCTCTTCCGGTCTCCCCGCGCGGAGGAAAATGAGGAGCCGGAGTCCTGCGAGATGTCCACTAATTGGCCGCAGTGATTAGGTAACTCGCGTTGGAAATCCTCACTAATTGGCCGCAGTGATTAGGTAACTGGCCCCCTCAAAAAAATTTAGGTAACTGGCGTTGGAAATCCTCACTAATTGGCGTCTTAACAAGGCGATAAATTACCTTCATGAAATGGCAACTGGCCCATGCCACGGGCTTGGGTTAGTGGGTTACGTATTCTCCGATGTAGACGACGAAGATGGAAGATATGCAGGTGATGAGGTAGCGTGTGCTGCCGGCGGTGTTAGCGAGGGGCGGCAAACGCGCGAGGCCGGCAGGCGAGCGGGGCGCTGGGCCGGCGAGCGCGTCGCACGGCGGGGGAGCACGGCGCTGGGCCAGCGAGTGCGTAGACCATGCGTGGAAGAGCGGCGACGGTGTTCGCATACGAGGCCGAAGACGACACTGTTCTTGGCAAAGGGAATATATGTAAGAATGGATAGGGAATATATGTAAGAATGGATCCAAACCGTCTGCATCATAGTTTGATAGACGACCTGTCTCATGATGGGCATCAACTGTCGAGACAACAATCCTGACAGTAAGTATTAGGAGTGTAAAAAATCCGTATATAGGCGCCCGGCCTGTGCTGCTGTAGCCATCGGCCTCGCCTCCCTGCTCCCAGCGGCTGCGTGCTCCACTGCATGCTACATGTTTGACAAAATGTTAAGGCGGACACTATTTGGGTTAGCCGGTTGGAGTTGCTTTAACACACACTACTACTACCGACCATGCACTTGCACCTAATTGGCAAAACAATCCTGCACCAGTTCTGCGTAGATAGTAGATGCACATGCAAAGCACATGCATACGTAGATTGTCAATTCCATCGAGTCATTGTCCACGAACAAAGGCTGTTGCATGTATATGACAGCAAGCCAGCTAGCTAGCATACGTGCAGCAGCTGCGAGGCAAGCGCACGCACTCTTCGGTCTTTAAGCGCTCGAAGTTCATCTCTCCGGCCGACTGTGCACCGAAGACAGCTCTTCGGGCCAGGCCGTGTGTTCTTCGGCCCAAAGTACACCGAAAACAGCTCTTCGGCCTAAGTGAGACGTCTACATAACGCCGACGGGGTTATATAATTGTAATTTACAAACTACGTTATATATTACCGAAAATTGTTATAAAAAGAATAATATTTTAAAAAAATCATGTATATAGACATATTTTAGAACGTAGATTCACTCATTTTGGTGTGTATATAGTCCGCATTGAAATCTCTACATAAACTCACATTTCAGAACAGAGGGAGTATATCGTGTCATCAATATGTCTAGTTCACATTGCATGATTGTAATAGCAGGATGACACAGCTCGCGGCACGGAAAAGGACAGCTAGTGCTTATCTACTTTCTTATCCTAGTGCACTCTCTTGCTATTTTCCTTCCTTTTTTATTCCATTAATCAGCAGTAGCAACGGTACCAGGATACATGCAGCGGTTTGTGCAAGAAGTTCACACTCCACACCAATGGATGAGCCGGTAAACGAAGCACCTAATGAACAAGGACGCTTTACCCCGGCAGATATGTACGATATCTGCAGGATAGCTGCATGATTTCAGTGTGAATTAAGAATACTTCCATTTTGAAAATACACAGCTGTAGTACCACTAGCTAGGCTCCCTACCCACCTCTATATATGCCACATTACACGGCTTCTCCTGAGTCCTCAATCATACCCCTGAACCCTTCTCTTTATCTCAAGAATATCACTACCTTCATTCAAGCAGAGGGTTGCGCAGGGGCTGCGTACTTGGATAGCTAGATATGGGGAGTGTTGGTAACTATTTGCCTCTCATTGGTATGATCCTGGTGCAACTGGGTCTTGCTGGTCTGAATGTGTTGTCAAAGCTCACCATGGCGTCCGGCATGAGCCCTTACGTGCTCATCACAAACCGAAATATTCTTGGGGCAGTCTTCCTCGCTCCCTTTGCTTTCTTCTTCGAACGTTATGATTTAGTTTCTTCTATAAACATTTCTGATTTCTTGATGGCTATATATGTTACACACTAAAGCACAAGGCGTTATGCAATCTGCGTTTTATTTAGAAGCAGATGAGTCCACCTTTCATAAAAGGAAGTTTCTTGTTTTCAGATGACTTCTTGATCTAAGATGTAATGTACCCAACTACCGGCCGGTTCTTCACATTTTTTTGGCCGTGGATTTACTATGTGATGTCTTTCTGGTTAAGTAATTTGTTTAAGAAAATCCTGTATTTAGTATTGTTGAGTTGTTTGCATTAATTTGACGTACTACATGTGTAGACAATACTACCTCTGGTCCAAAAAGTGTGTTATGTTCATAAAAAAAATATCGTTGGAAATGTTTATCGAATGCAAATCCAATGGTACGGAGTAGTACCACATCTTTGAGATCATATATACTTGCTACTTATTGCTACATTTTAGTTTGGAAAAGGAGTACTTATGTGAATAGCTACTAGTATTATGCATTCAACTTTGAGTAAATATATCCTTCCTACATGAGTGGCCCATCCATATCTATCATCAATGAATTAATTTCCTCACTGTTCTTATGCAATATGATTTCATATGATTATGGATGCAGAAAAACTTGGGCCTCAATTAGCAAGAAGACACTATTACAAATTTTCGTATGCTCCGTTGTTGGGTATGGTCTTTTTTCCCTTTCACCTGATTGAGAGTCATCTGCACTCTGAAGTCTGAACTGATATATATGCTACCTTACCAAAATGGCTTTACTAGATTTAAAATTTATTTTTGTAATTTATTTTAAATAAATTGTAAGCAAAACATTTTCCTCCAACAATTCTTAGTTTATTTTGAATAAACACATTTTAGTCCTGATTGAATGAATGAGACACATTTCGTTTAGGGAAGTTATGCAAAGCTCAGTATTTTAGTCCAAAGACTAGAATATTTGTGAAACCTTGCCTTCTGAATCCAGTTATAAAAACCAAGTACTCCCTCCTATCCAAATTAATTGACGCACCAATTAATTTGGACTGGAGGGACTACCAAATTTCTAACATTTATGCATCCATGTTTATGAATTCTAGATTCAAAAGTTGGAATTTTTCCTATGTTAAAATTGTTATGAGATGCCATGGTACTATTTTCCAAATATTATTAAGAATGTAAAAGTTTTTCACCGCAAAAAAAGATATACAAAGGACGCAGTCTACATATAGGACAAAATACTGTTTGCTAGTAGCCATAGGTATTGTCTTCCAATGTAAATTTGGGTAAATGTTGTGTGTAAGCAATACCATCAAAAGCTAACTGACAATATTAGCCTGAATCTGACTATCCCAACACACTTTGGTGGGTATGTGGCAGTGCGACGATGAACCAGGTGTTCTACTTCGTGGGCCTCAAGTACAGCCGCCCGACCGTGGCGTCCGCGCTGAACAACACGCTCCCGGCGGTGACCTTCGCCCTGGCGGCCGCGCTCAAGATGGAGCCAGTGGCGGCGCTCGCCGGGAAAGCCAAGGTGGGCGGCACGGCGCTCTGTGTTGTTGGCTCCATGCTGATGACCTTCTACAGGGGCCCCCTCGTCAGGACCCTGGACTCCCCAATCCACTGGCCGTACGTGCAGCGCACCATGACTGCCGAGGCCGCGGCCCACGCCGGCGGACACGCAGCCGTCCTCGGGGCGGCTCTGGTCATCGCCTCCAACGTTGCCTGGGCAGTCTGGTTCATCATTCAGGTAGGTACACAACTACACATAACGATATGTACCGTGTACGTGAGAGGAAAATTTGCAGTTTCGGCTTTTCGCGTGTACAAATTGAAGTGATCGTTTTGCATGGCGTCGGCGTGCAGAAGAAGATGTCCAACACCTTCTCGTCTCCGTACACGACGACGGTGCTGATGGCGGCAATGGCCAGCGTCCAGAGCGGCGTCATTGCGGTGGCCGCGGAGCACAGGCTCTCGGCGTGGGCGCTCGGGTTCGATATCAGGCTCATAGGCTCGCTCTACGCGGTAAGATCACATTCTCACCGTGTCCAGATCATTAGACACGATGTGAATTATTTATTTATTTTGTTCAGTGTGCTGTGGTGGAACTGGAACTGAACATGTACATATATAAATGTATATATGCAGGGGGTGGTGGCGTCCGGGATTGTGATCGCGGTGATGTCGTGGTGCATCCAGGTGCGCGGGCCAGTGTTCGTGTCCATGTTCAGCCCCATGATGCTCATCATCGTCGCCGTCGTCGGGTGGGGCATCCTCGGCGAGAAGATACGCGTCGGAAGGTACCGACGGTGCATCCAGCATCCTTGCACAATTGGTAATCCTTATGTTGATTGCTCATATGTTTTCGTGGTTCGTGTGCTTGTCTCCAGCGTTATCGGCGCCGCGTTCATAGTGGTGGGGCTGTACACGGTGCTCTGGGGCAAGGGAAGGGACATCATTGCCACGGAAACCGCGGAAGACGACGAGGAGAAGAAAATCGGCGGCGGTGAACCGAGCAACGGGGCCGTCGATGGCGTGGCGGTCTTGCGGCCATGCCCCGCTGCTGATCGTCATGAGGCAACGGGCCAAACGTAGCATGCCACGAGATTAATTTGCAGTGCAGTGTCATGGCCTGAGTTTATGCCATCTTGGAGTGTTGAGCAGACCAGCATGATTATTATATGCAAAGATTCTAGGTGAATAAGACAAAAAAAAAGGTGTGTGAACACGATAAAATCCGTAAACTCTACGATTATTATACACAACAAGAAATAAAATATGGTGCAAATTTGGACTTATCAACTTTTCCATGCTTAAAGTTTTGCTTAGAAAATACCGTGGCTTGTAGGAACAAGATCATCTGGTTCATGAAGTGCGGATAAGTGAAAATGAGTGAGTGTATTGCATTGAGTCGAGAACTATAACATATATCCAATTATGATGAACATTCACATATTTTCATCGGCAAGATGATTATAGAGGTTTCCACACCTTTAGTGATAAATTCATTAGCGAAGAAAAAATTAACTTTATCCGGTAAACCATTCAAGCTTCAATCGATTAAGTCGCAAGGGGCTCTCAATTAATTTTTCGAATATTGCACAATTAAACCAATTATACTGCATAGATCCTCCTCTTTTGTTTCCTCTCGTAATTGTGAGTAGTTGATGAGTGATATTTTTACACTCATTCACCCTTTATTTAAACCGAGATATTTCATTAAAACCGAGCTATTCGCTCCGATATTGCTACTAATGACTAATGAATGCAAAGGATTCCATAAATCTTCTCTTTGATGTGTTTTCACAGGAAATGGGCCAAAAAGAGAAGAAATCGCGTGTGAACATGAAAAGGAGTGGAAGATATAATAAATCGCCAAGAGGCGCACCAGAAGCCACGGCGCAAAAGACGACATTTCATTTGACTGCAAGCGCCCCTATGAGTGCCCGTATGTCGTGGATTCCGAGGCTACTCGTCCACCTGAACAACTTCTATAAAGGGGACCACGCTGAAATGTTAACAGAAGAACATCAAGCGATGTCAGAACAGAACCATCTTCATCCCCTCTCATCAACCCGTGTGAACATGAAAAGGAGTGGAAGAAGAGATATAATAAATCGCCAGGAGGTGCACCAGAAGCCACGGCGCAAAAGACGACATTTCATACGAATGCAAGAGCCCCTATGAGTGCCCATATGTCATGGATTCCGAGACTACTCGTCCACCTGAACAACTTCTATAAAGGGGACCACGCTGAAATGTTAACAGAAGAACATCAAGCGAAGTCAGAACAGAACCATCTTCATCCCCTCTCATCAACCTAGCCGCCACCATTTCCATCTCCATAGCCGCCATCACCATCATAGTCCATCTCTCTCTAGTTCGTACTTGTAATCGTGCATCGCACAAGGCATCCTATAAGACATATTGTCAATCAATCAATCTTCAAGATGTGTTGTTCTAGTGATCTGAGCTTCATATGTGAGTAGTTCGGTAAGGTATGGGTTGAGGCATAGGCCTTGCAACCCTTTGCATTTGCTGTGGGGATCAATGGAAAGGGCTTTGAATTAACACCCCGTATGTGTGAAATAAATTGTTCCATAGATGTCTCTTGTCTTGTCCGCGATCTTCATCCCTGCAAGTACCCAGGATTAATTATGGAGATCGAGCCACGGAGAGGCTAAGGGCAGGGAGAATGTGAAGTGTTATTCTGAACACCAGTGACAGAAGAGTAGTGACAGAAGAGTTTAGTACAATAACACGGATCCAATCCTTGTGGATTCATGAGGTGTAGTTATTAAATGCCCAAAACTCTTGTCTGATTATTATAATCTTAATTATCGAGGCAACCCCACGCAACGGATAGGGCCTTCTGTTGGACAACTGATTCTTGATGCAGGATGCGTGCCGGTAAAGATGTTATTTGGACACACACCCCCACTTCGGTTCGTAACAATCACATTTCGATGGGTGACTTCCAGCGCACAAATTAAGATAATATTGGTCCCAACACAAATACATGGTTGTATGTATTAAGACCTCATACCCTTACCTCCTTTCATTATAAGTGTTTCATCACAATTAGCTTGATTGATTCGGTCAAAAGCTGGAATTATTTATTTGACAGAAACTTGCTACAGACCATCGCTTCAAGGGAATCTTCCTCTCGCGGGTTCGATAACGCAAGGTCACCTCTTTGTGGAAATAGGTGTGGGGGTACTTTCTGTTCCTTTACCGGATCATACAAAAAAGATGTATCAGTAGTAATATTTGACAATATCACAATCATTTATAGTATGATTCGAGATAAACCAAAGCAGACAAATTATCTCCAAACCGGAGTTGGTCATAGCCGTATTTTACTATTTTTTTCTCAGCGTTTCGAGAGCTTCTCCTTTCTCTCTTCTTGCTCTTACAACATTTTTTCTTGAACTTTTGTCCATAAATCATTTCTTTCTTCTACAACATTTTTTAGGCCAACTAAACCAAATATAACCTATCACATATACTTGCTCTCTTTCGCCTACTAATTGACACATGTGGCGTGGAAGACTCATAATTATCAAAGGGGTAAAATGTAGTAGCATTCATTTTAGATCACATACATCTAACACAATTATCTCAAGGTGCAATAGAACTTCTCATTACAAAATGTCCACTAATCATTGGAATGGAAACTCTATCCTTGCTCATAATGAGCTTGATAGTTCAACTTATTATACAAAAGAACTAAACTGGAGTAAAAAGCAAACATGCAGAAGCAGTAAAGGGATACATGGGACTAAAAAATATCCCCAACTTAAGAGTCTAAGCCACAAGATCTGATACTCCCTCAAGTTGTTGATATCGTCGTTCTTTCTTTTCTAGAGCGGGCGTGTTGGTGCTGGCGAGGGCTTGGCGGAGCTTCTTGTTGTCTTCTCCAAGACAATGATGCGGTGCTTGAGTAAGTCCACATTTTCCTCCAATTTAGCAAAAATAATGGATATTTTGTTGAGTGCCCATGAACTGAAGTGAGCCGTCCCCTGAGTGAAGGTAGTCTAGAGTAGTGTGGTGTTTATAGGCTAAGAATGGCAAGGAGTACGTGATGTTAGAGTAGACATGGATGTTGTGGTGGGCCATTATCCGCAACACATGTTTATCCAGAAGAAGAATAAGCAGAAACACGTGCAACATCCCCAATAGATTGTATATTGGTTTGTTGGTAAAAGGAGTCATGTCATCAATCAACAACTCATCGTACAACTATTTCAGTAGGGAGTATCTAGTTTACTAAGTGAGAAGTGAGGAATTTGAGTTCTTTCACAGTACATCATATCATATTGGGACATTTAATTTTGTGATCCAATGGCTCAAATTAGTCAGCACTACAACATATTTCTGGGAGTATATTTAGGCTGTAAGGGCACTTTGGGTAGTTTGCACGTTATCAATTTGTCAACCGGGTCACCATTTGTTGATTCGCTTCCTTAAATGTGATGTGTCCACTTCCGCATTGACCCATGTAACAAATTGATCTCCTCGACCAGCTTCAGGTCATTGGACAATCAAAACAAGTATAATAGGGTGACATAGGTGAGCTATAAGGAATGCTACATCAAATTTTGCCTAGTTGAAGGAGATAGAAGAGGAGAGAGAAGATCGGTCCAACTTTTACATGTGCATACAACCGCATGAATTTGGTTGTACGTGCGCGTGTGTCCAAACCAAATCGGCCTAACAGATTAGTCCAACTTTTACATGTGCGTACCGACGACAAGAACTCGACCACTGGTAGCGGAGGTCAAGGCTAAGCCAACAAGGCTGACATGCGTCTTTTTTTTTTCTCGAATACGCCGCGGTTGGCGTATCATTGCATTGATAGGGGGAAGAACATACAGAATGGTGTCACGGTCGCGTACACAAGAAGGCGTGGCCGTGACACAATATGAGCATAGGGGGGGTTGCTCAGCCCCTTACAAGTAACACTAGCCTATAGGGATGATGATGCTAAGTCCTTTCGCTCCGGCATAGGCCCAGGAGCGGGCGTCGTCTTCGATCGCGGCCAGGAGGGAGGCGGAAGAGGGCGTGGCCTTGTCGAATATGATAGCATTGCAGTGGTGCCAGAGAGACCAAGCCGTGAGAACGGCGATGGTGGAGAGCCCGCGTTGCCGATCTTGGGGGAGTTGGAGCATCGCCGCGCTAAGCCAGTCGAGGAACCCAAGTGATCTGTCTGGTGCGGTGATCGTGAGACAACACCAGGAGAGGATGCCATGCCAGATGATGCGGGCGAAGATTCATTCGACGAGGATGTGGTGTAAAGTCTCGGTGTGCTGGGAAAAGAGCACGCATGCCGGTTCATGCTGCAAGCCGCGACGGGCCAGCCGGTCAGCCGTCCAACAGCAGTTGACGGATGCGAGGTAGATGAAGAATTTGACCGATAGAGGGGCTCCCGATTTCCACACGAGACGCCATTGCGCAGAGGTCGTGGATCCAGTGAATAGAGCGTTGTAGCACGAGGAAGCGGTGTAGACTCCATTTTCCGTCCACTTCCAGTGGATGGTGTCGGGCTCAGCAGTAAGAACAACAGCCCGCAATCTGAGCCCCACGTCCATGTATTCAAACGCGGTCGCCGGGCTGAGATGTACATGGATGTCCTGAATCCATGTACGGTCCTGTAGAGCGGCAGCCACAGTTCGCGAGCGGCGGCGTCGGTTGGGCACTAGGGCCACGAGGCTCGGAGCAATGTCCTGGAGGGAACGGCCGGAGAGCCATTTGTCGGTCCAGAAGTGACAGGAATTGCCATTGCCAAGAGTCCAAGTCGTCGAGGCCCGGAAGAACTGTAGGGCCTCGGGGTCCGAAGGTGGCTGCAGATGAGACCAAGGACGAGAGCCGTCTGAAGCGTGGAGCCAAAGCCATCTGACACGGAGTGAGACACCGGTGCGGTGCAAGTCGCGGATTCCAAGGCTGACATGCATCTGGTTGGCGGAGGCGCTCCATTGCGTGGCCGCAGGCGATGGAGGACCGTGGCCGGCCGCTGGTGGCATGTGGAGTGGAGGATAGATACGTGTCCGCCGCTACGATTATTTGAATAAGTACATATTCATAGGACAAACTCTGAGCTGAACCATATTAACCGTTGTATCAACTTAATACTACGCATTTATTCTGAGTACGGTGTAGCCGACTATTTCTCCTTATTACTCTATGACATGTCCTCAAAACTTATATGTGTTGGAAATTCTGTCAACAACTATCTTATAACCATCGGAGAGAATCTTAGGCTATTTGCTTATTTACAAAAAAATATTTACTTTGAGAGGCTGCACTTTCCTATCTGCCCACTTAATCTATCTTGCCCAGTTTTCTTAGGAAGGAGGAGAATGTATCCGGCCAAATATAAGGCTGGTCATAGAGTATTAATTTTAGATGAATTCATTTATTATTTTATATAATTTAACCTCATTTATTATGATACAATATTTGATACTTCCTTCGTTCCTAAGTATAAGTCTTTTTGGAGATTTTAATACGGACTACATATGGAGCAAAATGAGTAAATCTACACTCTAAATTGCGTCTATATACATCCGTATGTAGTCCATATTGAAATCTAAAAAATGACTTATATATTTAGAAACGGAGGGAATATATATTACTCATATCTTTTTCTCAGTAAATACTATATCATGTCATCAATATGTCTAGTTGACATTGCATGATAGTAATAGCAGGATGACAGCTTGGATCATGGCCGAAACTGACTGTTCTTGGCTAGCAAAGGAACTACAACCAGGCTCCTACAACCAATCCGCCTGCTTCCCAGTCATACACGACATCAAGGGTGAACTGAAGAATTTCAAAGAAGCTCGGGTGAGATACACCAACCGAAATCAGAACAAATTGGCCCATTGCCTTGCATCACGTGCAAGAAGAATGGGGGACATACAGATTGTGGCAGGCGTCCCAGATGATCTGCTAGAAGTGTTGGCTTCCGACTCGGTGTTGGCTTAAGAGTAATGTATTTTACTCTTATTCCTCAAAAAAAAAAGCAGGATGACAGCTCGTGGCGCGGAAAAAAAAAAGGACAGCTAGTGCTTATCTCCTTCGAATTCAAGATCCTTATCCTAAGTGCACTCTCTTGCTATTTTCCTTCCTTTTTTATTGCATTAATTAGCAGTAGCAACGGTAACAGGATACATGCAGCGGTTTGTGCAAGTTCACACTCCACACCAATGGATGAGCCGGGTAAACAAAGCACCAAATCAACACGGACGCTTTACCCCGGGAGATGCGTACGATATCTGCAGGATAGCTGATGATTTCAGCGTGAATTAAGAATACTTCCATTTTGAAACTACACTACAGCTGAACCACTAGTTATACCCCTCTATATATGCCACATTATACAGCTTCTCCTGAGTCCTCAATCGTACCCCTGCTCCCCTCTCTTTACCTCGAGAATACCAATACCTTCAAGCAGAGGGCTGCAAATCGAGGGGGTACGTTCGTACTGGATAGCTAGATATGGGGAGCGTTGGCAATTATTTGCCTGTCGTCGGTATGATCCTGGTGCAACTGGGTCTTGCTGGTCTGAATGTGTTGTCAAAGCTCACCATGGCGTCCCGCATGAGCCCTTACGTGCTCATCACCTACCGAAATCTTCTTGGGGCTGTCTTCCTTGCTCCCTTTGCTTTCTTCTTCGAACGATATGATTTAATTTCTTCTATAAACATTTCTGATTTCATGGTGGCTATATATGTTACACACTAAAGCACAAGGCGTTCTGCAAATCTGCGTTTTATTTAGAAGGAGATGAGTCCACCTTTCATAAAGGAAATTTCTTGTTTTCAGATGACTTCTTGATCTAAGATGTAATGTACGCAAGTACCGGTTCTTGTCATCTTTTTGGCCATGGATTTACAATGTGATGTCTTCCTGGTTAAGTAATTTGTCTAAGAAAATCCTGTATTTAATATTGTTGAGTTTTTTGCATTAATTTGACGTACTACATGTAATAGACAATACTACTTACTCTGGTCCAGAAAACGTGTGTTATGTTCATAAAAAAAATATTGTGGGAAACATTTATTGAATGCAAATCCAATGGTACGGAGTAGTACCACATCTTTGAGATAATACATATTTTCTACTTATTACTACATTTAGTTTGGAAAAGGAGTATTTATGTGAATAGCTGCTAGTATTATGCATTCAACTATGAGTGAATATATCCTTCCTACATGAGTGGCCCATCCATATCTAGTATCATCAATGAATTAACTACCTCACTGTTCTTACGCAATATGATTTCATATGATTATGGATGCAGGAAAACTTGGGCCTCAATTAGCAGGAAGACACTATTACAAATTTTTGTATGCTCCGTTGTTGGGTATGATCTTTTTTCCCTTTTGCACCTGATTGAGAGTCATCTGCGCTCTGAAGTCTGAACTGATATATATGTACCTTACCAATGGCTAATTACTAGATTTACAATTGATTTTTGTATTTTATTTTAAGTTTAGTTGTCAGCAAAACATTTTCCTCCAAGCATTCTTAGTTTATTAGAAATAAATACATTTTAGTCCTGATTGAACTAATGAGACACTTCTTTTAGTGAAGTTACCCAAAGCCCAGTATTTTAGTCCAGAGACTGAGATATTTGTGAAACCTTGCTTTCTGAATCCAGTTACAGAAATCAAGTAATCTCTGCGATCCAAATTAATTGACGCACCTTCAGTATAACTTTGTACTAAAGTTGTACTAAGGTGTGCCAATTAATTTGGACCTGTACCAAATTCCTAAATTTATGCATCCATAATTATGAATTCAAGATTCGAAATATTATTACGAATGTAAAAAGTTTTTTACCGCAAAAAAAAAAGATGTACAAACGACGCAGTCTACATATAGGACAAAATACGATTTGCTAGTAGCCATAGGTATGGTCTTCCAAATGAAAATTGGGGTTAATTTTGTATTGTAAGCAATAGCAAAAGCTAACTGACAATATTAGTCTGAATCTGATTATCTGTACACACTTTGGTGGTTATCTGGCAATGCGACGATGAACCAGGTGTTCTACTTCGTGGGCCTCAAGTACAGCCGCCCGACCGTGGCATCCGCGCTGAACAACACGCTCCCGGCGGTGACCTTCGCGCTGGCGGCCGCGCTCAAGATGGAGCCCGTGGCGGCGCTCGCAGGGAAGGCCAAGGTGGCCGGCACGGCCCTCTGCGTGCTCGGTTCCATGCTGATGACCTTCTACAGGGGCCCCCTCGTCAGGACCCTGGACTCCCCGATCCACTGGCCGTACGTGCAGCGCACCATGACCGCCGAGGCCGCGGCCCACGCCGGCAGGCACGCCGCCACCCTCAGGGCGGCTCTGGTCATCGCTTCCAACGTTGCCTGGGCAGTCTGGTTCATCATTCAGGTAGGTACACAACTACACATAATGATATGTACCGTGTACGTGAGAGGAAAATTTGCAGTTTCGCGTGTACAAATTAAAGTAATCGTTTTGCATGACGTCGGCGTGCAGAAGAAGATGTCCAACACCTTCTCGTCTCCGTACACGACAACGGTGCTGATGGCGGCAATGGCCAGCGTCCAGAGCGGCGTCATTGCGGTGGCCGCGGAGCACAGGCTCTCGGCGTGGGCGCTCGGGTTCGATATCAGGCTCACAGGCTCGCTCTACGCGGTAAGATCACATTCTCACCGTGTCCAGATCATTAGACACGATGTGAATTATTTATTTATTTTGTTCAGTGTGCTGTGGTGGAACTGGAACTGAACATGTACATATATAAATGTATATATGCAGGGGGTGGTGGCGTCCGGGATTGTGATCGCGGTGATGTCGTGGTGCATCCAGGTGCGCGGGCCGGTGTTCGTGTCCATGTTCAGCCCGATGATGCTCATCATCGTCGCCGTTGTCGGGTGGGGCATCCTCGGCGAGAAGATACGCGTCGGCAGGTACCCACGATCCATCCATCGATGCATGCGTTTATTCTTGCACAATTTGGTGATCCAGTATACTTTTTGATTGCTCTCATATATATACGTTTTGGTTTGTTTTCCTTCAACCAGCGTTATCGGCGCCGTGTTCACAGTGGTGGGGCTGTACACGGTGCTCTGGGGCAAGGGAAGGGACATCGTTGCCACGGAAACCGTGGAAGACGACGAGGAGAAGAAAATCGGTGGCGGTGAACCGAGCAACGGGGCCGTCGATGGCGTGGCGATCTTGCGGCCATGCCCCGCTGCTGATCTTCATGAGGCAACGGGCCAAACGTAGTATGGCACGAGATTTGCAGTGCAGTGTCATGGCCTGAGTTTATGCCTTGGAGTGTTGAACAAACCAACATGATTATTATACGGAAAGATTCTAGACGAATAAGACAAAAAAAAGTGTGATGATCATCATTATTAGAGCATTGTCCCATGTGAGGAAAACATGATACAAGTTATGATTTTCTCACAAGTTGGGATGAGTCTCCGGACTTTATAAAAATAAATAAAAGAGGCCAAAGAAATCCAAATAAAAAAATAAAAGAGGCCAAAGAAGCAAAAAAAAAAAAGAGAAATGAGAGAAGGGACAATGTTACTATCATTTTTCCACACTTGTGCTTCAAAGTAGTACCATGTTCTTCATGATAGAGAGTCTCCTATTTTGTCATTTTCATATACTAGTGGAATTTTTTTTATTATATAACTTGGCTTGTATATTTCAATGATGGACTTTCTCAAATTGCCCTAGGTCTTCGTGAGAAAGCAAGTTGGATGTACACCTACTTAGTTTCTTTTTGAGCTTTCATACACTTATAGCTCTATTGCATCCGTTGCATGGCAATCTCTACTCACTTGCATTGATATCAATTGACGGGCATCTCCATAGCCCATTAATTTGCCTAGTTGATGTGAGACTTTCTTCTTCTTTTTGTCTTCTCCACAAACACCATATTCTATTTCACATATAGTGCTATATCCATGGCTCACGCTCATGTATTGTGTGGAAGTTGAAAAAATTTGAGAACACCAAAAGTATGAAACAATTGCTTGGCTTGTCATCGGGGTTGTGCATGATGAGATACTTTGTGTGATGAAGATGGAGCATAGCCAGACTATATGATTTTGTAGGGATAACTTTCTTTGGCCATATTATTTTGAGAAGACATGATTGCTTTATTAGTATGCTTGAAGTATTATTGTTTTTATGTCAATATTAAACTTTTGTTTTGAATCCTATGGATCTGAACACACTAGTAGAAAAAGGTCCATTTGTCCCGGTTCCAGAGGCCCATTTGTCCCGGTCCTGGAACCGGGACTAAAGGGTCGGGACTAAAGCCCAATACCTTTAGTCCCGGTTCGCCTACTAACCGGGACAGATGGGGCTCCACGTGGCCGCTGCGGCTTGCCCAGGCAGGAGGGCCTTTTGTCCCGGTTGGTAGCACCAACCGGGACCAAAAAGCATCCACGCGTCAGCAGTTCAGGGGCTGGGGTTTTTGTTTTTTTTTTTGAAAGGGGGGGGGGGGGTTGGGGGTTTTGGAGGTTTTGTAGGGTTAATTTAGGGGTTTCATATATTGTGTTAGCTAGCTAATAGAGAGAAGTGTCCTCTCTTATCTCCGTGCTTGGTCAACGCTACGTACTATACGTATAGAGTGGACTCGACACGCTAGCTAGTAAGTAAATGAAGGAAACCATTAAGCACACAAGATCGTCATGAACATATACAGAGAGAAGTGATCGACCTCCTCCTTCTCCGAGAGATTGGTCGAACAACAAGTTTTCGTATATCTATCCGACGCTACTAGCTACATATATACAATATAAGATCTCTTACAATCCCTAACATCTGATGTCAAGTTCCACATGGTATTGTCCGGCTGGATTGATGACGTGGTCAAGAAAGAATCCCGCCAATTCCTCTTGAATTGCTTTTATGCGATCTTGTGGTAGGAGTTCATCTCACAGCTGCCACATCTAATTTGAAGAAGGGGGTCAATACATATATATGAATGAAACTCAACACAAATGATGGTAATAAAATAAAATTGTGAATATTATTGCTTACGCACTTCATATTGTTTTTCAGAGTAGCCCCGCTTAGAGGTCGTCGCGTTGTAGATGTACTCGCAAACGTAGTATCCACAAAACTTATTCCCGCCTTCCTGCCACAACCACTTTACGAGAAATAGATAGGTCAATCAAACTGATAATCAAGCATTATAAATGGTATTGATAAAAATAGCTAGAATCAATGGGAGATGCGCGGAACTCTGTAGAGTAGCTATTCGGTCATGGTCATTGAGGGTGATTCCTCCTTCACCACTTCCGATAACGACGCTGTCGTGCAACACACCAAGTGTAAACCCATCGAGGGTGATTCCTCCGAGTTCACCTTGACGGATACATCATGTAGGAATCCAACGAGGGTGATACCTCAGATTCCCCTGATGTTATGGACACACGGATAATTGGACTTTACACTGTTACTTGGAAGGCGGGTCGACCCTAAGGGGTACCCGCGAGTGATATGGAGACGGGTTGACCTGGATGGTGCCCGAGTGATGAATACGAGGCGTGGCCGGGCATTCTTGGCCCTTGCCACAAGTCCTCGAGACGGGGCGACGGGGTCACATCGATCGTGAGTCTCTGCTCGTTACCGCACCCCCAAGGTACTAACGGTTTGGATATGTGATCTGAGTGGGCCTCTGGCCCGATAGCACTAACCACCACGTGGGCATAGTATGGGCGTTCTGCATCGTATGCATCAGCCGAAAGCTCTGTCAGACGTCCAGTTCAGCATGGCGGCACGGACGGACCGGCGCCTTCCTGTAGTGTTGGTGCCTGGCTTCACCGTGTGCGCAACGACCCGGAGTGCACAGGGCGATGGCCAAGACCCCTGAGTGCTTAGGATGTAGACCGGCGGGGACCTCTCTGTTGAGCTCTAGGTAGGGTTGCGGTGTGTCGTTTGGCCGAGGCCTGGCATGACCCAGAAAGTGTGTCCGGTCGGAGTTAAGCGAGCGTGGTGAGTAAGTTGGTGCACCCCTGCAGGGAAGAACTAAACTATGCATAGCCGGATCCTCGGTAACGGACACTCGGAGTTGTATCCCGATTGATACAATTAGAATTGGATACTATGGCTCTGGGATTGCTTCTCGCAGGGAGTCGAGAAGGGATCTCCGGACAAGGTTGATGACTGTATGGCTCTGGGATTGCTTTCTCGCAGGGAGTCGAGAAAGGATCTCTGGGTGAGGTTGAGACTTAATGATACTACTACTTTATACGGTACTAATCTACACTCTTCTAATGCTGCAAGACCTCTGAAGATGCTAGTCTTCGATAGGACTAGGCCTTCTCTCTATTCTGGCATTTCTGCAGCCCAATCCACATATACAGCCTTGTCCTTTGAAAATGTTGCATATGTAGTGTAGATCCTTGCTTGCTGAGTACTTCGGATGAGTACTCATGGTTGCTTTGCTTTCTTTTTCCCCATATACCCCTTTTGATGCAACCAGATGACGGAGCCCCTAAGACAGCTGCCCCCGTCGACGATCGCTACTACTACCCCGAGGATGGATACTACTACGAGCTGGCCGACGACCAGGAGTAGGTTCGGAGGGTCCCAGGCAGGAGGCCTACGCCTTTCGATCATAGTGTTTTTCTTTTGCCCCGTCTTCTAAGGGTCCCAGGCAGAAGACAGTAACACTCACTTGAAGTTGTAAGGAAAGAGTATTTTATCTTTGTTTTGATTTTTAAGCAACGATTGTAGCAAGTTGGCCTCGGTTTCTTTGGCATTATATTTAACTGTCCATTCATCTATGAGATTTGTGTTAATGAATCCAATATCATAGATTTGTGCTTTTCTGCATTCGGTGATCTTCAATCTGCATAATATAGTGAGGATAATTATATATACATGCAATGAAAGAGCTGAGATATATATAGAGACTTAATTACAGAAGTAGTACTTACAGACAGTAGCAAGTGACGATTATTTTATCGAGGGCCTTTTGATTGAAAAACTGGAAGAACTCCTCAAATGGAACAGACAACAGATCAATTCCAACGAGGTCGTGCTCCTCTTTAACTCTCAGCGTCAAAGTATCCTTCCCAAACTCGCTGCAGGTGTCCATGTACCACTCATGGAATCTTCGCATCATCGTTGTTAGAGGAGGATGACCAGGTTTGACGAGAGGCTTCCCGTGCCGGTATTTGTGTTCGTCCACCTCCATTATATCAAAATGTGCATCGTCGGGCAGGTAATCACCAGGATTGGTACCGGGCAGCATCCCCGGCAGATTTGCGACGATATCGCTAGACACCTTGAGCGGGGGGCACGATTGGTTTGCCTGTTCGCCGAGCTGGGGAATTTTTTCCCACTTCTTCGTTCTTGTAACCTTTTGTCACTTGAAGTAGTTCCCGACCGGCGCGCTCCTTGCACTGCCTTTTTAAGAGCGCGGACATGGTTGTCATCCGGCGGAGGCGGTGGTGGTCGCTTCAGGGCATCCAAAGTGCGCTTCAATTTCACCGGTTCTATCTTCTCCTCCGGAGGTGGATTTTTCTTTGCAAAAAAGTCCTTCACTTGGGCTTGACAGATCTGCACGTTTTCCTCCTCGGTCATCTTGTATGGTAACTTCTCTAGAGGCTTGAGAGATGGACCGAATCTGTATTGCCTCCCGCCTCTGGCTGTACTGCTAGACGCCAGAGAAGCTGGAGCGGCTGCGGCTGTATTCCTTCATTGCTTACGAGGCGGAGAAGGAGGCGGAGTGCTACGACGCGCCGAAGCAGCCGGAGCGGCGGCGGCTGTCTTCCGCTGTTGCTGATGAGGCGGAGGAGGAGGCGGGCTGCTCGGACGCGCCGGCGCAGGCGGAGAAGGAGGCGGAGTGCCGCCACGCGCCGGAGCAGCCGGAGAAGGAGGCGGAGGAGGAGGCGGGCTGCTCGGACGCGCCGGCGCAGGCGGAGAAGAAGGCGGAGTGCCGCCACGCGCCGGAGCAGCCAGAGAAGGAGGCGGAGTGCTCTGATCACTCGCCGGAGGAGCAGGCGGAGGAGGAGGCGTAGTGCCCTGACTCGCCGGAGGAGGAGGAGGAGGCGGAGGCGTCTAGTTCGGAAGGTTGATGAGCTCCTTCCGCCATAGACATGGAGTCTTCAGAGCAAGACCCAGCTGAGTCTCTCCTTCACCGGTAGGGTGGTCAAGCTCGAGCTCCTCAAATCCCTCCGTTATTTCATCGACCATCATAACAGCATAGCCTTGTGGAATCGGAAGGCAGTGAAAAGTTGCGCCGGGTTCAGGAGGTGCAACAGAGCCGACAGCCGCCTTGACTTTGAGGTGCTGCCATTGCATCATAAGGTGGCAATCTTGAGCCTCCGTGATAGCATCCACGGGGTAGTTGGGAGCCGTGAAGTCAGACTGCTGAAGGAGCTCGGTGGAAGCCACGCTGCTTCTCCGCTGAGATGGTGGGGTAGCTCCCGTAGGTCGCTGGCTCTGAACTAGTGCTTGTTCCTCTAGCGCTCGTACCCTTGCATTCAGCTTCTGCAGTTCAGTCTGCTCCACTTTCCTCCTCCTCTCCCGGGTTTTGTAACCGCCTGCGCTGGGAAACCCAACCTTCCACGCAACGGAGCCTGCCGTGCCTCGTGTTCGTCCTGGGTGCTCAGGATTCCCGAGGGCCTGTGTGAGCTCGTCGTTCTCTCTGTCGGGAACGAATGTCCCTTGCTGCAATGTGGCGATATACTTCTGAAGCTTCTTGACGGGTATTTCAAGTTGCTCCTCCGTCCAACGGCACTTCCCTGTTTCAGGGTCCAAGGTTCCCCCAACCCCGAAGAACCAAGTCCTTGAGCGGTCTGGCCAGTTCAATGTCTCTGGTTCGACCCCTTTATTAAGCAGGTCCTTCTCAGCCTTGTCCCACAAACGGCCGGGCTTTGAGGTAGCCACCTGACCCCGTGCGATGGTGATGCTCCTTCTTTGCAGCATTTTTCTTGTTTGTCGCTGACATCTTCTTACTCTTCTCCGATGTCTTGTGGGCCACAAATGCGGGCCAGTGACCTCTTATCTTCTCAAATCGGCCGGTGAATTCTGGAGTCTTCCCTTTGTCGACAAACGTTGATTTCAACTCATTCTTCCACCTCCTGAATAGATCTGCCATCTTCTTAAGAGCATGAGCCTTGACCAATGGCTTTATAACTGGCTTATCCGGATTCTCCTCTGGCGGTAGGGTGAAATTTGCCTTCAGCGCGGTCCAAAGATCATCTTTCTGTCTATCGTTGACAAAAGACACTTGAGGGTCTTCGCTCTTAGGCTTATTCCATTGGTGGATGCTGATCGGGATCATGTCCCTAACAAGAACCCCGCACTGAGCAGAAAATGCTTCCTTGGTCCGGCTGGGTTCAATCGGTTGGCCATCGCCCTTGATTGCTGTGATCGTGAATCTTTCATCCTGGCGCAACCTTTTCTTCGGGCCTCGTCTCGTTACCGAAGTTTGGCTCGATCCGGAGGGCTAGAAAAGAAGAAAGAAGAGAGTTAATATGTGTACATACCAAAACAATTAATGCATCAATTAGCTAGTCAGCACAGGCTTAATTAATATATATACCTCGCCGGACTTTGCAACAGCTCCTTCCTCCGTTCGCTCACCGGAGCAGTCATCACGGTCTCCTTCTTCCACCGGCATTCCATCACCGGAGCCATCATAATCATGTCCTTCCACCTCCATTGTTCGATCACCGGAGCCTGCTTCACCCTCTCCTTCCAGACCATCGGTGTCGTTGAGATACGACAAGACATCACCTCCGCCGAGGATTATGTCCCCCAACAACTGTTCTGCTTCGATGTCTTGGTGCTCCATAGTTTCTGCAAATATTACAACATGGTAATTAATATACAAACATGACAGATGGATATATTAGTGCAAACATAGACCTAGCTAGCTCGACGCTTCTACGGTTTGGGGTGACCTCGACAACGCTTCTGGGGTTTGGGGTGGCCTAGGCAACGCTTCTAGGGTTTGGGGTGGCCTCGACAACGCTTCTAGGGTTTGGGCCAGACCGCCTTTCTCATGAATGTCCGACGTCCGGACCGACAAGGGATTCAAATCTCGACCCTTGACCCTCGACCCCTCGACGACCCTCGACCCTCGACCCCTCGGCGATCCTCGAACCTCGACCCCTCGGCGACCCTCGACCCTCTACCTTAGTTCCCGACCCTCGACCGCTCGGTGATCCTCGACACCCTCTTCTTCCTCTTCTTATTTTTTTCTCCTCTTCTTCTCCTTCTTCTCCTCCTCCTTCCTCTCCTCTTCTTCTCCTTCTCCTCCTCCTTCTTCCTCTTCTTATTTTCCTTTTTCCTCTACTTCTTTTTCTTCTTCTTCCTTCTTCCTTCTTCCTCTTTTCTTCTTTTTCCTTATTTTCCTTTTTCCTCTCTACTAACCTAAAATCTACTAACCTAAAATGCACTAACAATACAACTAACCTAAAATGCACTAAATCAACTAACCTAAAATGCACTAACCTAAATCAACTAACTCAACATATGAATTTATAAAGTGCACTTGATATGTTTCGAGGACTCCTCCCCCCCCCCTCATGTCGAAGTTATCGGGGAGGGGGTATATTGACAACGACATACATACATGGAAAAAATGATATCCATCTATACATAGTACATAGCCACATACATATATACATGAAAAAAAATGCTATAAAAAATACATATATGAACAAAAATTCTAACTTTTGCATATGAACATAATACATACATTTTATTTTTTTCTTAAATGTAACTTTTGCATACACATACATATATATCATCATATACACTACATATATATCATCTATGAACAAAAATATATGAAAAAACAGGACATATCATCATATATATACACATACATATCATCATATACAGTACATATATATCATCTATGAACAAAAAAAATCATCATATTAAAAAAAACAGAGAGGAGGAGGCCGGCCGGACCGAACGGCGAGAAGAGGTGCGGAGTGGTCGGGGCAGGCCGGGAGCGCGGGGCGGCGTCGGGGCAGGGGCACGGGGCGGCCGGCGTCGAGGCAGGGAGCACGGGGCGGCCGGCGTACGTCGAGGCAGGGGGCACGGGCCGGGCGGCGCGTCGGGGCAGGGCAGGAGCGCGGGGCGACGGCGACGAGGAGCGGGCGGCGACATCGTAGAGGAGCGGGCGGCGACGGCGACCACGGGGCGGCGATGGCGTCGAGGAAGCAGGGGCAGCCTGGCGGCGTTCAGAGAAGAATGGCGGGGTGGGGAAAAATTTCTCCAAGTGTGGGGTTATATGCCCACACCTTTTGTCCCGGTTTGCGGCACGAACCGGGACCAATGCAACCCTTTGGTCCCGGTTCGTGCCACCAACCGGGACCAAAGGTCTCTGCTTCCCGCCATACCACGAACCGGGACCAAAGGTGGGCATTGGTCCCGGTTCGTGCCACCAACCGGGACCAATAGCCTGTGCCTGACACAGCCGTGGTGGATGTTTAGTCCCACCTTGCTAGCTGAGGAGCTTCGGCACCAGTTTATAAGCGCGGCTGTGCCTCCCTTTTTGAACTCCTCTCTATTGCAGGCCTACTGGCCTAAATGTGTCTCTCTGCCTGTGGGCCTTCTGCGGGCCTGAATCCTGGCCCACCTGCCGGGTTGGGTTTCTAGTCGTATTCAGGCCGTGGTGGCCCAGTAGGCGGCATTTTTTTTATTTTTTTTCCAGTTTTTTGTTTTGTTTTTGCATTATTTATTTTCTTTTGTTTTTTGCATTATTTATTTTAATTCTTTTTGCTGTTAGGTCACAAAAATTATAAACTTTCTATTAGTGCCATTAGTTTTCAAATTTGAATAGTTTAAATTTAAATTCTTTGAAATTTGTGTGAATCATTAGTTTGTGAATAACTTTACTATAAAAATAGATTTTTGAGTGATTCATTTTCCTGCTATTTAATATTACTGTGTTTTAACATTATATTCAAAAACAGATTTTGTTATTTTAGTTTCTAACAAAAAAAATTCTTTATGATAATTCTTTTTGCTATTAATGTTTTGAACTAAAAATACTTTGATAATTTTAGTTGCATAATTTTTTTATAATTTTAGTTTCAAAAATACTAGAGGTTTATAAAAGCTTTTTAGTTGATTCCTTTTGTTATTAGAGTTTTATAAAAGCTTTTTAGTTGATTCTTTTTGCTATTGAAGAATATTATAGTTTTGTTTTACTTGATCATAACAGAATATTTTAATTGATTATTTTAAGTTCATTCTTTTTGCGCTAAATGACCCTGAAATTGAAAAGCACTACAAATGAACTCTGAAAAGGTTGAAAGTTGGCATGGTATCATCATTTCACCCACATAGCATTTAGATACATTAAAACTAAGCACCCTCCCAGCCCTCTCAGGCCATCAGCATTTCAGCCGTTAGATCTTGAGTCAAAATTGTTTCTGGCCGTTGGATGGTTGTTTTATCCCACATTCTCTCGCTAAGTGGGCTAAATGTCCTAAAGGGCAGCTACTCCGGTGGCAATTTCTGAGCACTCTGGTTGATTGGGCCTAGCTGCCCCACAAAGCCCACGAAGAAATTTACACATCGGAGAAAAGGGCGAGCGACTACTGTCGAGAAACCTAGGTACGCCGCCGCCGCCGCTATCGTCCACGCTATCCCTCCCGTCACGCGCCCTCACGCCACCTCGCTGCCGGCCTCCGCCCCTCCTATCCTCTCCCCCAAAGCCGCCGACCTCGTCTCCCACCCTCTCCTCCTCACCTCATCAGAAGAGAAGAGAAGAGAAGAGGGAGATCGACTAGGTCAGGCGCAGGCCATGGCGGCGGCCAGATCCGCCACAGCCGCAACGACCTCGCCAAGGACCAGGATATTTGCCGCCACGGAGATCACGACCAATGACCAATCTGTCCTGCGTCACCTTCACCGACGTCGCGGCTCATCGGCGACGCGACAATGAACCAGGCCGCCACGAACCCCGTCAACACTGTCTTCTGTGAGAACTGCCAACTGACTGTCACCTGCTAATTTTCCTTTTTTTGTTTAGGGGCAGTCTTTTTTTTGCATGGTAAGGGCAGGCCTTCTGTTAGTTAATCAAGTTTCTCAGGTTCATGGGTTTGTGTTACGGCGTTTTGTGCTTGTGTTGCATATATATTTATCACAGTAGTATCGACAATATAGACATGCCCAGAGCCTTACATCCCTGCCATCTCTTACATTCTTCAGTTGTCAAATGCCCAACCAGCTATTCAGATTCCTGCATCTTTTTTTCCAGTTTTTTTTTCATATTGATCTATGTATTATGGTGAATCCTTCAATCCAAGATTCCATAAGACGATATAGAATTTTGGGATTAATTGAAGTACAAATATGTACGAGTTGTTGGATGGAGGGTTGGCCAGAATTCCTCTAGCAGTCAGCACAGGAGAGCCAGGACGGTGGCGGTGGAGCCTCCGGCGTCAGGGCACCGCTGCCGTCGTTCCCGCTCCGTAGACCACCAGCTGGATTCATTGACCGCTGCCTGGATGAAAGCAAGGGAACCCATCCAGATTCGTCTGATGTGTTCAAGAAATCATCAGTGTTGTCATACATGACAGGCTGATTAACAGGGTTAGTGGATACACACCCTTCTTGTTAAAAGTAAAATAATATTCTGCTGGTACATGTTTGTGTATATGATTAGAGATAAAAAATCTGAGTTGTGATGCCTGTGCATTAGTATGGTTCAGGAGTTTTAGCTGGTGGTTTTCAAGATCAATAAGACGGAGTGTTTGTTCGCCGATCCAGTAAGTCCACAATGCACGTGTGTACAAGAATTTTCTGTCTGTATTATTGTACAATGAAAATGTCTTTCTGTTTTTTTTTTCATTCTAATGTAATTACTATGTAGTCACTCCCACTCTTGTTTTTGGCATATTACTGGGACCCTGGAGATATAAAACACACTGTTTACCATTCTGTAGGAACCATAAGCAATATATGGCAAAGACATCTTCCTAATTGTAGAATCGTGCATGCTTTTTGGGCACACACGTACATATATCATAATATGTAATACTAACAAACAGATGATTTAACAAGCCAGATCTACTTGAGCAAATGTACCCGCCACTTTCTTGGGACATTTAATTGCCCATAGAATCGCCCCAGCTTTGATAGCTGGGACCGGAAGGACATTATCTGTCTTGTTAAAAGTCTTGATCGTATATACTAAGAGCATAGGACTCCACATGCTAACGATTTCTTATGAAAAACAATCTTCACAAAAACTGATCCCTACCTACGTCGACTCACATCAAAACCATTGGCATTCAGTTACCTCTTATATACAACCTCCACCTGGGCCTAGGACTGATTACTTAGACCAGTATTATTTATCCTTTCATTAGATAAATAAATATGTGTGGTGTGCATAGGTGAATCATTGATGTGGGAATGATGTTGATACTTGGTACACAATATGATCTCTCTTAATATGATAGTGCATTTCCCTCAACATTTTCCCTGTTTTTACTGGTCATTGATCTTTTTTTACACAAAACAGAATGAAATTCTTGGATTTGAAGAAATTTCCCTTGCGCCTCCTGGCAAGAAAATTGACTGTACGTTCAGAAAAGAATCATGGCATTTGCATGGATAGTTTAACTTTAAATATGGCAGTAGATTAAAAAAATCTACTATAAAAATGACACAAAATAGAAAAGTCTGCACCATACAGTGGCACTTAAAGCCTGCATCTCCCATATGATAATTTGTAGTATGAATTTATGCTTAAAGTGATTAGATGGACCTAGAAGAAATGTACAGCCACTGGCACATTTTTGTAGAAGGTTATAAAATTGGAAACAAACTGTAGCGCCTGCTTTACTGTTATCTTCCATTTAAATTATAGCTTTTTGATCTTGTCATCTTTACATGTTGTTTAACATCCTATGCAGCTTGACTTTGATTCAAAGTGCACGAACCTGAATGCAGGCATCATTTTGACTGGAAGGCCTTTCTTTTTTCATTCTTTGGGATCAGTAAACATCATCATGTAATTCAATGCCTGGATGGTTTTGGGCAGCTTTATAATTTAGTACACAATATTAGCACCACACTTAATTGAAATATTTTGTGTGTTTCTTGTGCTCACCTTGCAAGCCCTTAAAAACAAGATGACAAAGAATTTGGTATACATTTCGTAATTAAATTTCTGTCTTATATTGCAGTTTATATTATCATCAATGATTGTTTGATGAATAAAATTTCTGTCTTATATTATCAATGATTGTTTGATGAATTTATATTACCTTTTCTAACATAGTAAAGCTATGTTTAGAAGTATCCACTAATTAACTTGTGAGGAGATAAAAAATACGCTTACTCAATGTCATAAATAATGAATGAACCTGTACAATAATCAGTTGGGTACCTTCTTTTAGTTTGAGGGGTTCATAATTTGTACAGTGTTATTTTTCAGTTGAACTATGTATTGTTGTTCCATGTATTTGTATGCAGTGTTGTCCCACCCTATGTTAATTGACAATATTTGACAATAATTGTTATGTATTTTTCATTGTGTATATGTCCAGTTTGGGTATTGTACCATTTAATATATATATATAATTTTAATAGAGTTTTCTTACAAATATTTATATTATTCTTTTATCAAAATGGATTAGTGTGCAAATAGATTCTATGACTGAACTTGCATCTATAGATATATGTGTCACTATGTCATCCTCCTACTTTGTTTATCATGAAAGTACTACTCTCTCTGATCCATATTAATTGACACATGTTTAAATATATTTTAAACCAATGTCAATTAATTTGGATAGGAGGGAGTATCAAGTTTTGTTGAACCGTATATATTATTAAAATCCAAATCATTCTATTGATAAAATGGACGGGCGCAGCAACGCGCGCCATCGATGATCTAGTGTGCTAAAAAGTTGAGAGGGTTACGGCAAAAACTGGATGCACTTCGTGTACAAAACGGGCAATCTCTTTCGAAGTATCAGGGTTTCAAACGAAAACTCGTCTGTTACGAAGGGATTTAATTTTTTTGAACTTATTTGAACTTCAGACTTTTTGTGTGTTTAAAATGCATCATTCAAAGCCACATCATCAATTTTCAACCCTTTCTGACTTCATTTGTTATTTTTCATGCATTTACTGATTTTTTTGAGCTATATGACCCTGAAATTGAAAAGTACTTCAAATGAACTCTGAAAAGGTTGAAAATTGGCATGGTATCATCATTTCACCCACATAGCATGTGCTAAAAAGTTGAGAGGGTTACGGCAAAAATTGGATGCACTTCGTGTACAAACCGGACAATCTCTTTCGAAGTATCAGGGTTTCATACGGAAACTCGTCTGTTACAAAGGGATTTCATTTCTTCACATGTAACTGCAGTGATATTCTAGATCAAAGGCATCATCATAATAGTTGTGGAGAGAAAGTCTTCACTTTTTCTTCGCTTGTGTCCTTTGCTTATTGCGCCGTAACCATGGACATTTTCTTCATCGCTTAACAGGGTGCTTGGGTCAGCCTTGACTTTGAAGGGAGGAATTTCATGAAACTTTTCATAATCTTCAGACATGTCTGTCTTGCCCTTCAATCCCACGATGTCTCTTTTTCCTGAAAGAACTATGTGGCGCTTTGGCTCATCGTATGATGTATTCGCTTCCTTATCTTTTCTTTTTCTCGGTTTGGTAGACATGTCCTTCACATAGAAAACTTGCGCCACATCATTGGCTAGGACGAATGATTCGTCTGTGTACCCAAGATTGTTCAGATCCACTGTTGTCATTCCGTACTGTGGGTCTACCTGTACCGTGGGTCTACCTGTACCCCGCCTCCTGACATATTGACCCATTTGCACTTAAACAAAGGGACCTTAAAATCATGTCCGTAGTCAAGTTCCCATATGTCCACTATGTAACCATAATATGTGTCCTTTCCCCTCTTGGTTGCTGCATCAAAGCGGACACCGCTGTTTTGGTTGGTGCTCTTTTGATCTTGGGCGATCATGTAAAATGTATTCCCATTTATCTCGTATCCTTTGTAAGTCAATACAATCGAAGATGGTCCCCTAGACAACAAGTACAGCTCATCAGAAACAGTGTTGTCACCTCTGAGACGTGTTTCCAACCAACTACCGAAAGTCCTGATGTGTTCACATGTAATCCAGTCGTCACACTGCTCCGGGTGTTTGGAGCGCAGAATGTTCTTGTGTTCATCGACATACGGGGTCACCAAGGTAGAGTTCTGTAGAACTGTGTAGTGTGCTTGAGACCAAGAATGCCCGTCCCTACATATTATTGAGTCCCCTCCTAGCGTGCCTTTTCCAGTCAGTCTCCCCTCATACCGCGATTGAGGGAGGCCAATCTTCTTAAGGCCAGGAATGAAGTCAACACAAAACCCAATGACATCCTCTGTTTGATGGCCCATGGAGATGCTTTCTTCTGGCCTAGCGTGGTTACGGACATATTTCTTTAGGACTCCCATGAACCTCTCAAAGGGGAACATATTGTGTAGAAATACAGGGCCCAGAATGACAATCTCGTCGACTAGATGAACTAGGACGTGCGTCATGATATTGAAGAAGGATGGTGGGAACACCAGCTCGAAACTGACAAGACATTGCGCCACATCACTCCTTAGCCTTGGTAGGATTTGTGGATCGATCACCTTCTGAGAGATTGCATTGAGGAATGCACATAGCTTCACAATGGCTAATCGAACGTTTTCTGGTAGAAGCCCCCTCAATGCAACTGGAAGCAGTTGCATCATAATCACGTGGCAGTCATGAGACTATAGGTTCTGGAACTTTTTCTCTGCCATATTTATTATTCCCTTTATATTCGACGAGAAGCCAGACGGAACCTTCATACTGAGCAGGCATTCAAAGAAGATTTCCTTCTCTTCTTTGGTAAGAGCGTAGCTGGCAGGATCGTCATACTACTTTGGAGGCATGCCGTCTTTTTCGTGCAAACGTTGCAGGTCCTCCCGTGCCTCCGGTGTATCTTTTGTCTTCCCATACACGTCCAAGAAGCCTAGCAGGTTCACACAAAGGTTCTTTGTCACATGCATCACGTCGATTGAAGAGCGGACCTCTAGGTCTTTCCAGTAGGGTAGGTCCCAAAATATAGATTTCTTCTTCCACATGGGAGCGCGTCCCTCAGTGTCATTCGGAACAGATAGTCCGCCGGGACCCTTTCCAAAGATTACGTGTAAATCATTGACCATAGCAAGTACGTGATCACCGGTACGCATGGCGGGCTTCTTCCGGTGATCTGCCTCGCCTTTGAAATGCTTGCCTTTCTTTCGACATTGATGGTTGGTCGGAAGAAACGACGATGCCCCAGGTACACATTCTTCCTGCATTTGTCCAGGTATATACTTTCGGTGTCAGCTAAAAAGTGCGTGCATGCGTGGTATCCCTTGTTTGTCTGTCCTGAAAGGTTACTGAGAGCAGGCCAATCATTGATGGTTACAAACAGCAACGCATGCAGGTCAAATTCCTCCTGTCTGTGCTCATCCCACACACGTACACCGTTTCCATTCCACAGCTGTAAAAGTTCTTCAACTAATGGCCTTAGGTACACATCAATGTCGTTGTCGGGTTGCTTAGGGCCTTGGATGAGTACTGGCATCATAATGAACTTTCGCTTCATGCACAACCAAGGAGGAAGGTTATAGATACATAGGGTCATGGGCCAGGTGTTGTGATTGCTGCTTTGCTCCCCAAAAGGATTAATGCCATCCGCGCTTAAACCAAACCATACGTTCCTTGTGTCACCTGCAAACTCCTCCCAGTACTTTCTCTCGAATTTTCTCCACTGCGACCCGTCAGCGGGTGCTCTCAACTTCCCATCTTTCTTACGGTCCTCTCTGTGCCATCGCATCAACTTGGCATGCTCTTTGTTTCTGAACAGACGTTTCAACCGTGGTATTATAGGAGCATACCAAATCACCTTCGCAGGAACCCTCTTCCTGGGGGGCTCGCCGTCAACATCACCAGGGTCATCTCGTCTGATCTTATACCGCAATGCACCGCATACCGGGCATGCGTTCAAATCCTCGTACGCACCGCGGTACAGGATGCAGTCATTAGGGCATGCATTTATCTTCTGCACCTCCAATCCTAGAGGGCATACGACCTTCTTTGCTGCGTACTTACTGTCAGGCAATTCGTTATCCTTTGGAAGCTTCTTCTTCAATATTTTCAGTAGCTTCTCAAATCCTTTGTCAGGCATAGCATTCTCTGCCTTCCACTGCAGCAATTCCAGTACGGTACCGAGCTTTGTGTTGCCATCTTCGCAATTGGGGTACAACCCTTTTTGTTGATCCTCTAACATGCGATCAAACTTCAGCTTCTCCTTTTCACTTTTGCACTGTCTCTTTGCATCAACAATGACCTGGCGGAGATCATCATCGGGCACATCGTCTGGTTCCTCTTGATCTTCAGCTTCCCCCATTGCAGCATCACCGTATTCAGGGGGCACATAGTTGTCATCATCCTCTTCTTCTTCGCTGTCTTCCATCATAACCCCTCTTTCTCCGTGCTTGGTCCAAACATTATAGTGTGTCATGAAACCCTTATAAAGCAGGTGGGTGTGAAGGATTTTCCGGTCAGAGTAAGACTTCGTATTCCCACATATAGGGCATGGACAACACATAAAACCATTCTGCTTGTTTGCCTCAGCCACTTCGAGAAAATTATGCACGCCCTTAATGTACTCGGAGGTGCGTCTGTCACCGTACATCCATTGCCGGTTCATCTACGTGCATTATATATAATTAAGTGTGTCAAAAACCATTACAGAACATCATGAATAGATAAGTGACCAAATTAATAGAAGTTCATCATCACATTAAAACCAAAGTACATACATAGTTCTCATTGAACAACACATAGCTCTCCAGAGCATCTAATTAAACCATACATTGAAACTATGTAAAACATTTCAATGCAACAACAAATGCGATCATAATCGCAACCAAGGTAACAATTGATCCAACGGCATAATGATACCAAGCCTCGGTATGAATGGCATATTTTCTATACTTTCTAATCTTGAAGCGCATTGCATTCATCTTGATCTTGTGATCATCGACGACATCCGCAACATGCAACTCCAATATCATCTTCTCCTCCTCAATTTTTTTCAATTTTTCCTTCAAGTAATTGTTTTCTTCTTCAACTAAATTTAACCTCTCGACAATAGGGTCGGTTGGAATTTCTGGTTCACATACCTCATAGATAAAAAAAATCTATGTCACGTTGGTCGGCATAATTGTCATAAACAATAAATGAACCAAATAGTTATAAATATAATATATACCACATCCGAATCATAGACAGGACGAGGGCCGACGGGGGCGGATACCAAAACCATCGCACTATATAATAACAAACAATAATAAAAGTAAGAAAATTATATAAGTATCTATCTAAATCATACAAGTAAGAATTTTTTTCTTTTAGAAAGAAGATAAGAACAAGAGGCTCACCATGGTGGTGCCGGCGACGAGATCGGCGTGGGCGATCGACGGCGGTGAAGACGGGGACGGGACATGACGGACCGCTAAACCTAGACAAATCTTGAGGAAAATGGAGCTTGGAGGTCGAGTTTGGAGAGGAGAAAGCTTAAGTAGTGTGGCTCGGGCATTTCATCGAACACCTCATGTGCATAGGAGGTGAGCTAGAGCACCACAAAGCCCTCCCCTCGCCGGCCAGAAAAAAATAGAGCAGTGGAGTGCTCTGCTCGCGGGCGAGGGGTATATATAGCCACACCATTGGTCCCGGTTCGTGGCTGGAACCGGGACTAAAGGCCACCCTTTGGTCCCGGTTCCAGCCACGAACCAGGACCAATGGATGTGGGCCAGGAGCGAGGGCCATTGGTCCCGGTTCGTGTCTGGAACTGGGACAAAAGGGTCCAGACGAACTGGGACCAATGCCCCACGAGGCCCGGCCGGCCCCCTGGGCGCACGAACTGGGACGTATGCCCTCATGGGTCCCGGTTTGTCACTGAACCGGGACTAATGAGCTGGGCAGGCCTGAACCAAAGCCCTGTTTTCTACTAGTGACATTCTTGCCACAACAGAGAAGATTGCATTGATAAATATGTAGGTAGCATTCCACATAAAAAATTCTGTTTTTATCATTTACCTACTCGAGGACGAGCAGGAATTAAGCTTGGGGATGCTTGATACGTGATAACCCACAAGTATAGGGGATCGCAACAGTTTTCGAGGGTAGAGTATTCAACCCAAATTTATAGATTCGACACAAGGGGAGCCAAAGAATATTTGCAAGTATTAGCAGTTGAGTTGTCAATTCAACCACAACTGGAGATTAAATATCTGCAGCAATATGATCAATAACACAGTAATATGATAGTTTTGATAGCAGTGATAATAGTAGCAGTACGGTAACAGTGATAACAATGATTTTATAGCAACTGTAACAGTAGCAACAACAGTAGTAACTTAGCAAGAACAATATGTGGAAAATTCATAGGCATTGGATCGGTTGATTCGTTGGATGATATTCATCATATAACAATCATAACCTAGGGCGATACAAAACTAGCTTCAGTTTATAAATATAATGTAGGCATGTATTCCGTAAATAGTCATACATACTTATGGAAAGAACTTGCATGACATCTTTTGTCCTACCCTCCCGTGGCAGCGGGGTCCATAAGAAAACTAAGGGATATTAAGGCCTCCTTTTAATAGAGAACCGGAACAAAGCATTAACACATAGTGAATACATGAACTCCTCAAACTACGATCTGAAGGAAATATGCCCTAGAGGCAATAATAAAGTTGTTATTTTATATTTCCTTATTCATGATAAATGTTTATTATTCATGCTAGAATTGTATTGATCGGAAACATACATACATGTGTGAATACATAGACAAACATTGTGTCCCTAGTGAGCCTATACTTGACTAGCTTGTTGATCAAAGATGGTTAAGGTTTCCTAACCATAGACATGAGTTGTCATTTGATAACGGGATCACATCATTAGGAGAATGATGTGATGAAAAATACCCATCCGTTAGCTTAGCATTATGATTGTTCAGTTTTATTGCTATTGCTTTCTACATGTCAAATGCATATTCCTTCGACTATGAGATTATGCAACTCCCGGATACCGGAGGAATGCCTTGTGTGCTATCAAACATCATAACCTAACTGGGTGATTATAAAGATGCTCTACAGGTATCTCCGAAGGTGTTTGTTGAGTTGGCTTAGATCGAGATTAGGATTTGTCACTCTGAGTATCAGAGAGGTATCTCTGGGCCCTCTCGGTAATACACATCATAAGAAGCCTTGCAAGCAAAGTGACTAATGACTTAGTTGCAGGATGATGTATTACAGAACGAGTAAAGAGACTTTCCGGTAACGAGATTGAACTAGGTATGAAGATACCGATGATCGAATCTCGGGCAAGTAACATACCGATAAACAAAGGGAATAATGTATGTTGTCATAACGGTTCGACTAATAAAGATCTTCGTAGAATATGTAGGAGCCAATATGAGCATCCAGGTTCCACTGTTGGTTATTGACCAGAGAGGTGTCTCGGTCATGTCTACATAGTTCTCAAACCCGTAGGGTCTGCACGCTTAACGTTCGATGATGATATTGTATTATATGAGTTATGTGATTTGGTGAACGAATGTTGTTCGGAGTCCCGGATGAGATCACTGACATGACGAGGAGTCTCGAAATGGTCGAGAGGTAAAGATTGATATATAGGACGATAGTATTCGGACACCGGAAGTGTTCCGGAGTGTATCGGGTATTTATCGGAGTACCGGAGGGGTTACCGGAACCCCCGGGGGGAAGATATGGGCCATATGGGACATGAGAGGGGAGCACACCAGCCCATAAGGGGTGGCATGCCCCCCTATGGCAGGAGGCCGAATTGGAGAAGGAAAAAGGGGGTTCGGCCCCCCCTTCCTTTCTCTCTTCCCCCTCCCTTTCTTCTCCGGTGAAAAAAAGGAAAGGGGGGGCGCCACTTGGGGAAACCCCAAGTAGGATTCGGATCCTACTTGGGGCACCCCCTGGCTGCCTCTGCTCCCCTCCCACCTATATATATGTGGGGAGGGGGGCGCCTAGAGGACACAACATCAATTGTTAGCCGTGTGCGGCGCCCCCTTCCACAGTTTACACCCCCGGTCATATTCTCGCGGTGCTTAGGTGAAGCCCTGCGCGGATCACATCACCATCACCGTCACCACGCCGCCGTGTTGACGGAACTCATCTACTACCTCAACACCTTGCTGGATCAAGAAGGCGAGGGAAGTCATCGAGCTGAACATGTGCAGAACTCGGAGGTGCCGTACGTTCGGTATTCGATCGGTGGAGCACGAAGAAAGTTCGACTACATCAACCGTGTTGTGAAACGCTTCCACTTTTGGTCTATGAGGGTACGTTGACACACTCTCCCCCTCGTTGCTATGCATCTCCATGGATAGACCATTGCGTGTGCGTAGAAATTTTTTGTTTTTGATGCTACGTTTCCCAACAGTGGCATCCGAGCCAGGTCTATGCGTAGATGATATGCACGAGTAGAACACAAAGAGTTGTGGGCGGTGATAGTCATACTGCTTACCACCAACATCTTATTTTGATTCGGCGGTATTGTGGGATGAAGCGGCCCGGACCAACCTTACATGTCCACGCACATGAAACCGGTTCCACCGACAGACATGCAACTAGTTTTGCATAAAGGTGGCTGGCGGGTGTCTGTTTCTCCTACTTTAGTTGAATCGAATTTGACTGCGGCCGGTCCTTGAAGAAGGTTAAAATAGCAAACTTTATGAAACAACATTGTGGTTTTGATGCGTAGGTAAGAACGGTTCTTGCTAGAAGCCCGTAGCAGCCACGTAAAACTTGCAACAACAAAGTAGAGGACGTCTAACTTGTTTTTGCAGGGCATGTTGTGATGTGATATGGTCAAGACATGATGTGATATACGTTATTGTATGAGATGATCATGTTTTGTAAAAGTTATCGGCAACCGGCAGGAGCCTTATGGTTGTCTCTTTATTGTATGAAATGCACACGCCATGTAATTGCTTTACTTTATCACTATGCGTTAGCGATAGTTGTAGAAGCAATAGTTGGCGAGACGACCACGACGCAACGATGGAGATCAAGGTGTCGAGCCGGTGACGATGGAGATCATGGCGATGCTTTGGAGATGGAGATCAAAAGCACAAGATGATGATGGCCATATCATGTCACATATTTTGATTGCATGTGATGTTTATCTTTTATGCATCTTATTTTGCTTAGTACGGCGGTAGCATTATAAGATGATCCCTTAACTAAATTTCAAGGTATAAGTGTTCTCCCTGAGTATGCACCGTTGCGACAGTTCGTCGTGTTGAGACACCACGTGATGATCAGGTGTGATAGACTCTACGTTCACATACAACGGGTGCAAGACAGTTTTTGCACATGCAGAATACTCGAGTTAAACTTGATGAGCCTAGCATGTACAGACATGGCCTCGGAACACTGGAGACCGAAAGGTCGAACGTGAATCATATAGTAGATATGATCAACATAGAGATGTTCACCATTGATGACTACTCCATTTCACATGATGATCGGACATGGTTTAGTTGATTTGCATCACGTATCATTTAGATGACTTGAGGGATGTCTATCTAAGTGGGAGTTCTTAAGTAATTTGATTAACTGAACTTAATTTATCATGAACTTAGTCCTGATAGTATTTGCATATCTATGTTGTAGATCAATGGCCCGTGCTACCGTTCCCTTGAATTTTAATGCGTTCCTAGAGAAAGCTAAGTTGAAAGATGATGGTAGCAACTACACGGACTGGGTTCATAACTTGAGGATTATCCTCATTGCTGCACAGAAGAGTTATGTCCTTGATCCACCGCTAGGTGAAAGGCCTGCTGCAGGAGCAGATGCTGATGTTTTGAACATCTGTCAAACTCGATCTGATGACTACTCGATAGTTCAGTGTGCCATGCTTTACGGCTTAGAATCGGGACTTCAAAGATGTTTTGAACGTCATGGACCATATGAGATGTTCCAGGAGTTGAAGTTAATATTTCAAGCAAATGCCCGAGTTGAGAGATATGAAGTCTCCAACAAGTTCTATAGCTGCAAGATGGAGGAGAACAGTTCTGTCAGTGAACACATACTCAAAATGTCTGGGTATCATAATCACTTGACTCAGCTGGGAGTTAATCTTCCAGATGATAGTGTTATTGACAGAGTTCTTCAATCACTGCCACCAAGCTACAAAGTCTTCATGACGAACTATAATATGCAAGGGATGGAGAAGACAATTCCTGAGCTCTTCGCAATGCTCAAAGCTGCGGAGGTAGAAATCAAGAAGGAATATCAAGTGTTGATGGTTAACAAGACCACTAGTTTCAAGAAAAAATGGCAAGGGAAAGAAGGGGAACTTCAAGAAGAATGGCAAGCAAGTTGCCACTCCCGGGAAGAAACCCAAAGCTGGACCCAAGCCTGAAACTGAGTGCTTATACTGCAAAGGGACTGGTCACTGGAAGCGGAACTGCCCCAAGTATTTGGCGGATAAGAAGGATGGCAAAGTGAATAGAGGTATATTTGATATACATGTTATTGATGTGTACCTTACTAATGCTCGTAGTAGCGCCTAGGTATTTGATACTGGTTCGGTTGCTCATATTTGTAACTCGAAACAGGGGCTATGGATTAAACGAAGATTGGCTAAGGATGAGGTGACGATGCGCGTCAGGAATGGTTCCAAGGTCGATGTGATCGCCGTCGGCACGCTACCTCTACATCTACCTTCGAGATTAGTTTTAGACCTGAATAATTGTTATTTGGTGCCAGCGTTGAGCATGAACATTATATATGGATCTTGTTTAGTGCAAGACGGTTATTCATTTAAATCAGAGAATAATGGTTGTTCTATTTATATGAGTAATATCTTTTATGGTCATGCACCCTTGAAGGGTGGTCTATTTTTGTTGAATCTCGATTGTGGTGATACACATATTCATAATATTGATGCCAAAATATGCAAAGTTGATAATGATAGTGCAACATATTTGTGGCACTGCCGTTTAGGTCATATTGGTGTAAAGCGCATGAAGAAACTCCATGCAGATGGGCTTTTGGAATCACTTGATTATGAATCATTTGATACTTGCGAACCATGCCTCATGGGCAAGATGACTAAAACTCCGTTCTCCGGAACAATAGAGCGAGCTAATGACTTATTGGAAATAATACATACCGATGTATGCGGTCCAATGAGTGTTGAGGCACACGGCAGGTATCGTTATTTTCTAACTTTCACAGATGATTTGAGCAGATATGGGTATATATACTTAATGAAACACAAGTCTGAAACATTTGAAAAGTTCAAAGAATTTCAGAGTGAAGTGGAGAATCATCATAACAAGAAAATAAAATTTCTACGATCTTATCACGGAGGCGAATATTTGAGTTACGAGTTTGGCCTTCATTTAAAACAATGTGGAATAGTTTCACAACTCACGCCACCTGGAACACCACAACGTAATGGTGTGTCCGAACGTCATAACCGTACTTTATTAGATATGGTGCGATCTATGATGTCTCTTACCGATTTACCACTATCGTTTTGGGGTTATGCATTAGAGACAGCTGCATTCACGTTAAATAGGGCACCGTCTAAATCCATTGAGACGACACCGTATGAACTGTGGTTTGGCAAGAAACCTAAGCTGTCGTTTCTTAAAGTTTTAGGTTGCGACACTTATGTCAAAAGTCTTCAGCCTGATAAGCTCGAACCCAAATTGGAGAAGTGTGTCTTCATAGGATACCCTAAGGAAACAATTGGGTACACCTTCTACCACAGATCCGAAGGCAAGATCTTTGTTGCCAAGAATGGAACCTTTCAAGAGAAGGAGTTTCTCTCGAAAGAAGTGAGTGGGAGGAAAGTAGAACTTGATGAGGTAATTGTACCTTCTCTCGAATTGGAAAGTAGCTCATCAGAGAAATCCGTTCCCGTGATGCCTACACCAACTAGAGAGGAAGCTAATGATGATGATCATGAAACTTCAGATCAAGTTACTACTGGACCTCATAGATCGAATAGAGCACGTTACGCACCAGATGGTACGGTAATCCTGTTCTAGAAGTCATGTTACTAGACCATGAAGAACCTGCGAACTATGAAGAAGCTATGATGAGCCCAGATTCCGATAAATGGCTTGATGCCATGAAATCTGAGATGGATCCATGTATGATAACAAAGTGTGGACTTTGGTGGACTTGCCCGATGATCGGTGAGCCATAGAGAATAAATGGATCTTCAAGAAGAAGACTGACGCTGATGGTAATGTTACTATCTACAAAGCTCGACTTGTCGCAAAAGGTTTTCGACAAGTTCAAGGAGTTGACTACGATGCGACTTTCTCACCCGTAGCGATGCTTAAGTCTGTCCAAATCATGTTAGCAATTGACGCATTTTATGATTATGGAATCTGGCAAATGGACGTCAAAACTGCATTCCTTAATGGATTTCTTAAAGAAGAGTTGTATTTGATGCAACCAGAAGGTTTTGTCGATCCTAAAGGTGCTAACAAAGTGTGCAAGCTCCAGCGATCCATCTATGGACTGGTGCAAGCATCTCAGAGTTGGAATATACGCCTTGATGCGGTGATCAAAGCATATGGTTTTATACAGACTTTCGGAGAAGCCTGTATTTACAAGAAAGTGAGTGGGAGCTCTGTAGCATTTCTAATATTATATGTGGATGACATATTGTTGATTGGAAATGATGTAGAATTTCTGGATAGCATAAAAGGATACTTGAATAAGAGTTTTTCAATGAAAGACCTCGGTGAAGCTGCTTATATATTGGGCATAAAGATCTATAGGGATAGATTGAGACGCTTAATAGGACTAAACACATATGTGAATACATAGACAAACACTGTGTCCCTAGTGAGCCTCTACTTAACTAGCTCGTTGATCAAAGATGGTTAAGGTTTCCTAACCATAGACATGAGTTGTCATTTGATAATGGGATCACATCATTAGGAGAATGATGTGATGGAAAAGACCCATCCATTATCTTAGCATTATGATCATTCAGTTTTATTGCTATTGCTTTCTTCATGACTTATACATATTCCTTCGACTATGAGATTATGCAACTCCCGGATACCGGAGGAATGCCTTGTGTGCTATCAAATGTCACAACGTAACTGGGTGATTATAAAGATGCTCTACAGGTATCTCCGAAGGTGTTTGTTGAGTTGGCATAGATCGAGATTAGGATTTGTCACTCCGAGTATCGGAGAGGTATCTCTGGGCCCTCTCGGTAATACACATCATAAGAAGCCTTGCAGGCAAAGTGACTAATGAATTAGTTGCAGGATGATGTATTACGGAATGAGTAAAGAGACTTGCCGGTAATGAGATTGAACCATGTATGAAGATACCGACGATCGAATCTCGGGCAAGTAACATACCGATGAACAAAGGGAATAATGTATGTTGTCATAATGATTCGACCGATAAAGATCTTCATAGAATATGTAGGAGCCAATATGAGCATCCAGGTTCCACTGTTGGTTATTGACCAGAGAGGTGTCTCGGTCATGTCTACATAGTTCTCGAACCCGTAGGGTCCGCACGCTTAACGTTCGATGACGATATTGTATTATATGAGTTATGTGATTTGGTGACCGAATGTTGTTCGGAGTGCCGGATGAGATCACGGACATGACTAGGAGTCCCGAAATGGTCGAGAGGTAAAGATTGATATATAGGACGATAGTATTCGGACACCGGAAGTGTTCCGGAGTGTATCGGGTATTTATCGGAGTACCGGAGGGGTTACCGGAACCCCCGGGGGGAAGATATGGGCTATATGGGCCATGAGAGGGGAGCACACCAGCCCACAAGGGGTGGCGCCCCCCCTATGGCAGGAGGCCGAATTGGAGAAGGAAAAAGGGGGTTCGCCCCCCCTTCCTTTCTCTCTTCCCCCTTCCCTTTCTTCTCCGGTGAAAAAAAGGAAAGGGGGGCGCCACTTGGGGAAACCCCAAGTAGGATTTGGATCCTACTTGGGGTGCCCCTTGGCTGCCTCTCCTCCCCTCCCACCTTTATATATGTGGGGAGGGGGCGCCTAGAAGACACAACATCAATTGTTAGCCGTGTGCGGCGCCCCCTTCCACAGTTTACACCCCCGGTCATATTCTCGCGGTGCTTAGGCGAAGCCCTGCGCGGATCACATCACCATCACTATCACCAGCCGTCGTGCTGATGGAACTCATCTACTACCTCGACACCTTGTTTGATCAAGAAGGCGAGGGAAGTGATCGAGCTGAACATGTGCGGAACTCGGAGGTGCCGTACGTTCGGTATTCGATCGGTGGAGCGCGAAGAAAGTTCGACTACATCAACCGCGTTGTGAAACGCTTCCGCTTTCGGTCTACGAGGGTACGTAGACACACTCTCCCCCTCGTTGCTATGCATCTCCATGGATAGATCATTGCGTGTGCGTAGAAATTTTTTGTTTTCCATGCTACGTTTCCCAACACGGTCATCACCGGAAAGTATCCCGATTATTGTCACCCCGGGGTTTACAGATCAAAACACGTAATAGGTGAATACGACTTGCAAGATCGGATCTAGAACATAGATATAATGCTGAAAACATAAATGGTTCACATCTGAAATCATTGCACTCGGGCCCTAGTGACAAGCATTAAGCATGGCAAAGTCATAACAACATCAATCTCAGAAAATAGTGGATACTAGGGATCAAGCCCTAAAAAAACTAACTCGATTACATGATGAATCTCATCCAACTCCTCACCGACCAGCGAGCCTACGAAGGAATTACTCACTCCCGGTGGGGAGCATCATGGAATTGGCGATGAAGGATGGTTGGTGATGACGAAGACCGAAGACCCCCCTCTCCGGAGACCCAAACGGGCTCCAGATCTGGCCTCCCGATGAAGAACAGGAGGTGGCTGCGGCTCTGTATCTTGAAATGCGATGAAACTTTTTCCCTGATTTTTTCTCCAAAAATAGGATTTTATAGCGTCAGAATCAGGGTCTGCGGGGCCACCAGGTGGGCACAACCCATCTGGGCGCGCCTGGAGGGGGGGGGGGGCGCTCTGGTGGGTTGTGGTCACCCAGGGGCCCCCCTCCTGTGGTTCTTGGCTCCAGTATTTTTTATATATTCTGAAATAATTCTCCAAAAAGTTTTGTTCCATTCCGAGAACTTTTATTTCTGCACAAAAATAACACCATGGTAGTTCTGCTGAAAACAACGTCAGTCCGGGTTAGTTTCATTCAAATTATGCAAATTAGAGTCCGAAACAAGAGCAAAAGCGTTAGGAAAAGTAGATACGATGGAGACGTATCAACTCCCCCAAGCTTAAACCTTTGCTTGTCCTCAAGCAATTTAGTTGATAAACTGAAAGTGAAAAAGAAATTTTTTTACGAACTCTTTTGTTCTTGTTTACATAAATAAGCTTAAGTAGCACCCAGGTTTTCAGCAAAGATTATGACTAAGCATGTCAACAATAACTCTTAGAAATTATATTAACTCATATCAATGGCATAAGCAACTAGCGAGCAATAATAAAATATCTCAAATAACAACACTTTGTCAAAACAACCGTGATATAATATGACAGCAGTGGTATCTCGCTAGCCCTTTCTCAGACCACAAAACATAAATGCAGAGCACCTCCAAAGTTCAAGCAGCGACTAAAAATTGTAATTCATGGTAGAAAAGATCCAGTCATGATGCATCCAACATTAACTATGCACAATGCATGAGAATGACAATAGTGCTCTCAGATCTGGTGCTTATTTGAGAAGGTGATGACTCAACATAAAAGTAAATAGATAGTCCCTTCGCAGAGGGAAGCAGGGATTTGCAGCGGTGCCAGAGCTCAGATTTTTAAAACAGAGATAAATGTAATTTTGGGAAATGCACCCTTCCTGTTTACTTCACGACCAAAGGTTATCAATATCTTCCTTGCTAAACACATTAGTGGTGGTTCCCAAGCTATAAAAGTAAAGGTTTACTCCCCCTCCACCAACAAACACACTCCACAGCTAGCCGAATCCATGGGTACCGTCCATACCAACATCAGTCCTGGGGGAGTTTTGTTTAATTATTTGCAAAAAAAAATTATTTCGGGACTGGGAATCCCTATTACCGCCCCTCTCATGCAAGGACGTGTGAATAAACACTCATCATGAGAATAACTCGCTTAGCATGGAAGATACCGACTACCCCCTGTCGCTCTATGAACAATCCAGGCACACAAAAATAGAAGTTTATTTGAAGTTTTTAGAGGTGGCACATGCAAATTTACTTAGAACGGCAGGGTAATACCGCATATAGGTAGATATGGTGGACTCATCTGGAATAACTTGGGTTTTAGGATTTTGATGCACAAGCAGTATTCCCGCTTAGTATGGGCGAAGGCTAACAAATAGGTTGAGAAGTGGCCAGCTAGAGAGCGAAACGGTCATGAACATGCGTTATGCATAATTAACATTGAATACTAGCATGAGTAGGATATGGACACCATAAACATAAATACCATATAGGCTATGTTGGTTTTGATTCAACTACATGCGTGAACATGTGCTAAGTCAAGCCACTTGAAGCATTCAGAGGAGGATACCATATCATCATACTACATCACAATCGTTTTAATGCATGTTGACATCCAAGATAAATCATTATCCACTCCTAGCTACTTAAGCATGGCATGAGAAACTATAATCTCTAATTTTCATTGCAAACATGTTTGATCATAATACGTTGAATCATGGATGCTAGGTTAAACATATTTACAAAAATAGAATAAGTTGAGTCATACCCGTTTCTCTCTGCCACAGCCAGTTCATCAAATATCTTCATTATTGCCTTTCACTTGCACAATCGAATGATATGAAAATAATAATAGTGCAAGAGTGCCATGAACTAAGCTGGATCTGCAAACATTTTATTCAAAAGGAGAAGGTAAAGTAATATGGGCTCTTGTTAGATCAATAGAAATGCAAATGAGAGCCACTCAATATTTTCATCGTGGTCTTCTCTTTGGTATGACTCGATAAAAAGAAAAGAATTTCAGAGAAACACACTGAAATATTTTTGGAGTTTTTAGTTTTTCTTGAAGAAAGCAAATTAAAGAAAAAGAAAAACAAGAAAAACAAGAGAAACTATTTACACGGGAAAGCTCCCAACAAGCAAAAGAAGAACAAGGAAATATTTTTGGGTTTTCTTTTTAATACTACAACTAACTAAACTAGAAAGAAAAACCAGAAAGAAGCAAGAAACATTATTTGGATTTTCTCAATGTTTTTTTTTCAAACACACAAGAAGAAAGCGAGAAAATAAATCTAGCATGGATAATACAATGAAAAAGTGTGAACATCGACAACTGGAATGAAATGTGTGAACATGAATGTAATGTCGGTGGAAATACGTACTCCCCCAAGCTTAATTAGGCTCTTGTCCTAGCTTGGTAATCACCATCCGCGGCCAGCATAATAATCAGAATGATAGCTCACGGAGGCCCTTGGTGCAGCCTCCTTAGCCCGCCGAGCTGCCTCGATCTCCACCTTGTACGCGCGTGCCTCGCTCTCAAGGACATAGTGTCTTCTTTTGCTGTCAAAGTCAAAAAGAGCAGGCGCAGGCAAAGCAATATGCACAATGGCTTTTTTATTAAACCTCAAGTTATAAGTATAATCAGTGATTTTTCCCTTAAGGAACTTATGGCGTTTCATGGCATCAAAGTCTAAGTACTGAGTAGGTAAGATGGGGTCATGAGGCAGAGGTGTAACACCCACCTCTTTAGCTAAACGAGAAGCATAAATCCCACCATAAAAATAACCACTACCAGCGTTGTGTTGCAATCTGCGTGCAACAATCGCTCCAATATTAAAAAAATTAATTCCGGTCAGAGCAGTGTGTATGAGGCTCAAGTCAGGGGCACATAGTGTGCTGCAATACTGCTTGCCCACAATGCCTTTGCCATTAAATAGTGCAAAGTATTGAACTGATTCGAAATGAATACTTTTTATTCTACCTTGTGTCACTCCTCTATCCTCACCGTAGCAAAGACTAGTAAAAAATGACTCATACTCAGATCTTGGTGGCTCGTCTAGCAAACCCTAAAATGGAATTTTACAAATACCACAAAACACTTCTAGAGGCATGGTAAATGGACGGTCATAAAGTTTAAACGAAACTCTAGACTCATGAGGATGAAATTTAAATTCTTTAGTAAACGATTCTGTGAGGCTGAGATGCTGGTTGCACTTATCTTCAATGTAGGGACCGAGCTCGGCATTGTGAACATATTGCTCAAATTCCTCTTTAATACCTGCACTCATCATAAAATCGTTGCACGGCCATATGCATGATTTGATAGCGGCATCCCGTATTGAACTTGCACTTGGTTCAACATAAGACCAACGCACCGAGCCACTACTAGATGATGCCTCCGAAGACTTCCTCCTCGAAGAACTCCTAAAGAATTCCATTTTTATTTGTGAACAATTTCTGAAAAAATTTGGGACACAAAATTTTTCTCAACAAAACTTCACAAGATTGATAGCAACTATTCATAAGGAGGCATAGAGGCTATATTGAGCATTCAAACTACTTAGAACTCGAAGAATTCAACATGCAAGCTCATCTACAGTAGCACCAAGAGTAGCTAATTATTCAAAATATAATCCGCTAAAGCAAAAACTATTGGAGCAATGGAGGAGTCACATACCAAGTAGCAATCCCCCAAAACAGTTTCGGAAACGGAGCTTCGAGCAAAGAGATCAAAATCCGCGGGTTTGAGAGCAAGAACACGAGAGAGAGAGAGAGAGAGAGAGAGAGAGAGAGAGAGAGAGAGAGAGAGAGACTGAGAGAGCAATGGTGATTTTTTTTCTGGAGGTAGGAGATGACATGGGCTAAAGAGATAAGTGAGGGGGGCCACATGGGGCCCACAACCCACCAGGGCACGCCTGGGACTGCTGGCGCGCCCAGGTGGGTTGTGCCCACCTGGTGCACCCCCCTCTGATGTTATTTGTATCAAAAATTCAGAAAAAATCAGGAAAAAATCATATTAAATTTTTAGGGCATTCTGAGAACTTTTATTTTTTGGGTCATTTTTTATTGCACGGGAAATTCAGAAAACAGACAAAACATGGCAATTTATTTCATTTAACTAAGAAAAACCGAAAATAAAAGTTGGGAGCAGAAGGTTGTGCTTACTAAATTCATCAACTTCATACCTCTAAAAAATGATCCATTAATAAGGTTGATCAAGTCTTATTAACAACCACCTTCGATTAGCATGAAACCGAAGAACTTCTATAAAACACTAAGTTACCTCAAAGGGGATATGCATGTCCCCAACAATAAGCATTTCATATTTCTTTTTGGCAGTAGGTAGACGTAGTTGAAAACTTCCAATAGTGAGTGTCAGAGATTTTTCAATAACATTAATACCATTCACTTAGAATTGTTTCTTCGGAAAGTGCACCGTATGTTCATTACCATTGATATGGAAAGTGACCTTACTTTTATTGGAATCCATAATAGCCCCTGCAGTATTAAAAAAGGGTCTACCAAGGATAATCGACATGTTGTCATCCTCGGGCATCTCAAGTATGACAAAGTCAGTTAAGATAGTAACATTTGCAACAACAACGGGCACATCCTCACAAATACCAAACGGTATGGCAGTTGATTTGTCAGCCATTTGCAAAGATATTTTTAGTAGGTGTGAGTTTATTCAAATCAAGTCTTTTATATAAGGAGAAAGGCATAACACTAACACCAGCTCCTAGATCACACAAAGCAGTTTTAACATGATTTCTTTTGATGGAGCAAGGTATAGTTGGTATTCCTGGGTCTCCAAGTTTTTTAGGTACTCCATCCTGAAAAGAATAATTAGCAAGCATGGTAGAGATTTCAGTTTCAGGTATTTTTCTCTTATTAGTGATGATGTCTTTTATATATTTTGCATAAGGGGCCATCTTTAAAATACCAGTCAAGCGAGTGCGCAAAAAGACTGGCCTAAGCATTTCAGCAAAGCGTTCAAATTCTTCATCATCTTTCTTCTTAGTTGGTTTAGGTGGAAAGGGCATGGTTTTTTTCTCTTTCTTTTCCATGTTTTCTATCAACAAAGTCTCTTTTATCATATATTTTATTTTTAGGTTGTGGGTTATCAAGATCAACAGCTGGTTCTATTTCAACATCATTATCTGGTTATTTATCATTGTTTGGTTGAGTGTCTTCATGAACATCATCATTATCTTTTTCGTTATCACTAGATGAATGTTCATTACCAGATTGAGTTTCAGCATCAGAAACAGAAACATCATTATTATTATCAGGAGGTTTTTCTATCTCAGGTTCACTAGAGGTATGCAAAGTCCTATCATTTTTCTTTTTCTTCTTCTTTTTAGAAGGACTAGGTGCATCAGTATTAATTCTTTCAGAGTCTTGTTCAATTCTCTTAGGGTGTCCCTCAGGATAAAGTGGTTCCTGAGTCATTTTACCTCCTCTAGTTGCTACTCTAACAGCAAAGTCATTCATATTATTATTCATTTCACTAAGCAACTCTTTTTGAGATTTAGCAACTTGCTCTAGTTGGGTTTGAACCATAGAAGCATGTTTTCCTAAACCTCTTACATCATTAGTAATTCTAAATAACAAGTCACTCAAGCGAGCAATCATATTGGAGTTGTATTTCAATTGTTTCATAACATTTTCATTGAAGTGATCTTGTTTTCTAATGTAGTTCTCAAACTCATAAAGGCATTGACTGGTATGTTTATTGTAAGGGATATCACTTTCATCAAATTTCATTTAAGAATTTACCTCTACCACCTTTGGTGGTGGTGTGTCAAGTCCATGTATTTCTTCAATAAGATGTAAATTTTTAACATCCTCTGCTTTAATACATTTTTCCTTCATGCTTTTCTTTGCCTCTTGCATATCTTCAGGACTGAGATATAAGATACCCCTCTTCTTCGGAGTGGGTTTAGGCGGCGATTCAGGAAGTGTCCAATCATCATAATTTTTTGATATATTATTCAATAATTCCTCAGCTTGTTCAATAGTTCATTCCCTGAAAACACAACCAGCACAACTATCTAGGAAGTCCCTAGAAGCATCGGTTAGTCCATTATAGAAGATATCAAGTATTTCATTTTTCTTAAGAGGATGATCAGGCAAAGCTTTAAGCAATTGGAGAAGCCTCCCCCAAGCTTGTGGGAGACTCTCGTCTTCAATTTGCACAAAATTAAATATTTCCTATAAGGCAGCATGTTTCTTATGAGCAGGAAAATATTTTTCAGAGAAGTAATAAATCATATCCTAGGGACTACGCACACAACCAGGAGCAAGAGTATTGAACCATATCTTAGCATCACCCTTTAATGAGAACGGAAATAATTTAAGAATATAATAGTAGTGAATCTTCTCATCATGAGCAAATAGGGTGGCTATATCATTTAATTTAGTAAGATGTGCCACAACAGTTTCAGTTTCATAGCCATGCAAAGGATCATATTCAACCAAAGTAATTAACTCTGGGTCGACAGAGAATTCATAATCCTTATCATCAACAAAGATAGGTGAACTAGCAAACTTAGGATCACATTTCATTCTAGCATTCAAAGTTTTTCTTTCAGTTTGCATAATAATTTCTGAAGATCATCTCTATCATTGCAAGCAAGAAAATCTCTAGCTGTCTCCTCATCCATAACATAACCTTCAGGTATCTTAGGCAATTCATATCTAGGAGAGCTAGGCCTAATAGGTGTTTCAAGATTTTCAGTTTCAAGTACTTCATCAGTTTCAACATTCTCAATATCTTTAGCTCTAGCAATTTGTTCATCAAGAAATTCACCTAGTGGCATATTATCACCAAGCAAGGTACTAGAATCATCTTGAGTAGCATTCATAGCAGAAGTAGCATCATCAATAACTTGCGACAAATCAGGATTAATAGCATGTGGTGGTGTTGCAAGTCTACTCAAAACAAAAGGTGAATCAAGTGAGAGTGTGATGGCAGTTCCTTACCTCCCCTCATCTTAGAGGGAAAAATCTTAGTCTTGGTATCCTTCAGATTCTTCGTAGTGGTAAATAGATAATAATCCCAAGTGACTCAACAAATATAGCTATGCTCCCTGGCAACAGCGCCAGAAAAAGGTCTTGATAACCCACAAGTATAGGAGATCGCAACAGTTTTCGAGGGTAGAGTATTCAACCAAAATTTATAGATTCGACATAAGGGGAGCCAAAGAATATTTGCAAGTATTAGCAGTTGAGTTGTCAATTCAACCACACCTGGAGATTAAACATCTGCAGCAATATGATTAGTAGTATAGTAATATGATAGTTTTGAGAGTAGTGATAATAGTAGCAGTAACGGTAACAGTGATAGCAATGATTTTGTAGCAAGTGTAACAGTAGCAACATCAGTAGTATCTTAGCAAGAAAAATATGTGGAAAATTCGTAGGCATTGGATCGGTGGATTCGTTGGATGAAATTCATCATATAACAATCATAACCTAGGGCGATACAAAACTAGCTCCAGTTCATAAATATAATGTAGGCATGTATTCCGTAAATAGTCATACGTGCTTATGGAAAGAACTTGCATGACATCTTATGTCCTACCCTTCCATGGCAGCGTGGTCCATAAGGAAACTAAGGGATATTAAGGCCTCCTTTTAATAGAGAACCGGAACAAAGCATTAACACATAGTGAATACATGAACTCCTCAAACTACAGTCATCACCGGAAAGTATCCCGATTATTGTCACCCCGGGGTTTACGGATAATAACACGTAATAGGTGAATATGACTTGCAAGATCGGATCTAGAACATAGATATAATGGTGAAAACATAAACGGTTCAGATCTGAAATCATGGCACTCGGGCCCTAGTGACAAGCATTAAGCATGGCAAAGTCATAACAACATCAATCTCAGAACATAGTGGATACTAGGGATCAAGCCCTAACAAAACTAACTCAATTACATGATGAATCTCATCCAACTCCTCACCGACTAGCGAGCCTACGAAGAAATTACTCACTCCCAGTGGGGAGCATCATGGAATTGGCGATGAAGGAGGGTTGGTGATGACGAAGAACGAAGACCCCCCTCTTTGGAGCCCCAAACGGGCTCCAGATCTGGCCTCCCGATGAAGACTAGGAGGTGGCGGCGGCTCCATATCGTGAAACGTGATGAAACTTTTACCCTGATTTTTCTCTCCAAAAATAGGATTTTATAGCGTCGGAATCAGGGTTTGCGGGGCCACCAGGTGGGCCCAACCCACCTGGGTGCGTCTGGAGGGGGGGCGCCCTGGTGGACTATGCTCACCCAGGGCCCCCCTCCGGTGGTTCTTGGCTCCAATATGTTTTATATATTCTGAAATAATTCTCCAAAAAGTTTCGTTTTTATTTCTGCACAAAAACAACACCATGGTAGTTCTGCTGAAAACAGCATCAGTCCGGGTTAGTTTCATTCAAATCATGCAAATTAAGTCCAAAACAAGAGCAAAAGCGTTAGGAAAAGTAGATACGACGGAGACGTATCAATACGTCTCCAATGTATCTATAATTTTTGATTGTTCCATGCTATTATATTATCTGTTCTGGATGTTTTATATGCATTAATATGCTATTTTATATTATTTTTGGGACTAACCTATTAACCTAGAGCCCAGTGCCAGTTTCTATTTTTTTCTTGTTTTTGACTTTTACAGAAAAGGAATATCAAATGGAGTCCAAATGGAATAAAACTTTTTGATGATTTTTCTTGGACCAGAAGACACCTACGTGACTTGGAGAGAGGGCCAGAAGAGTCTCGAGGAGGCCACAAGCCTCTAGGGCACGCACCAGGGGGGCGTGCCCTGAGGGCTTGTGGGCCCCTCTGGTGTCCTCCAACCCTAATTCCACCTCTATAAATTCAAAAATATTTCCCAAACATCAGAAGCGTCCACCAAAATACTTTTCCGCCGCCGCAAGCCTTTGTTCCCGTGAGATCCCATCTTGGGGCCTTTTCCGGCACCCTACCGGAGGGGGATTCGATCACGGAGGGCCTCTACATCAACCTTGCTGCCCTTCCGATGATGCGTGAGTAGTTTACCACAGACCTACGGGTCCATAGTTAGTAGCTAGATGGCTTCTTCTCTCTCTTTGATCTTTAATACCATGTTCTCCTTGATGTTCTTGGAGTTCTATCCAATGTAATCTTCTTTTGCGGTGTGTTTGTTGAGATCCGATGAATTGTGGATTTATGATCAGATTATCTATGAATATTATTTGAGTCTTCTCTGAACTGTTTTATGCATGATTAAGAGATCTTTGTATTTCTCTTCGAACTATCGGTTTGGTTTGGCCAACTAGATTAGTTTTTCTTGCAATGGGAGAGGTGCTTAGTTTTGGGTTCAATCTTGCGGTATCCTCACCCAGTGATAGAAGGGGTAGCGAGGCACGTATTGTATTGTTGCCATCAAGGATAAAAAGATGGGGTTTATGTCATATTGCTTGAGTTCGTCCCTCTACATCATGTCATCTGACTTAAAGCATTGCTCTGTTCTTATGAACTTAATACTCTAGATGCAGACAGTAGTCGGTCGATGTCTGGAGTAATAGTAGTAGATGCAGAATCGTTTCGGTCTACTTGTCACGGACGTGATACCTATACTCATGATCATTGCCTTAGATATCATCATAACTTTGCGCTTTTCTATCAATTGCTCAACAGTAATTTGTTTACCCACCGTATGTTTTCTTTCAAGAGAGAAGCCTCTAGTGAAACCTATGGCCCCCGGGTCTATTTTCCATCACTAAATCGGCAACGCGCCTTGGCACGAGGGTGCCGGTCCAACCGATATGACCAAGCAATGGAGATCAAGCTGCATGATCCATTAGTAGGATAGCAAGTTTAGCACATGTAACAGGACAACTTAATCAAAGAGGTGCTACTTGCCGAAACCCAACTCCCACATGCATGTGTCTATTAAAGATGGAAATGCAGAGAGTATATCAAGGAATTAATAAAAAAACTCAATGATTAAACCCCTGATATAGCTCTTTTTTGATTAACATCTGATATTACTCAATATACCCCAGGATGGAAATATATCTGATATTACTCAAAGAGTAGGTGATGGTAGATACTCACTACAGTAATCACCCCGTAAAATTTCTAAAAAATTGCCCTATCTACATGCCATCGGCGCATTTTTTATGCAATGTGACATGAAATACCTAAGCAAGGTTTGGTATGATAGAAACCAAAAGCAGGCCATAGTATTAGTCCCAGTTAACTTCTGTACACTGTTTTTCATACTGCACAATAGTAAACTACATGGTTGACTATTGGATATATAACTTTGTCCACACGCCTTCATCTGATTTGCTCGATATATAACTTTGTCCACACTCCTTCATTTGATTTGCTCGATATAATACTTTTTCTGTTCCTTTACCGGATCACACAAAAATGAAGTATCAGTAGTCATATTTGCCAATGCCACAATCATTTATAGCTTTACTTGTGACATGAAGGCTAAGCATACTGGGTCGATTCAAGATAAACCAAAGCAGACAAATTATCTCCAAACCGGAGTTGGTCATAGCCGTATTTTACTATTTTTTCTCATCATTTCGAGAGCTTCTCCTTTCTCTCGTCTTGCTCTTACAACAATTTTTCTTGAACTTTTGTCCACAAGTCATTTCTTTCTTCTACAACATTTTTTAGTCCAACTAAACCAAAAATAACCTATCACATATACTTGCTCTCTTTCACCTACTAATTGAAGTGTGGCGTGGAAGACTCGTAATTATCAAAGGGGTAAAATGTAGTAGCATTCATTTTAGATCATACATCTAACACAATTATCTCAAGGTGCAATAGGACTTCTCATTATAAAATGTCCACTCATCATAGGAATGGAAACTCTTTCCTTGCTCATAATGAGCTTGATAGTTCAACTTATTATACAAAAGAACTAAACTGGAGTAAAAGGCAAACATGCAGAAGCAGTAAAGGGATACATGGGACTAAAAAATATCCCCAACTTAAGAGTCTTAGCCACAAGATCTGATATTCCCTCATGTTGTTGATATCGTCGTTCTTTCTTTTCTAGAGCGGGTGTGTTGGTGCTGGCGAGGGCTTGGCGGAGCTTCTCGTTGTCTTCTCCAAGACAATGATGCGAAGCTTGAGTAAGTACACATTTTCCTCCAATTTAGCAAAAATAATGGAAATTTTGTTGAGTACCCATGAACTGAAGTGAGCCGTCCCCTGAGTGAAGGTAGTCTACAGTAGTGCGGTGTTGATAGGCTAAGAATGACAAGGAATACGTGATGTTAGAGTAGACATGGATGTTGTGGTGGGCCATTCTCTGCAACACATGTTTATCCGGAAGAATAATAAGCAGAAACATGTGCAAGATACCCAATAGATTGTATATTGGTTTGTTGGTAGAAATAGTCATGTCATCAATCAACAACTCATCGTACAACTATTTCAGTAGGGAGTATCTAGTTTACTAAGTGAGAAGTGAGGAATTTGAGTTCATTCACGGTACATCATATTATATTGGGACATTTAATTTTGTGATCCAATGGCTCAAATTAGTCAGCACTACAACATATGTCTGGGAGTATATTTAGGCTGTAAGGGCACTTTGGGTAGTTTGCATGTTATCCATTTGTCAACCGGGTCACCATTTGTTGATTCGCTTCCTTAAATCACTACCACACTGAGCCCCTATGTCGACGGCCCCCGTCGGCATAGGGCCGTCGGTGACATATACGTCGGCGTACCCCGGGATGCCGTCGGCATAGATGCTATCCCGACGGCGTCTGTACATCTATGCCGACGGCCTCCGCCGTCGGCAACATTCCATGCCTAACGGTGGCTGCCGGCGTCGCCGTCAAGTGCTGCCCAACCAGGAGACGCCACGTGGCAAAGCTATGCCGACGGCCTGGCCGTCGGCGTAGCTTCAAATCTACGCCGATGGCCCAGCCGTCGGCATAGCTCTGCCATGTGGCGCCCTCTGGTGCCTCCTGGGGGCAGGACTATGCCGACAGCTAGGCCGTCGGCATAGGCCTGCCCTAGGAGGTACCAGTGGGCGCCACGTGGCACCTATGCCGACGGCTAGGCCATCGGCGTAGATTTAAATCTACGTCGACGGCCTAGCCATCGGCATAGGTGCCACGTGGCGCCCACTGGTAGCTCGCGTCAATCCTATGCCGACGGCATAGTTTTTGTCTGATTTTTTTCTTTTTTCTATTTGTTTTCAATTCAATACAATTCAAATACACAGCAGATATATATGATGAAAATAGACATAAACAACACATGTAAGTATCATCCTCACAACCAACACCAACACCACGCCGTCGGCCTCACAACCAACACCAACACCACCACAACAATATAAGTATCATCACAAACATAAGCATCATCACAAACAACATAAGCATCTAAAGAAGCGCACAAGTCATCTAAAGGACCATAAAAGACCACAAGTCATCTAAAGAACACAAGTTTATCATCACCACCACCGTCACCCAAAGGCTTAAGCGCCACTACGTCCCCGACCACCGCCAAGGTCGTCACCGCCAAGTCCGTCAAAGCCCAGGTCGTCACTGCTACCCCAAGCGCTACTGCCAAGACTGCCACCATCTCGGTGGATCGGAGTGACCGACCTCCATGAGTCGGGAGTGATGCCAAGACCGGCACCACCACCAACGGTAGATCCACCGGTTCCCTGGATGTTTGAAAAGACATGTTAAGGGGATATATGATTGTGTTGAATAAACGGTAAGCAGCACTGCTGAATACTTTGGGGATGTACTAACTGGTGTAGTCCCCGGTTGCTGTGCCAGAAACTCCTCATAGGTAAGCAGCACTGGAGCCGGTCCAGGTGGTGGTGGTGGTGGTTCCATTTCAGGAACCGTGCCGGCCGCCATGGACTCAACAACGCGCTGCATCATGCGAGTGCTGTGCTCCTGCGCTGCCGCAACTCTCGCGTGCCACGCCATGGTCTCCTGGCGTGTGTACTCCATGTAGGCCTACAATATGACATGGTGAAACTCATAAAACAGCTCAATGCGGAAAATAAAGTAAGCAATGAAGCTAAGAGGGAAAATACTTACAGAGTGCCGCTCGGCTAGGAGGGAGTGTGACTGCGCACTGGTCATGGTCGTGCGCTGGCTCAGGCTCGGGTCGGTAGCTCGGAGCTGTGTGTAGGAGATAGAAGGAGTGATCACGGCATCCAGAACCGGCTCCCGACCATGCTCCTTGGGCCCCGTGCCCACCACCACCCTCTCGTCCAGATCTGCGCTAATGGGGTCAGGTGTGCCAGGATGTAACCTCAGATACCCCTCAGAGTAGGCCTTCTTCTTCTCCGCGGTCTTGCTGTAGTAATTGCGCTCGCTAGGCTTGGGCTTCCTACGCGTATGGGTGATCTCCCACGCCTCCATGTGTGAGAGCGGCCGCTTCAGTTGCTCCTCCTGCACCACCAAACAGAGGTTAGTCATACATAAGAAAGTGACGGTAAATATAAGAAGAAGAATGTTTAATGATGTTAGTCATACATGAAGTGTCTTGTGGAGAAAGTGGTTCTGGTTTCCCTAAGCATGTACTCCCTCCTTCCCTCGGTTAGACTTGTTCTTGATGCTCGTAGCCGCCCAGGCTCCATCCTGACCACACCACAGATCCACCAATGCCGCCCAGGACTCGTCTTTTCCATAACACCAATTTGGACACACCTATATAATGAAAGCATAATGGCATGTCAACACGAAACGATGAAATCTACCACAAACATCGGAATGAAAAATCTTTTATACTTACTGCCAAGTACTGGTGCCTCTCCAAGCTAATTTCCTCCCTCCGTGCTTCTTCCTTGGTCATCTTCACACCAAGAGCGTCATGATAGTATGTCGAGATGGCCACCCAGCGCACCTCGTACTGCATCTGGTGGGCCTTCTTCTTCGCTTGGCGCAGCACGATCTGGTCGGCAGTGGCCTTGTGCTCCTGAAGAACTCGATAGTATTTCTACAATCATTCATGAAACCAGAATGGAAGAAGCCATGAGTTAAATCATTCATAAAACCAGAATGGACTTGTGCTTCTGAAGAGAACTCACCCAAAAATTAGAGATCACGGCCTTAGCATGGGTCTCATGGTCCACGTGGGGGCCCGCTTCCCACTGGTCCTAGCTCGTGGCCAAAACCCGACGGTCCGGGTGCCTGACTGGATCCGGACAGTACAGCCCCGGCCAGTGTACCTTCAGCAAGATGGTGATGAGGCCATTGGGAAGACGGGCCCCTTTAGGATATATCCAGTTGCTGCAAAAGAATGAAATATTAGCATGTGACAAGCAAAAAAAAAAAATAAGCATGTGACAAGCAAAAGAATGAAATTATTATTAAGTGGCACTTACTCTTTCCCCGTGGGCTCAATGAGCCACTTCTGCTCCTCGGTAGCAGGAATCTGCTTTGGGAGCTTTGCGTTACCACGCAGCCACCCCTTGTTGCCAACCCCCTCCCCGCCAGCACCATCATCCCCGCCACCACCATCATCCTCCTCGTCCCCCTCCCCAACCTCCTCCTCCTCCTCCTCACCCCCACCTCGAACCTCCTCCTCCTCCTCCTCGTCCTCCTGAACCTCCTCATCCTCCTCCTCGTCGTCAGAGGGTACCTCACTAGAGGAGGGTACCTCACTAGAGGAGGGCCTCGAAGACAACACCCCTAAGTTGGTGAGGGTGCGCTCTTTCTGGCCGCGCCCCCCTGTAGTGGCTCTCCCCCCACTCCCTCGCCCTCCAGGGGCTCTCCCCATGCCCCATCCTCCTCTAGGGGCACCTCTCCCTCGACCTCCCTGTGAGGAGTCATCCTCAAGTTGTCGGGGGGTAGGATTACGTGCTCGACCACTCCGACTAGGCATGCCGACGACCTTGCGTAGGAAACCCACGCCGTCGGCCTTCCCCTTGCCCATGTTCCACGAAGCTGCATTGAAAAGAGAATAAACAATTAGTACATTAAAAATGAAGGAAAAGGCATAATAATAAGGAATAATAAACACATTATTAAAAAGCATAAAAAGGCATATTCCTAAACCATAGAAAAAAGACTTGAAACGTACATCTGTTAGAACCCATACGAATCATCACTGTTGTAACCTATTTCTCGGTCGGTCTCATCATCACTATCAATCATATCATCTTCGTTGTCTGATGGAGGTGGAGGCTCTTCCTCGTCGTCAGCGTCTTCGTTTAACTTTTCTAGCATAAGTATGTCATTTTCATTGAAAATGGTCTCGCCATCATTTTGTGCATCATCATCGTTTGGATCCACATCATCATCACCCAATGGTCTAGTGTCATCGTTTCTGACCACATCATCATCAGGTTGCTCTTGATAGAACACTCCCTCGTATGTCATGGGGTTAATGTTGTAGTAATCATCTTCGTTCGGGTCCGGTAGCTTACCATGTGGCGACACCTTGAACACAACTTCCCAATCCTTTAGGTACTCTTTCTGGCATGGGTAAGGCAGATAATAAACTCGTGTAGCTTGGGTAGCTGCAATGAAGAGATCGGCTCCTGCATAGACGGTTGATGGGTTAACTTCAACCAAACCAATGGAAGGTGTATGTCTCTGCCCCTCCCGCGGATCGAACCATCGGCATTTGAACACAGGCAGACTTAGGGTTTCACGCCCTTTGTAGAATGTAATCTCGTATATATTTTGTACCCTTCCGTAGTAGTCTACTGAATTTTGACCAGGGGTGTACACTCCGGTATTTATAGTTTTGGGATCAGGCCGGCTGTTCTGGTGCTCCTCTGTATGGATGCAATACCCATTCACATCATACTTTTCACATGTAATGACGGCAGGGTCAAAACCATGGAAACCCATCTCAATTCGTCATCCATAGATATGTTTGGATCTTTTCCCTACAAGTATAATTGAAATTGCTGGGTGCATTAGTTCGGTTAACTAATAAATGTTGAACTAGGTATTTAATAGGGGAATGTGGAAAATTACTTTCTCCATGAACCAAGCAACAAATTTTTTACGTCCAGGGTTTCCATGACGGAGATGAGTAAGTGCCTCCGCCTCAGTAGGAGGATTCATTCCCATCCATTCCTCTTGAACGAAATCACTAAAAGAAGAAAAGCGGTGTTAGACCAGGACTAAGTGATGCTGTGGAAGACATAAAGGAATGGTGTAGTGGTATTACCTCATCCACACTTCCTCAACTTCCTTGATGTTGTGCAAGATATAGAACATGAGGTCCTCCCACTCTTGTCGTGGCATGTTATAAGATTTCCAGGCCCCAGCCCTGCCACCTTGCCCATTGAATAGATGGAGCCTGGGTTGATACTTGGGCTCTTCTATATTGTATCGAGGCACCTTATTATGCAGATGGGGAACGTGGTCTGGATAGTACGATGTCCTGAGGTCAGACACCTCCTGTAGAATAACTGCCTCAGCTATGGAAGCTTCAATCTTAGCTTTGTTTCCACATTTCTGTCGAAGATGCTTGTTCTGTCTCTCAGGGCCGTACTGCCAACGATTCTGCACAGGCCCCCCCCAACAATACCTCGTTCGCGAGGTGCAGAATGAGATGTGTCATTGGAGTAAAGAAGCCTGGCAAAAAGATCTTCTCTAGCTTGACTATCAACTCCGCTGCCTTCTTATGCAATTGTTCAATCACGTCTTTACTTACTTCTTTAGCACAGAGCGTGCGGAAGAAATGGCTTAGCTCGGCTAGCACTCGCCAGACATGCTCGGGGACATAGCCTCGAACCATCACCGGCATTATCCGCTCAATCCATACATGGTAGTCATGACTCTTGAGCCCGGTCACTTTGCCCGTTGAAATATTGACTCCCTTACTTATATTCGATGCATAACCATCGGTGAACTTCAAAATGTGTTTCAGCCAGATAAGTACTTCCTTGTTTTCTGGCGGTTTAAGGACAAAGTCAGCATCTGGCTTGAACTAGTTTCTTCGACCGCCTGTGGGAGGCTTCATGTTTAGACGTGGTCTATCACAAATTCTCTGTTGATCGGCTCTAGCTTTAACGTTATCCTTTGTCTTATCATGAATGTTGAGGATCGTGCGGAAAAGGGACTCTGCGACTTTCTTTTCGGTGTGCATCACATCGATGTTGTAAGGAAGTTTGAGGTCCTTGAAATAGGGAAGCTTCGAGAAGGGGGTAATGTCAGTCCAGTTGTGCGTCTCACCATATCCCTGCATGCATGCAATAGTGCAACCAAACTTTCATCAAGAAATTTCTCTGCAGATCCCGGTCGTATGTCAACCTCGGAAAGTACCAAGAATGGTGCAAATCATCCACCAGTGGCTGCATAAACACACCCAGTTGCTTCCTCGGGTATTCAGGCCCTGGAATGATGAGCGACAAGAACATGGTCTTGCATTGCATTAGGGCACCGGGAGGGAGATTGAGCGGAATTACAAACACGGGCCAGCAACTGTATGGATTGGACGACATACCATATGGATTGAACCCATCACCTGATATGGCTATTCTGACATTCCAAGCCTCGGCTGCTTCCTCGGGGTATTCTTCATCGAACGACTTCCATGCTTCGCCTTCCGATGGACGTACGATTTTATTTGGATGGTACCTTATACCTTCCTTGTGCCACTTCATCATTTTGGCAGACTCCTCCGTGATGAAAAGGCGTTGTAGTCTTTCTTTGAAATGGAGATACCGAAGAACCTTAGCGGGGATGGCTAGCTGCCTTTTCTCACCATCCTCACCGACCACCTCAAGGTACCGAGATGAACCGCACTCCCTACAGTACTTGTCATCTGCATACTCGTGCCTAAACAAAAGGCAATTCTTCGGACAAACATGTATTTTCTCATAATCCATAGAGAGTGCCTTCATGATTTTCTTTGTAGCGTACATGCTTTTTGGCAGTTCATGACCCTCAGGGAGGCTGTTAGCCCTTACTCTCAGGAATGCTTCAAAGCATTTCTGGCTACAGCCGTACTCAGCCTTGACTGCAATCAGTTGCGAGATGGCATCCAGCTGAGATATTTTCGCACCCGCATAAAGAGGTTTCTTCGACGAGGCCAAGACCTCCAAGAAGGCCTTTGCGGTTTCCTCCGGCTCCTCTGGTTCATTCTCTGAAGGTGTCGCATGTGTTGTTTCTGCAGCAATGACATCATCTAGCATGTCCCTTACCCCGTCGTCCGCATAACCATCGATGCGTTGTCGCATCACCTCCTCTCTACCACGTCCTGCTCGGCTAAGTTTATCGGCGGCATGTCAAAGTTTGGCATATATCCGTGCGTGCGAAGGTGGTCAGTCATGTCCTTCTGATTTCTACGGTGACGTCTGGCACATCTCGCACAGGGGCATTGTGGGATAATTCTCATTGGACTATGGAATATCTCCTTCAAATACACATCGGTTTTTGCGATCCACTCTGATGTTACTCGATTCCGATGGATAAAACCACTGTACATCCACTGATTATCTGCCATCCTCTGCTTTATTGGGAGCCACACAACAAAATTAAGGATTCATTTAAATTAATCACATCAAATTTTCATTTTCTACCGCGTTGAATCCACCTACATCTCTAATAGGTAAAGATGGGTCCTAATCCCACCCGAGGATGTGTAGATTGAGTACGTTCTCCATTCTACCCCATTCCGAGACAAAATTTCGGCAGCACCTCCCCACTGTTCTCTAGAGACACGTCTCGGCAAATAGCCGAGAGAATGTGCTCCGGAGAACAATGGGGAGGCACCGACGAAATCTTGTCTCAGAACGGGGTAGAGCATGGAGAAACATACGCAATCTACACATCCTCGGGTTGTCCGTGGAAAACGCTGGACAATCCGAAAGAGCTGCGGTGATAAATATGCAATTGAATGCATATTTATCGATGCAACCCTTTCGGACGGGAGACGCCTAGGTTACGCGACTTGACTTGAGAATGAAATCTAGTGACATGATTAAAAGAGCGTAGGAGGTGTAGGTGGATTTGTAGCTCACCCTCGGCTGTAGAGGAAGTAGTCGAATAGAGGAGGGACGATCGGTGACCAACACCTCCGATGATGATCACTCCACCGAGATGGAACACTACAAAACCTGCAAATTCCACCGCGACAAAAATTTAGAACATCACAACTCATAGAGCATATTTAAAATATATAAACATGCATTCATTTATTTTTGAATCATGTAGGATTATTTCATCACATATTCATAATCATCACATATTCATCATCATCATCACAACTAACAATATTAAAAAAATATTCATCATCATCATCACAACTAACAATATCAACAATATATTCATCATCATCATCACATATTCATCATCATCATCTATTCGTCATCATCATTGATTCATCATATCGAACCAAAAAAATTGCAAGATTCATCTATCTATCTAACAATCTATCTATCTATCTATCTATCTATCTATCTATCTATCTAACAATCTATCTATCTATCTAAAAACAGAAAAATAACAAAGAGTGGTGGAGGTCTCACCGGCGGGGAGAGGCAGGGCCGGGGCGAGGCGGCGGGTGGTGGGGCAGGGCAGGGTGGGGGCGAGGTGGCGGCCGGCGGGGCAGGGTAGGTCGAGCGGGGCGAGGCGACAACGCGGAGGTGGGGGGCCGGCTGGGCCAAGGCGGAGGCCGGCGAGCCCGACGCGGCGTCCGGGCGCGCCAGGGCGAGGCGGGGACGGGGCGGTGGCCGGGGCAGTGGCGGGGTGGCGGGGCTGTCGCGCAGGTGGGGACGAGGCTGGGGCGGGGACGAGGTCGGGGTGGGGCGGGGGCCGGGGCGGGGACGGGCGTGGAGAGGGTGGCGGCGGCGGTCGGGGTCGAGAGAGAGAGAGAGAGAGAGGGAGGGAGAGTTTGGGGTTGGGTGTGAGACAGAGAGAATGGGTGGAGGAGGAGGAACCTGAGTGGATAAGGAGCCACGTGTCCACTCTATGCCGACGGCTTAGCCGTCGGCATACATAGCACCCACTTTTTTTAAAAAAATAGTCCCACCTCGCCCAAAGGCAAGCAACATGACCAGTTTAAGTAGTTGGCTAATCCATACGAAGTAAGCCCCGGTATTCATTAGACTTCTATTAACAAGCGGACAATTACTGTGAAACTTTCAGTGCCCGGCCCGGTGCCGGGGCACTGAAAGTTTCACAGTGAGAGTCCATTTTCCATGATGGATGCCGGTATTTTTAATAAATTCAATTATTACTATTTTTAGTTTGCCGTCTGTATGAGGACCCGGTGCTAAGCTCTGGTGGCAGTTTCCCCCCTCCGTGCGACGGCGGTAGCGACGCACGTGAGGGGGGCACACTACGGAGCCGCATGCCGGGTGCTTGCACCTGCCACCACGCTTCCACAAGTGTAGGAGGGCCCACTGCAACACCTGGCGGTATTGCTACCCCCCAGGTACCCCGTCCCATCTAACCCTGACACAGACGACCGCCGGATCTATCCCTTTGACTTTCGCCGTACGGGGTTTGACCGATGGACATTTTCATCTGGTTGTCATAGCCCAACCCATAGCTACACCCTTGAACACTGTCTTGGCCCAACCCACACCAAGATTCCCTCCATGTCGGCCCGACGTGGTCGTTTCCCCCCTCCGTGACACGGCGGCAGTGACGCCCGTGAGGGGGGCACACCCCGGAGCCGCGTGCCGGGTGCTTGCGTCTGCCACCTTGCTTCCACAAGCGTAGGAGGGCCACCGCAACACTTGGCGGCATTGCTACCCCCCTAGGTACCCCGTCCTGTCTAACCCTGACACAGACGACCGCCGGATCTAGCCCTTTGACTTTCGCCGTACGGGGTTTGTGTTGGAAATATGCCCTAGAGGCAATAATAAAATGGTTATTATTATATTTCCTTGGTCATGATAATTGTCTATTGTTCATGCTATAATTGTATTAACCGAAAACCGTAATACATGTGTGAATACATAGACCACAGCATGTCCCTAGTGAGCCTCTAGTTGACTAGCTCGTTGATCAATAGATGGTTGTGGTTTCCTGACCGTTGACATTGGATGTCATTGATAACGGGATCACATCATTAGGAGAATGATGTGATGGACAAGACCCAATCCTAAGCATAGCACAAGATGATGTAGTTCGTTTGCTAGAGCTTTTCTAATGTCAAGTATCATTTCCTTAGACCATGAGATTGTGCAACTCCCGGATACCGTAGGAATGCTTTGGGTGTATCTAACGTCACAACGTAACTGGGTGACCATATAGGTGCACTACAGGTATCTCCGAAAGTGTCTGTTGGGTTGGCACGAATCGAGACTGGGATTTGTCACTCCGTATGACGGAGAGGTATCTCTGTCACACCCTAGCTAGTTCATGCATTAGAGTGTTGCACCATGTTTAAACCTTTCCAGAAACTTGAAATGGGGATGATAGAACCCCCAGCACCCCCTGGAAACAACTAGGGTTTACTAAAATCTTTTTCAATGAACCTAAAATGCCCTTCTAAAATGTCCATCATTTTTGTCTTGGGTTAGAACCTCTGCCAAAACTGGTTCACATTTTTCTAGGACATCATAAGGTCATTGAATTAAATCATATGTAACTTGCATTTGGGCATTTAAATGCTAGTAAATATTTTAAATGTCCAAATAATCCCAAACTGAAATGTTCCATGTTGGATATACTCTATATAGTGGGCATGAGCAGTTTGGTGATTTTTGAAAGTGCCTAGGTATTTTTAGAAAAGCCACAAACTTGCAGAAATAAGAAAACAGAAATAAAAAGGAAAACAAACTTACCTGGCAAAGCCACCAGCCGGCCCACCTGGCGGCCCAGCACTGTGCTGGCCCGTGCCAGCCAGCTGCTTCGTCCCCGCCAGGCAGGCAGGGAGGTGACGCCGGCGTGCGCGAGCCCGCCACGGCGCCAGCTGCTTGCCGCTCGAGCTGCTGGACGCCTGGACGTCCTCCACGTCGTCGCCTCGACCCCCTGGACACCTCATTCTCCCCCCTGCGCCTCTCTCTCGCTCTCTCCCCACCATGGCCGACGCAGCCGTAGCCGCACCGCCGACGTAACCGCGGCCACCGTCGCCTTCTCGTTGCCCCACCCGGTCCAGCAGCTCCGCCACCGACCTCTCCGTCGAGCAGACCGAGCCCCGAGCGCTCGTTCGCCCTGAAGCCACCGCACCGACCTCGTCTTCAACGCCCGTCATCAGAGATCCATCTCGCCGCCCCGCTTGCTCCGGCTCGTCCCCGACCTCGCCGACTGCTCCGTCGTGACCGCCGTGAGCTCAGCTACCTCCCCATCTTTCCCGTTCTCGCTCTCGAGCCCTGCTTCGACTGCACCAAGCTCGGCCGCAACCGCCGCCGCCTCTGCACGTCGCCATCGTGGCCACAGCCACGTTGGCTCGATTCCGAGCACGCCATCGTCTTCGCCACACTCGCAAGATCCCGCAGAACCACTCCACGCACCTCGCAGTGCCCCCTAGCGACGAGCCCGAGCTCGCCCGAACTCCCGCAGCCGCACAGCTCGTTGCCGGCGTCGTTTCCGGCCACCCCAGCTCCACCCACTGCCACCACTCGACGCGGCTCACTCCCCGCATCACGTAGATGTGCTCCGCCGTCGTTTTGGTCGTTGGAGCACAAAACCCGCACCGCCCCGCCGCGCCTGGCCTCGCCGGCGGCTAAACGCCGGTGAGTCAGCCCAGTTTGACCAGGGATTTGACCCCCCTGGGTCACTGACGTGTGGGCCCAGGGCCTTAACTAAGCTGGTTTAGGATTAGATTAGTACTAATTAACTTAGGTTAGTTAGTTAGACACTGACATGTGGGCCCCAGTGTCAGGTTTGACCTGGACTGGCCCCGTTGACCCTGCTGACTTCATAGTGACGTAGTGCTGACGCAGTTAATCATTTTCTGGTTTTAATAATTCAGGAAATTCCAGAAAATGCTCAAAACTTCTAAAATTCATAGAAATTAATCTGTAACTCCAAATGCAAAGATTTATATATGAATTTGGATCAAAAAAATCCAATCTTTCCATCTGTACTGGTTTCATGCATGTCAGAACACTTTAACCTTGCTGTTTAGATGAAACAAGTTAATGCACTAATATGACCTCTTATTTTGGGTTTGCATTGAATCCTTGATTCAAATGAACTCAAACCAATCTGTTCTAAGTTGCATTAGCCAAAACACACTCATTTTGCCATGTCATAGCATGCATCATATTGTTGCATATTGCCATGTAATGATTGTGTTTCGATGGGTTCTTCGTGGTAGGTTCTGCCTCCGAGGATATTCACGAGTATCCAACTGAAGGGCAGTATCCCACTACCACTCTGTCAGGCAAGCAACCCCATTGATCATTTCGATACAAACCCATCTTCTCGCTTCTGCTCTCGTTTACTGCATAAAGACAACGTGTTTCAAACTGCTGTGTGTTGCGGTAGTTGAACCCATATCCTCTGCATGACCTGTCATTGCCACAGTAACTAGATGAAACCCACTAGCATGTGTAGGAGTTGATTGAGCCATGTCTGTGTTTCCTACCATGCTATGCTTGCTATGCTTAGAGTCGTGTCAGGTCTGGCTCATCAGGGTGATGGACTAGAGTGAATGGTTGTGTCGGTAATGAGAGTGAAGTGTTGAACATGATTTGGTAAAGGTATCGATGAGAGGCCATGTAGGAGTACATGGTGGGTTGTTTCATTGAGACCGTCCTTAAGAACTGAGATCTGTATGCGTGATTTAAGATTCAGCTACTACCACACATTGGGATCCTTAACTGACTCTCTCGACTTATTAACCACCCCGTCCTCTGTCCAGGAGTTGCAAGTAGTTTCTGGTGTTTGTAGTTGCTGGAGGCCGTGCGCAGCACTGACCTTAGGGGTGGGCTGTGATGCGGTAGGCACGTGGCACGGTGTACCGGGTCGCCCGTTTGGTGCCTCGGGAACCCTGCACACATCGTTTGGGGCAGTTGAGGACACCCCGGCTGGATTTCCTTGCGGATGGAACCTGAATAGGCGATAAACCTGGACTAGAGACTCGTGTGTTTAGTCAGGTCGTGGCCGACACCCTCGCTGGGCTTCCGCTTGAAGGTTGCCGGGTACATGTCGTGTAATGGCGATAAGTGGTGAAAGTGTGTGTGAAGAAGTACACCCCTGCAGGGTATAAAACTATTCGAATAGCCGCGTCTACGGTAAAGGAATACTTGGTCACTTATGCAGTTCATAGACAAGTTAATGGTTACTACTAAAAGACTCAAGATAAGTGTGAGTACCGCGGATGGCCCTCTCGTAGGATTACGAGGGAGGATCCACGGTGGAGTATTGTGATGGTGTTTAGTGGACTCGTGTGCGAAAACTAATTTCTCAAGTGGCGTCTCGTAGGATAGTGTAGCCAAGAGTCAAAGCTGGCTTGCTGCAATAACTCCACCACCCTTCTTGAGAATGTGCATATATATTAGGATCTGTTGTAAGACTTGCTGAGTACCTTTGTACTCATGTTGCTTTAATAATTGTTGCAGACGAGAACACCGCCCCCTCCGATGGGTTCTATGTAGATCTCGACGTTGACGAGTGACTTGCCACCCAGGTGGTGACCTAAGCTTGTGAAGGGCCTGTGTAGATAGACAGGCTTCGTCAAGCCTTCTTTCTTTCTAGTGTCTATACTCAGACTAGTTGCTTCCGCATGTGCTTGTATGTTTGTATGACTTGAGTGTCTGGTCATGTGACCCCTATCTGTATGAACATGTTATGTATGGCTCCCCGGAGCCTTTAAATAAAGTACTTTGAGTTGTAGAGTTTTGTTGTGATGCCATGTTGTATTTACACATATCGAGCATATTGTGTGTATGATTGAAATGCTTGGTATGTGTGGGATTCGACTATCTAGTTGTTTATCCTTGGCAGCCTCTCTTATGGGGAAATGTAGTCTGGTGTCTCCACTGAGCCTTGGTAGTCCGCTACAGCCCGGTTTACCGGAGTCCTGCTAGCCCAGCACTACTGCTCTGGAACACTTAGACTGGCCGGCATGTGTTTCACTTCGTTCCTGTGTCTGTCCCTTCGGGGAAATGTCACGCGGTGATATCCGGAGTCCTGCCTAGCCTGCTACAGCCCGGGTTCCCGGAGTCCTGATAGCCCAGTGCTACAGCCCGGATTCACACGCTGCTGACCGACATGCTCGATGTTGATTCATGTATGCCTGTCCCCGTAAGTTAGCGCCGCTTTGGGTTCACGACTAGCCATGTCGGCCCGGGTTCTCTGTCATGTGGATGCTAGCAACACTATCATATACGTGAGCCAAAAGGCGCAAACGGTCCCGGGCCATGGTAAGGCGACACCCGTGGGTATACCGTGTGTGAGGCCGCAAAGTGATATGAGGTGTTACAGGCTAGATCGGTGTGACTTAGAATCGGGGTCCTGACAGCGTTGGCATCAGAGCCGGACTGCCTGTAGGTTCGTTAAGCCAAACTGGTCGATGTCGAGTCTAGAAATGCTTTAGTTATATGTAGGGGAATTGATTGTGGGAGGGACATAAGGCTCTTTTTACTCCTTTACCTTATGCCCTCTGATCTGAGTCATCCTCTTCTCTTTCTACGTGGGTTAAGGACTAGGCTCTCTTCTCTCTATCAGGTTCACGTGTTACTAATCCATAGTAACTTATAGGATTGTTGGTTACAAGCCTCAGTTCAGTTTCTACTACTATTAGTATGCTGTTAGTTGAACCAGAACCTTGATATGATGTTGTTGAGTGGCTTTGCAAACTGTTGTGAATGTCTCAAATTCTTTTCCTGAGCATTTACAGCCGTTATGCTGTCCGATTTTCCCTAGAAAATTCTAATGCCTTTGCATTATTTCGTGCTTTCAGATGGCCACTCGCACCGAGAATCAAGTGGTTCGTCTGACTCGGTGCCTCGATGTACCTGGTCACACGGCCATGCTGGTCCGAGTGATGATCGAGACAGGCTATCGGTGGTATCCTGAGTATACCGTCGAGGAGTAGTTTCGAGACTTTAATCAAAGTCAATACCTTTGCACAGTCAGGATATACCCTTCCTATCCTGGAGCTACTGAACCCCTCCATTGCTCATATGGACTTGGGGTTACCATCGAGATGTCCGTGCAGGACGCTGCTTATTCGATGATGACTGTCATGCGAGCCAGACTTGCCTTGCTTCGGAACACTGATTTCCGCTATATGCCAGCATCACTCCCTGGGGCACAAGGGTACTATCAGGCCCTTTACACTAACTCTACCCATGAGGATTCACTACTCCGCACCACCACCGAGTTGCTTGAGGACAAGGACCGTGAGAATCGTGCCTTGCGAATGGAGCTCTTCAACACTCGTTCTAATCACTGGGCCACTCTGACACGGTTTGCACCTGCCGTGCAGGCTGGGTATATGGACATGAGGGACTTGTACCCCGTGCGGTCTGGTCTGCCAGATTGTATGGACTGGCGTGATGTAGGAGGCATCACTCCTCCCCGTGGTCCCCGTCTGCCACCATTTGTTGGACCAAGGCCACATCCGAGTCCTTTTGGACTGCAAGCTCCACAGGACCGACTGTTTCCAGATGATCATGTTCAGCTCCCAGGACATGGTGGTAATCTCTATGAAGATTACGACGGAGACGTCTGAGTTGGTAGTAGCTTTACTAGTATTGTAACAGTTGTATTCTCCACAGTCCTGCGTGACTCGTGGGATACAACTTGGTGTGTATCACATTCCGGAGGTGTAGAAAAATAATGTATAGGAGCTTGGAATGCCTCCGATGAGATGTAATGTCTTTCACCGTAGTTGTACTTTAGCCTGGGCTTGTACTAAACTATGTACGGTGTGTATGACCGATGGTATATATATGGCAGTTTCTATATTACCATGTCGTGCAAATGAACATCTCAGCATTTCATGTCGTCCATTACATTCTGCGCTTCCTTGCCAGCATTTTGCCATCCTTGTCTAAGCCGTTGTCTTGTCTCTCCTAGGATGGTTAATACCCGCAACAACCCTGCTGCCCCGGAGCAGGGTGAAGCCAGTGCAGCTAGGGATGGGAATCTGCCTCACCCGCCATCTCTGGCCGAAGTTATGCTGGAGGCAGAAAGAAACAAGCGTGAGATCAACCGCTTGCTAGCACGCATTGAGGAGAATACTGCATGTCATCAGAGGAACGAATTGGTGTCAATCAATGACTTTATGAAGTTGTACCCACCGACATTCCATCATTCCGTCGAGCCCCTCGATGTGGATGATTGGCTTCACAGCATCACCAATAAGCTACGTTCTGCCAACGTAGCCGAAGCTGATAAGGTTATCTACGCTGCCTATCACCTCGAAGGCCCTACTAGCCTTTGGTGGGAAAACTATGAGGCTATGCACCCGGCTGGCCAGATTACCACTTGGGCTGATTTCAGTGAGGCTTTCCGTGAGCATCACATCCCGGAAGGTCTCATGGATCGTAAGAGGGAAGAGTTCTGCAATTTCACCCAAGGTAGACTGACCGTGGATGCATACAGCCGTGAGTTTGGAAATCTAGCACGTTATGCACCTGAAGAGGTATCCACCGACGCCAAGAAGCAGGCAAGGTTCCGCAAGGGACTTAGCCCCGAGCTTCGCCGTGATCTTCGTCTGCATGAGTGCACCTCTTTCCAGAAGTTAGTGAATAAGGCCATCAGTGCTGAGACAGGTCAGACTGACTATGACGCCTCACGCAAGCACTCCCGTGACTTTGGTTCTTCATCCGGTTCTGGACATCAGAAGCGCCGGGTGTGGATTCCAAACACAGCCCTGCCACCCAGGTTCACTCCGAGGTCATCCTTTGAGGCGCCTCGCCCCAATCAGCAGTTTGCACCGCCCAAGGCCTATGGTGGCCCCGCTGCTAATGCTGCTCCACGCCCCAATGTTGTGACATGCTTCAAGTGTGGAGAGACGGGTCACTACATACGCGAGTGTCCCCAGAACAACCACCCCAATCAGCCCGGAAAGTCTGTTGGTCGTGACAAGCCAGCGGGAAAGACATATTACGCTAAGCCAGCCACCACTGCACGTGGCCATGTCAACTATGTCTCAGCTGAAGAAACTCATGAGGATCCCAACGTCGTCCTTGGTACGCTCCTTGTTAACTGCCATCCGGCAACTGTTCTTTTTGATACTGGAGAATCTCATTCTTTTATCTCTGAGAGCTATGCTCGATTGCACAACACCACATTTTGTGACATGCCCACCTCCATGGTAATTCAAACCCCTGGTTCTAAATGGCAAACCTCTCAGGTAAGCCATGGAAATGAAATTCTTGTCGATAGATTGGTCTTCCTTGCATCACTGATAGCTCTCAAGTCCTCGGACATAAACATCATCTTGGGTATGGACTGGATGTCAGCCCATTACGCTAAGATTGATTGCTCTACTAGAACTGTTCAACTCACCCATCCATCGGGCAAGACAGTCAATGCTTTGACCCGAGTGTCTAAGCGTCAGCTCTACTCCCTAAATGCCAACCCTCTTCCAGACCTTGAAGACATTCCGGTAGTCCGTGACTTCCCGGATGTCTTTCCAGAAGAACTGCCAGGTGTTCCACCTGACAGGGATGTCGAGTTCGTGATAGACCTTGTTCCAGGAACCGTCCCAATCTCTAGAAGACCCTATAAGATGGTACCCCTAGAACTAGCCGAGCTTAAGAAACAACTCGATGAGTCCTGGAAAAAGGGTTTCATCCGTCCTAGTTCTTCTCCATGGGCTTGCCCCGTCCTCTTCGTCAAGAAGAAGGATGGAACGGATCGGATGGTTGTAGATTACCGACCTGTCAATTTGGTCACTATCAAGAACAAGTATCCGCTCCCCAGGATCAATGATCTGTATGATCAGCTCGCAGGATCCTCAGTCTTTTCCAAAATGGATTTGAGGTTGGGCTACCATCAAATCAAAATCAAGAACGGGGACATTCCTAAAACGGATTTTGTTACTCGTTATGGCCAATACGAGTACACCGTCATGTCCTTCGGTTTAACCAATGCTCCAGCCACTTTCTCTCGGTTAATGAACTCGATCTTCATGGAGTATTTGGATAAATTCGTCATGGTATACCTCGATGATATACTCATCTACTCCAAGAATGAGGAAGAACATGCCGAGCATCTAAGGCTAGTATTGATGAAACTTCGAGAGCATCGCCTTTATGCCAAATTCTCCAAGTGTGAATTTTGGTTGCCAGAAGTGACCTATCTAGGCCACGTAATCTCTGGTAAGGGTATTGTTGTCAATCCCGAGCGAGTTCAAGCCGTCCTTGATTGGACTCCACCTGAAACGGTCAAGCAAGTTCGGAGTTTCCTTGGCTTAGCGAGCTATTGTCGCCGCTTCGTCGAGAATTTCTCCAAGGTTGCTAAACCTCTAACTGAACTTCTCAAGAAAGATAAAAAGTTCGAGTGGACCCCACAGTGCGAGTTCAGCTTTCAGGAACTGAAAAGACGCCTGACATCTGCTCCCGTACTTGTGCCACCAGATTTTTCTAAGGACTTTGTTATCTATTGCGACGCCTCGCGACAAGGACTAGGTTGCATACTCATGCAAGATCGTCATGTGATTGCCTATGCTTCTCGACAGTTGCGTCCACATGAGGATAATTATCCCACACATGATCTAGAGCTTGCAGCTGTGGTTCATGCACTCAAAACATTGCGACATTACCTTCTCGGTAATCGTTGTGAAATTTTCACCGATCACCAAAGTCTAAAATACATCTTCACCCAACCGGATTTGAATCTCAGGCAAAGACGTTGGGTCGAGTTGATTACGGATTATGACTTAGGAATAACTTACACCCCGGGCAAAGCCAATGTCATGGCTGATGCGCTAAGTCGTAAATCTTATTGTAACAACTTGATGTTACAACAAAGTCAACCACTTCTCCACGAGGAATTCCGTAAGCTTAACCTTCACATTGTTCCTCGAGGGTTCCTATCCACCCTGGTGGCGAAACCTAACCTTACGGATCAAATCATAACCGCTCAGCAGTATGATAGAGGAATATCTCGGATCAAGGAGAACATTGCTAGCGGAGCTACTAAGTGTTTCTCCATGGATGAGCGAGGCGTTGTCTTCTTCGAGAACCGTCTAGTGGTTCCCAAGAAACAACAGCTACGACAATTGATCCTTAAGGAAGCTCATGAATCCCCTCTCACCATTCATCCCGGTAGTACTAAAATGTATCAAGACCTACGCCAGAGGTTTTGGTGGACCAGGATGAAGAGAGAAATCGCTCAATACATTGCTAATTGCGACGTATGTCGTCATGTTAAAGCAGAGCATCAACGGCCTGCTGGCACCCTCCAACCTTTGGTTATTCCTGAATGGAAATGGGATAAAATCGGTATGGATTTCATTACCGGGTTTCCCAGGACCAAGAGAGGGAATAATGCTATCTTCATCGTTGTCGATCGTCTTTCCAAAGTAGCCCACTTCCTACCTGTTCGTGAGAGTATAACCGCTAGCCAGCTAGCTGACTTGTACATCTCCCGAATAGTGTCTCTTCATGGTGTTCCATTGGAGATTAACTCAGACCGTGGAAGTCTTTTCACCTCTCGATTTTGGGAAAGTTTCCAAAATGCTATGGGAACTCGTCTCTCCTTTAGCACCGCCTTCCACCCTCAATCAAGTGGTCAAGTAGAACGAGTCAAGCAAATTCTGGAAGATATGCTTCGAGCTTCTGTCATCTCTTTCGGTATGGGTTGGGAGAAATGTCTTCCATTCGCCGAATTTGTTATAACAATAGTTATCAAGCTAGCTTGGGCAAAGCCCCTTTCGAAGTTCTCTATGGACGAAAATGCTGAACGCCTCTTAACTGGTCAGAAACCGGGGAAAGACAACTCTTTGGCCCGGATATGATTCAGGAAGCAGAAGAGCAGGTTCGCATTATTCGTGAGAAATTGAAAACAGCCCAATCTCGTCAAAAGAGCCAATATGACCGCAAACATAAGCTCATGACTTATGAAGTTGGCGAGAAGGCTTACCTTCGGGTTACTCCTTTGAAGGGAACCCATCGATTCGGTATCAAGGGTAAATTGGCTCCTCGTTATATAGGACCCTTTCGCATTCTTGCCAAACAAGGAGAAGTTGCCTACCAATTGGAACTACCTCCGCATCTCTCCAGAGTTCATGATGTCTTCCACGTTTCTCAACTCAGGCGTTGCTTCTCGGATCCTATCCGTGAAGTGGACCACGAAACGCTTGATCTCCAAGATAATCTCACATATCGAGAATATCCCGTTCGTATCCTTAACCAAGCCGAACGTACCACTCGACGCCAGAATATCAAGTTTCTCAAGGTTCAATGGTCACACCATTCCGAGAAAGAAGCTACTTGGGAAAGGGAGGATCGTCTTCGACTTGAGTACCCCACCTTCTTCCCGGAGGATCCTAAATCTCGGGACGAGATTCTTTTGAGTGGGGGTGAGTTGTCACACCCTAGCTAGTTCATGCATTAGAGTGTTGCATCATGTTTAAACCTTTCCAGAAACTTGAAATGGGGATGATAGAACCCCCAGCACCCCCCCTGGAAACAACTAGGGTTTACTAAAATCTTTTTCAATGAACCTGAAATGCCCTTCTAAAATGTCCATCATTTTTGTCTTGGGTTAGAACCTCTGCCAAAACTGGTTCACATTTTTCTAGGACATCATAAGGTCATTGAATTAAATCATATGTAACTTGCATTTGGGCATTTAAATGCTAGTAAATATTTTAAATGTCCAAATAATCCCAAACTGAAATGTTCCATGTTGGATATACTCTATACAGTGGGCATGAGCAGTTTGGTGATTTTTGAAAGTGCCTAGGTATTTTTAGAAAAGCCACAAACTTGCAGAAATAAGAAAACAGAAATAAAAAGGAAAACAAACTTACCTGGCAAAGCCACCAGCCGGCCCACCTGGCGGCCCAGCACTGTGCTGGCCCGTGCCAGCCAGCTGCTTCGTCCCCGCCAGGCAGGCAGGGAGGTGACGCCGGCGTGCGCGAGCCCGCCACGGCGCCAGCTGCTTGCCGCTCGAGCTGCTGGACGCCTGGACGTCCTCCACGTCATCGCCTCGACCCCCTGGACACCTCATTCTCCCCCTGCGCCTCTCTCTCGCTCTCTCCCCACCATGGCCGACGCAGCCGTAGCCGCACCGCCGACGTAACCGCGGCCACCGTCGCCTTCTCGTCGCCCCACCCTGTCCAGCAGCTCCGCCACCGAACTCTCCGTCGAGCAGACCGAGCCTCGAGGGCTCGTTCGCCCTGAAGCCACCGCACCGACCTCGTCTTCAACGCCCGTCATCGGAGATCCATCTCGCCGCCCCGCTTGCTCCGGCTCGTCCCCGACCTCGCCGACTGCTCCGTCGTGACCGCCGTGAGCTCAGCTACCTCCCCATCTTTCCCGTTCTCGCTCTCGAGCCCTGCTTCGACTGCACCAAGCTCGGCCGCAACCGCCGCCGCCTCTGCACGTCGCCGTCGTGGCCACAGCCATGTTGGCTCGATTCCGAGCACGCCATCGTCTTCGCCGCACTCGCAAGAGCCCGCAGAACCACTCCACGCACCTCGCAGTGCCCCCTAGCGACGAGCCCGAGCTCGCCCGAACTCCGGCAGCCGCACAGCTCATCGCCGGCGTCGTTTCCGGCCACCCCAGCTCCACCCACTGCCACCACTCGACGCGGCTCACTCCCCGCATCACGTAGATGTGCTCCGCTGTCGTTTTGGTCGTCGGAGCACAAAACCCGCACCGCCCCGCCGCGCCTGGCCTCGCCGGCGGCTAAACGCCGGCGAGTCAGCCCAGTTTGACCCGGGATTTGACCCCCCTGGGTCACTGACGTGTGGGCCCAGGGCCTTAACTAATCTGGTTTAGGATTAGATTAGTACTAATTAACTTAGGTTAGTTAGTTAGACACTGACATGTGGGCCCCAGTGTCAGGTTTGACCTGGACCGGCCCCGTTGACCCTGCTGACTTCACACTGACGTAGTGCTGACGCAGTTAATCATTTTCTGGTTTTAATAATTCAGGAAATTCCAGAAAATGCTCAAAACTTCTAAAATTCATAGAAATTAATCTGTAACTCCAAATGCAAAGATTTATATATGAATTTGGATCAGAAAAATCCAATCTTTCCATCTGTACTGGTTTCATGCATGTCAGAACACTTTAACCTTGCTGTTTAGATGAAACAAGTTAATGCACTAATATGACCTCTTATTTTGGGTTTGCATTGAATCCTTGATTCAAATGAACTCAAACCAATCTGTTCTAAGTTGCATTAGCCAAAACACACTCATTTTGCCATGTCATAGCATGCATCATATTGTTGCATATTGCCATGTAATGATTGTGTTTCGATGTGTTCTTCGTGGTAGGTTCTGCCTCCGAGGATATTCACGAGTATCCAACTGAAGGGCAGTATCCCACTACCACTCTGTCAGGCAAGCAACCCCATTGATCATTTCGATACAAACCCATCTTCTCGCTTCTGCTCTCGTTTACTGCATAAAGACAACGTGTTTCAAACTGCTGTGTGTTGCGGTAGTTGAACCCATATCCTCTGCATGACCTGTCATTGCCACAGTAACTAGATGAAACCCACTAGCATGTGTAGGAGTTGATTGAGCCATGTCTGTGTTTCCTACCATGCTATGCTTGCTATGCTTAGAGTCATGTCAGGTCTGGCTCATCAGGGTGATGGACTAGAGTGAATGGTTGTGTCGGTAATGAGAGTGAAGTGTTGAACATGATTTGGTAAAGGTATCGATGAGAGGCCATGTAGGAGTACATGGTGGGTTGTTTCATTGAGACCGTCCTTAAGAACTGAGATCTGTATGCGTGATTTAAGATTCAGCTACTACCACACATTGGGATCCTTAACTGACTCTCTCGACTTATTAACCACCCCGTCCTCTGTCCAGGAGTTGCAAGTAGTTTCTGGTGTTTGTAGTTGCTGGAGGCCATGCGCAGCGCTGACCTTAGGGGTGGGCTGTGATGCGGTAGGCACGTGGCACGGTGTACCGGGTCGCCCGTTTGGTGCCTCGGGAACCCTGCACACATTGTTTGGGGCCGTTGAGGACACCCCGGCCGGATTTCCTTGCGGATGGATCCTGAATAGGCGATAAACCTGGACTAGAGACTCGTGTGTTTAGTCAGGTCGTGGCCGACACCCTCGCTGGGCTTCCGCTTGAAGGTTGCCGGGTACATGTCGTGTAGCGGCGATAAGTGGTGAAAGCGTGTGTGAAGAAGTACACCCCTGCAGGGTATATAACTATTCGAATAGCCGCGTCCACGGTAAAGGACTACTTGGTCACTTATGCAGTTCATAGACAAGTTAATGGTAACTACTAAAAGACTCAAGATAAGTGTGAGTACCGCGGATGGCCCTCTCGTAGGATTACGAGGGAGGATCCACAGTGGAGTATTGTGATGGTGTTTAGTGGACTCGTGTGCGAAAACTAATTTCTCAAGTGGTGTCTCGTAGGATAGTGTAGCCAAGAGTCAAAGCTGGCTTGCTGCAATAACTCCACCACCCTTCTTGAGAATGTGCATATATATTAGGATCTGTTGTAAGACTTGCTGAGTACCTTTGTACTCATGTTGCTTTAATAATTGTTGCAGACGAGAACACCGCCCCCACCGATGGGTTCTATGTAGATCTCGACGTTGACGAGTGACTTGCCACCCAGGTGGTGACCTGAGCTTGTGAAGGGCCTATGTAGATAGACAGGCTTCGTCAAGCCTTCTTTCTTTCTAGAGTCTGTACTCAGACTAGTTGCTTCCGCATGTGCTTGTATGTTTGTATGACTTGAGTGTCGGGTCGTGTGACCCCTATCTGTATGAACATGTTATGTATGGCTCCCCGGAGCCTTTAAATAAAGTACTTTGAGTTGTAGAGTTTTGTTGTGATGCCATGTTGTATTTACACATATCGAGCATATTGTGTGTATGATTGAAATGCTTGGTATGTGTGGGATCCGACTATCTAGTTGTTTATCCTTGGCAGCCTCTCTTATGGGGAAATGTAGTCTGGTGTCTCCACTGAGCCTTGGTAGTCCGCTACAGCCCGGTTTACCGGAGTCCTGCTAGCCCAGCACTACTGCTCCGGAACACTTAGACTGGCCGGCATGTGTTTCACTTCGTTCCTGTGTCTGTCCCTTCGGGGAAATGTCACACGGTGAGATCCGGAGTCCTGCCTAGCCTGCTACAGCCCAGGTTCCCAGAGTCCTGATAGCCCAGTGCTACAGCCCGGATTCACACGCTGCTGACCGACTTGCTCGATGTTGATTCATGTATGCCTGTCCTCGTAAGTTAGCGCCGCTTTGGGTTCACGACTAGCCATGTCGGCCCGGGTTCTCTGTCATGTGGATGCTAGCAACACTATCATATACGTGAGCCAAAAGGCGCAAATGGTCCCGGGCCATGGTAAGGCGACACCCGTGGGTATACCGTGCATGAGGCCGCAAAGTGATATGAGGTGTTACAGGCTAGATCGGTGTGACTTAGAATCGGGGTCCTGACAATCTCTGGGTCAACTCGGTAATGCATCATCATAATGAGCTCAATGTGACTAAGGAGTTAGCCACGGGATCATGCGTTACGGAACGAGTAAAGAGACTTGCCGGTAACGAGATTGGACAAGGTATAGGGATACCGACGATCGAATCTTGGGCAAGTAACATACCGATGGACAAAGGGAATTGTATACGGGATTAATTGGATCCCCGACATTGTGGTTCATCCGATGAGATCATCGTGGAACATGTGGGAGCCAATATGGGTATCCAGATCCCGCTATTGGTTATTGGTCGGAGAGGTGTCTCGGTCATGTCTGCATGGTTCCCGAACCCGTAGGGTCTACACACTAAAGGTTCGGTGATGCTAGAGTTGTAATGGGAATTGTATGTGGTTACCGAAAGTTGTTCGGAGTCTCGGATGAGATCCCGGACGTCACGAGGAGTTCCGGAATGGTCCGGAGGTAAATATTTATATATGGGAAGTCCTATTTTGGTCACCGGAAAATGTTTGGGATTTTTCGGTATTGTACCGGGAAGGTTCTAGAAGGTTCCGGAGTGGGGCCCACCTGCATCGGGGGACCCACATGAACGTGGGTAGTGGGGGTAAGGCCCCACATCCCTGGTCAAGGCGCACCAAGATCCCCCCTTAGAACGAATAAGATCATATCCCGAAGGGATAAGATCAAGATCCCTAAAAAGGGGGGATAACAATCGGTGGGGATGGGAAAGGATGGGATTTCTTTCCTCCCACCTTTGCCAACGCCCCAATGGACTTGGAGGGCAAGAAACCATCCCCCTCCACCCTTATATATAGTGGGGAGGTGCATGGGAGCTGAACCCTTCCCCTGGCGCAGCCCTCCCCCCTCCTACTCCTCCTCCTCCGTAGTGCTTAGCGAAGCTCTGCCGGAGAACCACGAACTCCACCGCCACCACGCCGTCGTGCTGCCGGAGTTCTCCCTCAACTTCTCCTCTCCCCTTGCTGGATCAAGAAGGAGGATACATCCCCGGGCTGTACGTGTGTTGAACGCGGAGGCGCCGTCCGTTCGGCGCTTGGATCGGATCTTCCGCGATATGAATCGCCGCGAGTACGACTCCATCAACCGCATTCTTGTAACGCTTCCGCTTAGCGATCTTCAAGGGTATGAAGATGCACTCCCTCTCACTTATCGCTAGCACCTACTAGATTGATCTTGGTGACACGTAGGAAATTTTTGAATTATTACTACGTTCCCCAACAGTTTGACCGTTGGACCTTTTCACCTGGTTGTCATAGCCCAGCCCATAGCTACACCCCCGAACATGGTCCCGGCCCAACCCAACCCAAGATTCCCATCGTGTCGGCCCGACGTGGCCGTTTCCCCCCTCCGTGACACGGCGGCAGCGACACCCGTGAGGGGGGCACACGATGGAGCCGCGTGCCGGGTGCTTGCGCCTGCCACCACGCTTCCACAAGCGTAGGAGGGCCCACCGAAACACCTGGCGGCATTACTACCCCGCCCCCCCAGATACCCCGTCCCATCTAACCCTAACACAGAAGACCGCCGGATCTAGCCCTTTGACTTTCGCCGGACGGGGTTTGACCGTTGGCCTTTCCACCTGGTGTCATAGCCCAGCCATAGCTACACCCCCCGAACACGCTCCCGGCCCAACCCACCCCAAGATTTCTCTGTGTCGGCCCGACGTGGCCATTTCTCCCCTCCGTGACATGGCGGCAGCGACGCCCGTGAGGGGGGCACACGACGGAGCCGCGTGCCGGGTGCTTGCGCCTGCCACCACGCTTCCACAAGTGTAGGAGCGGCCCACCGCAACACCTGGCGGCATTGCTACCCCCCCCCAGGTACCCCGTCCCGTATAACCCTGATATGGACGACCGCCGGGTCTAGCCCTTTGACTTTCGCCATACGATATTTGACCGGTGGACCTTTTCACCGAGTTGTCATAGCCCAGCCCATAGCTACACCCCCAAACACGGTCCCGGCCCAACCCACCCCAAGATTCCCTCCGTGTCGGCCCGACGTGGCCGTTCCCCCCCTCCGTGACACGGTGGCAGCGACGCCCGTGAGGGGGGCACACGCCGGAGCCGCGTGCCGGGTGCTTGCGCCTGCCACCATGCTTCCACAAGCGTAGGAGGGCCCACCGCAACACCTGGCGGCATTGCTCCCCCCAGGTACCACGTCCCATCTAACCCTAACAAAAACGACCGCCAGATCTAGCCCTCTGACTTTCGCCGGACGGGTTTTGACCGTTGGACCTTTTCACCTGGTTGTCATAGCCCAGCCCATAGCTACACCCCCGAACATGGTCCCGGCCTAACCCACCCTAAGATTACCTCCATGTCGGCCCGACATGGCCGTTTCCCCGCTCCGTGACACGGCGGCAGTGACGCCCGTGAGGGGGGCACACGACGGAGCCGCGTGCCCGGTGCTTGCGCCTGCCACCACGCTTCCACAAGCGTAGGAGGGCCCACCATAACACCTGGCGGCATTGCTACACCCCAGGTACCCCATCCCGTCTAACCTTGACACACACGACCGCCGGATCTAGCCCTTTGACTTTCGCTGGACCGGGTTTGACCGTTGGACCTTTTCACCTCGTTGTCTTAGCCCAGCCCATAGCTACACCCCTAAACACGGTCCCGGCCCAACCCACCCCAAGATTCCCTCCGCGTCGGCCCGATGTGGCCGTTTCACCCCTCCGTGACACGGTGGCAGCGACGCCCATGAGGGGGGCACACGACAGAGCCGCGTGCCGGGTGCTTGCGCCTGCCACCACGCTTCCAGAAGCGTAGGACGGCCCACCGCAACACCTGCAGGCATTGCTTCCCCTCAGGTACCATGTCCCGTCTAACCCTAACACAAACAACCGGTGGATCTAGCCCTTTGACTTTCGCCGTACGAGGTTTGACCGGTGGACCTTTTCACCGGGTTGTCATAGCCCAGCCCATAGCTACACCCCCGAACACGGTCCCGGCCCAACCCATCCCAAGATTCCCTCCGAGTCGGCCCGACGTGGCCGTTTCCCCCCTGCATGACACGGCGGCAGCGACGCCCATGAGGGGGGCACACGACGGAGCCGCGTGCCGGGTGCTTGCACCTGCCACCACGCTTCCACAAGTGTAGGGGGGCCCACCGCAACACCTGGCGGCATAGCAACCCCCCAGGTACCCCATCCCGTATAACCCTGACATGGACGACGGCCGGATCTAGCCCTTGGACTTTCGCCATACGGGGTTTGACCGGTGGACCTTTTCACAGAGTTGTCATAGCCCAGCCCATAGCTACACACCCAAACACGGTCCCGGCCCAACCCACACCAAGATTCCCTCCGTGTCGGCCTGACGTGGCCGTTCCTCCCCTCCGTGACACGGCGGCAGCGACGCCCGTGAGGGGGGCACACGCCGGAGCCGCGTGCCGGGTGCTTGCGCCTGCCATCACCACGCTTCCACAAGCGTAGGTGGGCCCACCGCAACACCTGGCGGCATTGCTTTCCACCAGGTACCCCATCCCGTCTAACCCTGACACAGACGACCGCCAAATCTAGCCCTCTGACTTTCGCCAGACGGGTTTTGACCATTGCACCTTTTCACCTGATTGTCATAGCCCAGCCCATAGCTACACCCCCGAACATGGTCCCGGCCCAACCCATCCCAAGATTCCCTCCGTGTCAGCCCGACGTGGCCGTTTCCCCCCCTCCGTGATAGGGCGGCAGCAACGCCCATGAGGGGGGGCACACGATGGAGCCGCGTGCCGGGTGCTTGCGCCTACCACCACGCTTCCACAAGCGTAGGAGGGCCCACCGCAACACCTGGCGGCATTGCTACCCCCCCAGGTACCCCGTCCCGTCTAACCCTGACACAAACGACCGCTGGATCTAGCCCTTTGACTTTCGCCGGACGGGGTTTGACCGTTGGACCTTTTCACCTGGTTGTCATAGCCCAGCCCATAGCTACACCCTTGAACATGGTCCCGGCCCAACCCACCCCAAGATTCCCTCCGCGTCGGCCCGATGTGGCTGTTTCCCCCCTCCGTGACACGGTGGCAGCGACGCCCGTGAGGGGGGCACACAACGGAGCCGCGTGCCGGTGCTTGCGCCTGTCACCACGCTTCCACAAGCGTAGGACGGCCCACCGCAACACCTGGCGGCATTGCTACCCACCAGGTACCCCGTCCGGTCTAACCCTGACACAAACAATCGGCGGACCTAGCCCTTTGACTTTCGCCGTACGAGGTTTGATCGGTGGACCTTTTCACCGGGTTGTCATAGCCCATCCCATAGCTACACCCCCGAACACGGTCCCGGCCCAACCCATCCCAAGATTCCCTCTGTGTCAGCCCGAAGTGGCCGTTTCCCCCCTCCATGACATGGCGGCAGCGACGCCCATGAGGTGGGCACACCCCGGAGCCGCGTGCCGGGTGCTTGTGCCTGCCACCATGCTTCGACAAGTGTAGGAGGGCCTACTGCAACACCTGGCGGCATTGCTATCCCCTCAGGTACCCCGTCCCATCTAACCCTGACACAGACGACCGCCGGATCTAGCCCTTTGAGTTTCGCCATACGGGGTTTGACCGTTGGACCTTTTCACGTTGTCATAGCCCAGCCCCTAGCTACAACCCCCAACACGGTCCCGGCCCAACCCACCCCAAGATTCCATCCGTGTCGGCCCGATGTGGCCATTTCCCCCCTTTGTGACATGGCGGCAGCGACGCCCGTGAGGGGGGGCACATGACGGAGCCGCGTGCCGGGTGCTTGCGCCTGCCACCATGCTTCCAGAAGCGTAGGAGGGCCCACCGCAGCAACTGGCGGCATTGCTACCCCCAGGTACCCCGTCCTATCTAACCCTGACACAGACGACCACCGGATCTAGCCCTTTGACTTTCGCCGGACGGGGTTTGACTGTTGGACCTTTTCACCTGGTTGTCATAGCCCAGCCCATAGCTACATCCCCGAAGACGGTCCAGGCCCAATCCACCCCAAGATTCCCTCCGTGTCGGCCCGACGTGGCCATTTCCCCCTTAAAATCTTGACAGATGCCAGGGGGTGGCTTATCATGGTTGGGGCCATGAGATTGTCGTCGGGTCCTGGAAGCAGGAGTGGGCACAAGCTCGGATGGACACGAGATCTACCCAGGTTCGGGGCTCTCCTAAGAGATGAAACCCCTACTCCTGCTCTGCGGGGTCTCCGCATGATCACTATGAAGCAAAGAGTACAATGGTGCTCCTAGAGCTGTTCGGCCATAGGAGGAAGAAGGGCGAGGCTAGCTCTCTCCTTTCTCTGGCTATGGTGTGTGTAGAACTGAGGTGGAACATGAGAGGAACCCTTTGCATGGGTGTGGCCTGGGGGGTTTTATTTGCTAACCCCCAGGGGTACAATGGTAATATGGCCGGGTGGTAGGCCCCGGCTGTCAGCGTCTATGGGGGTCGGGTTCTCCGCCGACTGCTGGGGCCCGCTTCTGCTGGGCCCTGCCGGCTGCCGAGGAACCGGCCGACAGGTGGGGCCCGCCGCTGACGGGCCCCGCTGACGGCTCTTCACTGTGGCGCCGCCCGCGCTGACGGAGGCCGTGTCGGGCGCGCCATGGCTACAGCGCCGCGCCGGACGGGTCGGCGACCGCCTGGTGGCGCCCACTGTAGCCATGCGGCCGTGGTTCTGGGGAGGCATGGCGCACTGTAGCCATGCCCCAGCTTGTCTCCTGGTCGGGCTCAAACTTCCAGGGAGGGGACGTGTTGCCGGCCAGGAGCCGGCCCGTACCCTCGCCGCCTTCTGGAGCGCGCCATCTTCTAGGAGGCGGCCTTCTAGCTTCGGCCACTTTCTTGGGGTTGCGCCGTCTTCTAGGTGGCGGCCCTCCGGTCCCGCCCGGCCCCGGAGGCCGATCTTACGACCAGTCGGACTGAGGGGCTTGGCCAGCCCCGATGTCTTGAAATATGGTTAAGCGCTGATGAGGCTACCTGGGGTCCATCCCCCTGGTAGTAGTCCCTGAAACTGGTGAGGCTCTACGGCTTTAGCAGTCGGAGGGCCTCAGCAGTTTCCCCTTCGAGTGGTCTTCCGCCTTCTGCTCCGTCCAGCTGGGAGGAGCCGGACGCGAGGAGCCGATCGCGACCGCGGCCGCCTGGTGGAAGTCGAATCGACAGGCGGGAGTTGGTGCGGCACCCACAGGACAGGCCGGCCTGCCAGCCCACGTGCGCAATGAGACGTCGCCGCAGGCTAGGGCCCGCCGCTACAGGGCCTCGGCCTGCGCGCGGATCCGCCGTGGCCGAGGCGGGCGGTTACCCTTCTGCAGCATGTTAACTGTGCCGTAACCGCATGGAATACGCGGGGTCATGTGGGGCATGGGGCGCAGTTAATCCCATGCCCCCACGTCGCCTCGGCCATTCCCTCGCTGGTTATAAAGAGGGGGAGGAGGAGGAGGGGCGGCAGAACGCACGCGCACCCCCTCCTGCTCCCTCTTCTTCCTCTCGCTGCCGCAGCTGCTGCTCTTCCGCTGCCGCTCCGCCGCGGCCGCCGCGACGCCCCTGTTGCCCTGCGCTGCCACAGCGCCGCCTGCCGTCCTCATCCCCGAGCGTCTCCTCGCCGTCCTCGAGCCATGGCGAAGAGCGGCTGGGTAGGCTCCAATGTGCATGAGGACCACATCGACTTCCTCCGCGCGACGCGAAGGCTTCCCCACGCCGACAACGTGGGCGTGCGCCTTCCCCCTGAGCGGGAGATCTCGCCGCGGCCGGAGCCCGGTGAGTTCGCTGTCTTCCGCGCGCATTTCCTTCGCGGCTTCGGGCTCCCAGTTAGCACGGTCTTCCGGGCCTTCCTCGAATTCTACTGCCTGCAACCGCATCACCTCACCCCCAACACGGTGGTGCTCCTGGCGTCCTTTGTCACGCTCTGCGAGGGGTACCTCGGCGACCTGCACACGCTTGAGCTCTGGGGTAGATTCTTCTACCGCAAGCTGGGCATGTCGGCGAAGGATGAGCTGGCCCAGTGCGGGGCATGCGTCACCGTGAGGCACTTAGGAGGCGGCACGCGCTTCCCGGACATCCCTCTGCATGAGTTGACCAAGCTCTGGCAGAAGTCCTACTTTTACGTCTGAAATCTTCATCAGGTCAACGACTACATCAACCTGCCGGCTTTCGTGCCCGGGCCGCCTGCTGGGCTGCGGGACAACTGGCAATAGTAGCCGCCCAAGCGCCTGCCGGCCCTTATCGTCAGTGTCCTCGCCTGGCTGCAAGAGATGACCGACCAGGAGGGGCTCATGCCGGCCGACCTGCTGGCCGGCTTCGTCATGCGCCGGGTGTCGCCCCTCCAACTTCGGCCGCATCTCATCAGCGAGATGAGCGGCCGCCGGGACCCATGCCGGTTGTCCACCAAGGAGATGCCGGAGGTGAAGGTGGTCCACCATGTGAACTACTTCTCCAATTGCAAGCTCAGCGAGGAGGAGTGGCACATCGGCAAGGAGCCATACAGTCGGGCCAACCCGCCCCCAGCGATAAGTGCCAAGTCCGGCTGCTTTACTTATAATGCTTTCCTTTCCTCTGTTCTGACCAGCCAGCCTTGAGGCAGTGCTTCCCGGGCCAAGGTGGGCCGGCTGCGGACCGACCGTGGATGCCGGACCGCAACAACAGCGACGTGGGCAACCCCGAGCTGGGGGTGGCTGCCATGGAGGAAAGTGGCAATGACGAGGCCACCGGAGGAGGCAGCGCCGGAGCAGGCGGCTCCTCGGGAGGTGGAGGAGTCGGCGACGTCCGGTCTTGGCCGGACGACGACGAGGATGATGATGAGCGGTGCCGACCTGGCGGAGGCGCGGGGGCGGGAGCCGGCCCTTCTGCGCCACGGCCGGCTTCTTTAGCCGGTGGACAGAAACGCCGCCTCCTTGTGGGGAGGTTTGGCAGCCACCCGACGAAGAAGGCCAAGCAGGCGGACGCGACCAGGCGGCAAGAGGCCCTGAAGGTGGCCGCCGCCCGGAAAAGGCCCATGCCCATGCCGTACACGTCCGGGTACACGCGCTCGCCGCCCTGACTTCATGTTTTTCTTCTCCCCTGGGGGTTTCCTCATCCTTTGCTTTCTTGTTGAGTAGGACGGCCTGCGTCATCACGCAGACTCCGTCCGCCTCATTGATGGACGCAGCGGGCGGCTCCGAGGAGGCCAGGCCCGTGGATCCGGCTGCCGCTCTTCGATAGACGACGGCGAGGAACGTGCGGGAGGCGCACGAGGAGCAGGAGGCCGCGGAAAAGGTGCGGGTCGACGCCCGGGCGGAGGAAGCGGCGCAGGCGGAGACCCAGGCCGCGGAGAGGACGGAGGCGGAGGCCGCGGCCAAGGCGCAGGCGGAGGCCGACGCCAGGGCTAGGGGGGATCCGGCTGGTGGTGAGGTCCCGGAGACCATCATTCTTGAGCAGCCGGAAGTGCAGGTGGCGGTGAACCAAACGCCGCCGGGGGCAGCCGGAGCCGACCAGTCGGTGCCGGGGCTGGCGGTCGCCAACGCCGCCATCCCGGAGGTGGAGGAGGTTCAGCGTGGGCCGGACGCTGGCGGTCGAGGAGGTGGCGGGCCCGGCCAGTCGGAGGCGCTGCAAGCCGGCGCTGGGCAGGCGGCGGGCCGGGTCATGGCGGCGCGCGTTCCTGCGCGGGCGCACCCACGTGCGATGCGGGCGACCTCAGAGCCAAGGTGGTGGAGGCCACGGCCTCGAGCTCGCGGGGGGTCAGCACCGGGGCTGAGAGCGCTGCTCCTTAAGGTTGGGTGGCAGGGGCCGGCCCAGCCGCCCTGAACTTGGCGGTGCGGGACGTGGAGGACCAGTTCCTCGCCCACGATGCGACTCTCCTGAAGGCGAGGGGAGAGCTACTGGCGCTGCGGTCGTCCGTCTGGGTAGGCGCATCTTGTTTTTGCTTTTTAGTCTTGTAACCTTCCGTGGGGGCGCGCCAGCGCACTCACTGGGTGTAGCCCCCGAGTTCCGAGCCGGCTGCTGAGCAGACGGGTTGGAACTCAAAGGTATTCTTTTTGTTTGCTAAAATGCTTATTTTTGTAGCAGGACTACCACAACATGCGGGCGGCTGCCTACAACACGCAGAAACGAATGCTCACCTCCTGGACCACTGAGCTGACTCAGAGTCGAGGTACATAAGCCGGCTTCCAGTGGTGGGCGCGCCAGCGCACCCACTGGGTGTAGCCCCCGAGATTCGGGCTGACTGCTGAGCAGTCGGGCCGGATCTTCTCAGGCGGCTTGTTCTTGTTTTTGTTGGAGTAGATGGTGACACCTCTTGTTTGTTTCAGCGGCTGCCGCCCAGCTGAGGGAGCGCGTGGCCGAGCTCGAGGGCCAGCTCCGGGTTGCGGGGTAGGAGTGCGACCAGGCGGCCTCACCCCGCAACCGGTTGGAGAAGGAGGTGGCGGACAAGGCCGAGCGGCATGCGGAGCGGGTCCGGCAGCTGAAGGCGAACGAGCAAAAACCTCATGGCCGAGTTCGAGATCCAGCGCTCGGACTAGTCCGAGAAGGAGAAGATCCTTTGGGACGGCTACACCGTGATCGAGGATCTGCTTGACAGTGCGTCCCTTTTGTTTTTGTTGCCGACTGCTGGCTGCCAGCTGTTGCTGGAAGCCGTCTTCTGACACTTTTACCTTTTTTGAACAGAGTTCCTCCCGGGCCACTCTGTCGCTGTTTGCATGGCTATCGAGGCCCAGCGCGAGGAGTGCAGGCGGCGGGGCAAGGTGATCGCGCAGGACCGGCCTCGGACCTTGCGCGAACAGCTCATGGCCGTCCGGATGCGCCTCGAGCCAACGCGCCGCCTACTTCGCCGGCTTCAGCGGGCCGGGTCGCAGGTCTTGGAGGGCTTGTGACCTGGTGCTCGGATCCGGCGGACTCCCAGTCGGACAGCCAACTGGCTGGAGGTGGTGGCCGACCGGCTCGAAGCCTGGAAGAGCTCCGCGGCGCGGTCTGGGGCTGCGAAGGCGCTCGAGTTCGTCAAGGCCTGGTACCCCGAGCTGCGCTTGGCACAGCTGGCCACCTTCCGCCAGGAGGTGCTGCCGGAGCTGGCGGTGGAGCGCGACGCCATTGCCATCCGAGCGTCGGCTCTTGCCGACTACGCTGATGTCAGCGTCTTCGTTCTAGAGCGGGAAGACAATGGCGCCGAAGTGGCCCCGTCTTGGTTCAGCCTGAACCCGTCGGACGGGGAGGACTCGGCGGAGGAGATTGCCTCCAGCGACGAAGGCTATGCAAACGACGAGGAATAGGGCGGCAGCTACGCCGCACCAGATGGCGGAGCGACCAGCCGGACTCGGCCCGACCCGGTGCCAACTGGCGACCAGCCAGAGACCATGTCAGCCGCCGCCGACCGCCAGGCTGAGACTCCGCAGCCGGCAGCCCCGCCAGCCGGAGCTACACCTGCTACCGACCAGTCCGTGCAGCCCGAGGGGCCGTCCGCCTAGATGGCCTGTTATCTTTCTTCGAGTTTTTCTATCTCGTGCTTGAAAACAATGTCAGTTATGCGCAGTTCCAACCACTGGGGGTGTATTTCTAAACTTGATGAATGCTGGCCTTGGGCCCTTTTGCAATGTACAAAGTTTAACTCCCCACATTTTGCATGTGTTGCCGGGTTCTAGCTTGAGTTTGCTTTTGCCATCTTTGGCTTTTTCCTTCGCCGCGTTCTCTTGGCCGCCTCCCTGCCAGCCGGACAGCTGCGCTGCGGTCTGTGGCTGGGTCAGGGACTTGGTCATTTTAGAACGGGCAAGTTACTTCAGTCGTTTAGAGCGTAGCTTAGTCGAGCGAGAAGTCGGCCTATCAGCTGCTGAGCAGCCGGACGAGGGAGGCAAGATGCTGGCTTGGCCGTAGTCAGCGTTTTCCTTAGTCGTTTTTCGTGTGGACAGCGTCTCCGGCCTTTGACTCTTGCCAGTCGGACAGCCGCGCTGCGAGCTCTGACATGGAGCAAAGAGAGGGCTTTGGCGTCGGCACACTACTAGTCGGCTCCGGCTGGTGCGGACTTAGGCCAAGATGGCGGGCCCCCGGGTCGGCTGACCGGAACCCGGACGGGGCAAGAATACAAAAAAAACTCAATTCATGGTAAAAGCTTATCTCGTGGATAAAAAGGTAGCCCCCGAGTACGTCTCAGGGGACCTTAGGTCTTTAATTTAATACAAAAGTTGGCGTGGTACATACACTCGCTTTAACTGTGAAACGGACGGAGTAGGTTCGTGTTCCATGGCCACTCCGTCTCTTCACCGGCTGTGCTTCGCTTGCGTGCCCTGGGCTTTTGGGCGTCGATGAGGTAGTACGAGTCGTTGCCCAGGGCCTTGCTGACGATGAAGGGGCCTTCCCAAGGTGCTGCGAGCTTGTGCTGGCCGGCTGATCACTGGATCAGGCGGAGCACAAGGTCGCCTTCACGGAAGGTACGTAGCTTGACCTTCTTGTTGTGGTAGTGGTGTAGGCTCTGCTGGTAGATGGCGGACCGGCTGCACACTAGCAGTCGGGCCTCTTCTAGCAGGTCAACGCTGTCTTCTCGCGCCTCCTTTGCTTCCGCCTCCGTGTACATAGTGACGCGAGGCGAGTCGAACTCGATATCCGTGGGGATGATTGCCTCGGCGCCGTACACAAGGAAGAAGGGCGTAAAGCCGGTTGATCTATTGGGCGTGGTCCGAAGACTCCAGAGGACGGCCGGCAGCTCGTCGATCCAGCAGCCGGCCGATCGCTCTAGCGGCTCGATCAAGCGGGGCTTGATGCCGGACAGGATGAGGCCGTTTGCTCGCTCCACCTGGCCGTTTGACTGCGGATGGGCGACGGACGCTAGGTCCAGTCGGATACCCTGGTTTGCGCAGAAACGGGCCAAGGTGCCTTTGGCGAAGTTGGTGCCGTTGTCGGTGATGATGCTGTGGGGGACGCCGTATCGGACGGTGGTGTCGGCGATGAACGTGACGGCGGTCGGACCGTTCAGCCTCTTGATTGGCTTGGCCTCTATCCACTTGGTGAATTTATCCACGGCGACCAGCAAATGAGTCATGCCGCCGCGTGCTTTCTTGAAAGGACCCACCATGTCCAAACCCCACACGGCAAATGACCAGGTGATAGGGATGGTCTTGAGGACAGAGGCCGGCTGGTGTTGCTTGGTGCTGAACTTCTGGCACCCTTTGCACTTCTTGACTAACTCCTTGGCGTCGTCCAAAGTAGTCGGCCAGAAGAAACCATGGCGGAAGGCTTTGGCTACGAGGGACCGGGAGGCGGCATGCTGGCCACATTCACCTTGGTGGATGTCTCTGAGGATCTCCATGCCCTTCTCCGGCTCCACGGAACGCTAATAAACGCCGGTTACGCTCCGCTTGGCGAGTTCTCTGTTGACGATGGTGTAGGCGCCTGCCCGGCGCTGGATCTGTCGGGCTAGCACTTTGTCTGCTGGTAGCACGCGGCTTACCAAATAGTCACGGATGAGCTGCGCCCAAGATGGGGCCGCCACCACTGTGAAGACGGCAACTGGCACGAGGGTGGCCGGGTTGGGAGGCGGCGGGCTGGAGCCGGCCACTCCTGGTGGTTTCGATGAAGTCCCTGGGCCGACTGCTGCAGTCCCCGGGCCGCCTGCTGGAATTCCTGGGGCGAGTTCTGAAGTCCCCGGGCCGGCTGCTGGAGTCCCGGGCCTGATCCGACTGCCCTGGGGTCAGCCAGCAGGAAGATGGAGTCGGACTCTGGCGACAGCTTGATAGACGGCTTGCGCAGACACTCGAGGGAGACGCCGGTGGGTATGGCCTGCCGGGTGGAGCCGATGCGGGCGAGGGCGTCCGCTGCGTCCTTGTCAGCTCTTGGTACGTGTAGGAACTCGCACCCATCGAAGTGCCCGCTCATCTACTGGATGAGGAAGTGGTAGCTTGCCATGTTGGCGTCCTTGGCGTCCCAGTCTCCGGAAGACTGCTGGACCACCAAGTCCGAGTCGCCGTAGCAGAGGATGTGGCGGATGCTGATCTCCTTGGCCAGTCGGAGCCCAAAGACGAGCGCCTCGTACTCGGCTACGTTGTTGGAGGCGGCGAAGTGGATCTGCAGTGTGTACTTTAGCTTGTCGCCCTTGGGAGAGGTGAGGACGATGCCGGCCCCCAAGCCGGTGCGCATCTTTGAGCCGTCAAAGTGCATCCGCCAATGCGTAGAGTCCGGCGCTGGCGGCAGGTACTGGGACTCGGCCCAGTCGACTAAGAAGTCGGCCAGCGCTTGGGACTTGATGGTGGTGCGGGGCTGGTAGAGGATGGTATGGGGAGCCAGCTCGATGGCCCATTTGGCCACCCGGCCTGAGGCATCTCTGTTGCCCATGATCTCGGCAAGGGGGGCGGTGCAGACAACCGTGATGGAGTGCTCTTGGAAGTATTGCTTCAGCTTCTTGGCGGCAAAGTACACGCCGTAGCACATCTTCTGGTAGTGGGGGTAGTTTTGCTTGGAGGTGGACAAGACCTCGCTCAGATAATACACTGGCCTCTGGACCGGCTGCACCTTGCCGGCCTCTGGGCGCTCGACCACAATCACCGTGCTGATGACTCGGCTGGTGGCGGCGATGTAAAGGAGCATCGGTTCCTTGACAGCCGGAGCCGCCAGGATGGGCGGCGTGGACATCATGCGCTTGAGTTGACAAAAAGCTTCGTCTGCCTGGTCGTTCCACTCAAAGCAAGTGGTTTTCTTCATTAGCTGGTACAGGGGGAGCGCCTTCTCGCCCAGCCGACTGATGAAGCGGCTGAGGGATGCCAGGCACCCGGTGAACTTCTGGACGTCACGCAGCTTGGTGGGTCTCTCCATCCTCTCGATGGCCTTGATCTTCATGGGGTTGCACTCGATGCCGCGTTCAGAGACAAGGAAGCCAAGGAGCTGGCCGGCTGGTACTCTGAAGACGCACTTCTCCGGGTTGAGCTTGATTTGAAAATGGCGCAGATTTTCGAAGGTCTCCTTGAGATCCTCTAGGAGGGTGCCGCGCTTCACCGTCTTCACCACAATGTCGTCTACATAGACGTGGGCGTTTCTGCTGAGCTGCTTGAGGAGGCACTTCTGCATGCAACGCTAAAACATGGCGCCGGCATTTCTCAAGCCGAATGTCATGGTCAGGTAGCAGAAGGCTCCAAATGGTGTGATGAAGGTGGTCTTCAGCCGATCGGCCGGGTTCAGCTTGATCTGGTGGTAGCCGGAGTAGGCGTCCAGGAAATATAGCAGCTCGCACCCGGCCATGGAGTCGATCAGTTGATCTATCTGGGGCAAGGCAAAAGGATCCTTGGGGCAGGCCTTGTTGAGGCTCGTGTAGTCGATACACATGCGCCACTTGTTATTCTTCTTCAAGACGAGGACTGGGTTGGCAAGCCAGTCCGGGTAGAACACTTCCATGATGAAGCCGGCTGCCAGGAGCCGGGCAATTTCTTCACCAACGATCCTTCTCTTCTCTTCTGATAGGCGGCGGAGGGGTTGCTTGTGTCACACCCTAGCTAGTTCAGGCATTAGAGTGTTGCATCATGTTTAAGCTTTTCCGGAAACCTGGAATGGGGATGATAGAACCCCCAGCACCCCCTGGAAACAACTAGGGTTTAATAAAATCTTTTTCAATGAACCTGAAATGCCCTTCTAAAATGTCCATCATTTTTGTCTTGGATTAGAACCTCTGCCAAAACTGGTTCACATTTTTCTAGGTCATCATAAGGTCATTGAATTAAATCATATGTAACTTGCATTTGGGCATTTAAATGCTAGTAAATATTTTAAATGTCCAAATAATCCCAAACTGAAATGTTCCATGTTGGATATACTCTATACAGTGGGCATGAGCAGTTTGGTGATTTTTGAAAGTGCCTAGGTATTTTTAGAAAAGCCACAAACTTGCAGAAATAAGAAAACAGAAATAAAAAAAAGAGGAAAATAAACTCACCTGGCAAAGTCACCAGCCGGCCCACCTGGCGGCCCAGCACTGTGCTGGCCCATGCCAGCCAGCTGCTTCGTCCCCGCCAGGCAGGCAGGGAGGTGACGCCACGGCACTAGCTGCTTGCCGCTCGAGCTGCTGGACGCCTGGACGTCCTCCACGTCGTCGCCTCGACCCCCTCGACACCTCATTCTCCCCCCTGCGCCTCTCTCTCGCTCTCTCCCCACCATGGCCGACGCAGCCGCAGCCGCGCCACCGTGAAACCCGCGTCCACCATCGTCCCCGAGCCGCGCTGCCATGTCCACGAGCTCCGTCGTCATCTCTCCATCGAGCAGACCAAGCCCCGAGCGCTCGTTCGCTTCGGAACCACCGCAACAGCCTCGGCCGACCTCGCCGTCGCCGGAGATCCCTTTCGCCGTCACCACCGCAGCAGCTCGTCCCCGACCTCGCCGACTGCTCCGTCGTGATCGCCGTGAGCTCAGCTACCTCCCCATCTTTTCCGTTCTCGCTCTCGAGCCCTGCATCGACTGCACCGAGCTCGGCCGCACCCGCCGCCGCCTCAGCACATCGCCGTCGTGGCCACAGCCACGTTGGCTCAATTCCGAGCACGCCATCGTTTTCACCGCATCCCCAGGAGCCCGCAGCACCACTCCACGCACCTCGCCGTGCCCCCTAGCGACGAGCCCGAGCTCGCCCGAACTCCGGCAGTCGCACAGCTCGTCGCCGGCGTCGTTTCCGGCCACCCCAGCTCCACCCATTGCCACCACTCGACGCGGCTCACTCCCCGCTTCACGTAGATGTGCTCCGCCGTTGTTTTGGTCGTCGGAGGACGAAACCCGCACCGCCCCGCCGCGTCTGGCCTCGCCGGCGGCTAAACGCCGGCGAGTCAGCCCAGTTTGACCAGGGATTTGACCCCCCCTGGGTCACTGACGTGTGGGCCCAGGGCCTTAACTAATCTGGTTTAGGGTTAGATTAGTACTAATTAACTTAGGTTAGTTAGTTAGACACTGACATGTGGGCCCCAGCGTCAGGTTTGACCTGGACCGGCCCCGTTGATTGCTGACGTCACCCTGACGCAATGCTGACGCAATAAGTATTTTCTGGATTTAATTTAATCAGGAAATTCCAGAAAATACCAAAAACTTCAAAAATTCATAGTAATTCAACCGTAGCTCCAAATCAAACAAATTATATATGAATTTGGATCAGAAAAATCCAATCTTTCCATCTGTACTGGTTTCATGCATGTCAGAACACTTTAACCTTGCTGATTAGATGAAACAAGTTATTGCACTAATATGACCTCTTATTTTGGGTTTGCATTTGAATCCTTGACTCAAATGAACTCAAACCAACCTGTTCTAAGATGCATTAGCCAAAATACACTCATTTTGCCATGTCATAGCATGCATCATATTGTTGCATATTGCCATGTGATGATTGTGTTTCGATGTGTTCTTCGTGGTAGGTTCTGCCTCCGAGGATATTCACGAGTATCCAACTGAAGGGCAGTATTCCACTACCACTCTGTCAGGCAAGCAACCCCATTGATCATTTCGATACAAACCCATCTTCTCGCTTCTGCTCTCGTTTACTGCATTAAGACAACGCGTTTCAAACTGCTGTGTGTTGCGGTAGTTGAACCCATATCCTCTGCATGACCTGTCATTGCCACAGTAACTAGATGAAACCCACTAGCATGTGTAGGAGTTGATTGAGCCATGTATGTGTTTCCTACCATGCTATGCCTGCTATGCTTAGAGTTGTGTCAGGTCTGGCTCATCAGGGTGATGAACTAGAGTGAATGGTTGTGTCGGTAATGAGGGTGAAGTGTTGAACATGTTTTGGTAAAGGTATCGATGAGAGGCCATGTAGGAGTACATGGTGGGTTGTTTCATTGAGGCCGTCCTTAAGAACTGAGATCTGTATGCGTGATTTAAGATTCAGCTACTACCACACATTGGGATCCTTAATTGACTCTCTCGACTTATTAATCACCCCGTCCTCTGTCCAGGAGTTGCAAGTAGTTTCTGGTGTTTGTAGTTGCTGGAGGCCGTGCGCAGCGCTGACCTTAGGGGTGGGCTGTGATGCGGTAGGCACGTGGCACGGTGTACCGGGCCCCCCGTTTGGTATCTCGGGAACCCTGCACACATCGTTTGGGGCCGTTGAGGACACCCCGGCCGGATTTCCTTGCGGATGGAACCCGAATAGGCGATAAACCTGGACTAGAGACTTGTGTGGTTAGTCAGGTCGTGGTCTACACCCACGTCGGTTTTCGCTTGAAGTCTGCCGAGCACATGTCGTGTGCAGACGCTAAGTGGTGGAAACATGTGTGACGAGGTACACCCCTGCAGGGTATAAAACTATTCGAATAGCCGCGTCCGCGGTAAAGGACTACTTGGTCGCTTATGCAGTTCATAGACAAGTTAATGGTTACTACTAAAAGACTCAAGATAAGTGTGAGTACCGCGGATGGCCCTCTCGTAGGATTACGAGGGAGGATCCACGGTGGAGTATTGTGATGGTGTTTAGTGGACTCGTGTGCGAAAACTAATTTCTCAAGTGGTGTCTCGTAGGATAGTGTAGCCAAGAGTCAAAGCTGGCTTGCTGCAATAACTCCACCACCCTTCTTGAGGATGTGCATATATATTAGGATCTGTTGTAAGACTTGCTGAGTACCTTTGTACTCATGTTGCTATAATAATTATTGCAGACGAGAACACCGCCCCCTCCGAAGGGTTCTTTGTAGATCTCAACGTTGACGAGTGACTTGCCACCCAGGTGGTGACCTGAGCTTGTGAAGGGCCCATGTAGATAGACAGGCTTCGTCAAGCCTTCTTTCTTTCTAGTGTCTGTACTCAGACTAGTTGCTTCCGCATGTGCTTGTATGTTTGTATGACTTGAGTGTCGGGTCGTGTGACCCCTATCTGTATGAACATGTTATGTATGGCTCCCCAGAGCCTTTTAAATAAAGTACTTTGAGTTGTAGAGTTTTGTTGTGATGCCATGTTGTATTTACACATATCGAGCATATTGTGTGTATGATTGAAATGCTTGCTATGTGTGGGATCCGACTATCTAGTTGTTTATCCTTGGCAGCCTCTCTTATGGGGAAATGTAGTCTGGTGTCTCCACTGAGCCTTGGTAGTCCGCTACAGCCCGGTTTACCGGAGTCCTGCTAGCCCAGCACTGCTGCTCCGGAACACTTAGACTGGCCGGCATGTGTTTCACTTCGTTCCTGTGTCTGTCCCTTCGGGGAAATGTCACGCGGTGATATCCGGAGTCCTGCCTAGCCTGCTACAGCCCAGTTTCCCGGAGTCATGCTAGCCCAGTGCTACAGCCCGGATTCACACGCTGCTGACCGACATGCTCGATGTTGATTCATGTATGCCTGTCCCCGTAAGTTGGCGCCGCTTTGGGTTCACGACTAGCCATGTCGGCCCGGGTTCTCTGTCATATGAATGCTAGCAACGCTATCATATACGTGAGCCAAAAGGCGCAAACGGTCCCGGGCCATGGTAAGGCGACACCCGTGGGAATACCGTGCGTGAGGCCGCAAAGTGATATGAGGTGCAGGCTAGATCGGTGTGACTTAGAATCGGGGTCCTGACAGCTTGACCGGCTTAGCACCCGGTCTCACATGTAGTTTGTGCTCGGTGAAATCTGTCGGGACACTCGGCATGTCTTCGGGGGACCATGCGAAGATGTCTCGATTCTCACGGAGGAAATCGACGAGCTCGCCTTCCTATTTGCTGTCGAGGTTGGTCCGTACGACAGCAAACCTCTCCGGGTGCGCCGGGTCCAAGTCGAACTTCTTGGTTTCCTTGGCCGGCTTGAAGGAGGCCCCTGCTTCCGTCTCCTTGGGATCAGTCGGCATGGCCGGCTTCTCGCTGGCCATGGCTACCATCCGGGCAAGGAGACGCTTCTCTTGAGCGATGACGAGGGACTCGGCTAGCTGGCTGCTGGCAGCGGCGCAGTCTAGCGACTTCTGGTAGTCACCGGCAACAGTGATGATGCCCTTGGGGCCTGGCATCTTGGCCTTCAGGTAGGCGTAGTGCGGGACCATCATGAATTTGGCCAGCGCCGGGCAGCCCAAGAGCGCGTGGTAGGGGCTGTCCAGGTCGACCACCTCGAACCAGATTGGCTCACGGCGGAAGTGGTTCTTGTCGCCGAACAGGACATCGATCTTGATCTTGCCGATTGGAGAGCAGGAAAGACCGAGAACTATGCCGTGGAAGACAGTCCGGCTGAGCTGAAGCTGCTTGACCTTGATGTCCAACCGCTCCATGGTCTCGCGCTACAGGATGTTGATGCTGCTGCCGCCATCTATCAGAACTCGGCTGAAGCGGCAAGTCCGCCTCTCCGTTGAGAAGGTTGAGTCCAGCACCAAGGCGTATGCACCCGGCGAGGGCATCATGGCCGGGTGGTCGATTTGGCTCTAGGTGATGGGCCTCTCGGACCAGTGCATGAAGGTGGGGACCTCTGAGCTGACGGCATTCACCTCGTGGCGCTGCTGCTATCGGCTGTGCTTGTCGTCGGCCTCGCTCGTGAAGACAACGTAGGTGGCATTCTCTTCGAGGAACTCATCTGGAAGCATGCCAGCAGCTCGGGCCGGTTGCTGAACAGCCGGAGCTATCTGGCCGGCCGGTGGAGGAGGCGGCAGGGCCTCGCCCTTGGCAATTCGGGTGAGCCAGTTGCTCTTCCGGTTGGTGTGGTTGGACAGCTTCGTGCCGCTATGGAACTTGCACGGGGCATCGAGGGCTTGCTCAAAGGAGAAGGCAGGCTGCCAGGCACCCTTGCCGCCCCGCGGACGCTTGGGGCCGGGCTGCCCGGCCGGCTGCTGATCCTCGACAGTGGCCACCTGCCGGCTGTTGGAAGCTGGCTGCGGGGCCTTGCGCTTGTTATCGTTCGTTGGTTGGCGTCGGTTGGCGTCACCGGCCAGAGTTTGGGAACCCGGCAGGACCACCCTGCCGGCTGAGTCAACCCGGATCTCCGACCCCATGGAGGAGTCGGCGGTGGCGTACTTGTCGGCCACTACCAGGAGCTCGTCCAAGGTAGCCGGCTCATCGCACAAGAGCTTGTGCTTGAGCAGAGTGCCCTCTCGGCACCCGGTGGTGAAGTACTCGATGGCCTGCACCTCGTGGACCCCCTCGCAGGAGTTGCGCAGCTCGCCCCAACGCGTCAGATAGTCGCGAGTGGACTCGGCCGGCCCCTGAATACACATGGAGAGCTGGCGTGGCTTGGGGGGCCGCTTGTACGTACTGGTAAAGTTGCGAACGAAGGCGTCACTGAAATCTACCCAACTGTTGATGCTGCTGGGCTTGAGGCTGTTCAGCCACGTCCGGGCCGTGCCGTGAAGCATGAGTGGGACGTACTTGACGGCCACGCGCTTGTTGCCGTTGGCGATGTCGACTGCTGTGGAGTAGTCGATCAGCCAGTCTTCCGGCTTCACGACGCCGTTGTACTTGGGCGTGTCTCTGGGGAGCGTGAACCCTTTGGGAAAGGGCTCATCGCGGATACGGGGGCCGAAGCAGGCCGGCCCGATTGCGCGCTCCTCTTCCAACAATTGGGACCGAGCCAGCCGCTCGATCTGGTGGCGTGCGTCGTTTTCGCTGACTGCTTCGCGGGGGCCAAGCCGGCCACTGAGCGTAGGGTGATCGAGCGGCGGCGCGGGATTGGCCGCCCTCTCTCTCCGAGGAGGTAAGCGCTCTTCCGGCCGACGCCAAGGCTCCGGGTTCTGGAGCTCTTGGCGGCCGTCCGCTATCATGCGGGGCGTACGCTGGCTGTTGCTAGCAACCGGCTCTGGGTCTCGCGACTGCCCTCGGCCTCCGCCGCTAGGGGACCGAGAGGTCTCGCCATTCTCGCGACGGGACACGTGGGTGTCGACCCGCCGGCCCGATCCCACCACGCGGTTGCCCGTGTCCTGCTGCGCCTTCACAACGTCGATGAGTTGCTGGAGGCGCTCCAGTTGCTCGCGTAGCTCGTCGCCCCGCAAGTGCTTGAGCTCGCCTGTGGCCGCCTGGGCGGCACGCATGTTTTGCGCTGGGGTCTCGTAGACCGGGCGTTTGACCCCCAGCATGCTGGCAATCGCAGCGCCGCGTCACCGGATGGCGCTGGCCCGGCTAGGCTTGGCCGTAGCCGGCGTCCCACCGACCACGTGATCGATCTCGCACTGAGTGGCTTCAGTGCGGCGCTTCAGCGCCGCCATCTTGGAGGCGCTGTCGAAAAGCTTGACGCGGAACTCCTCCAGCTCCTCCTGGCTGGCGCCAGGGGGAGGAGGCCTCGCCAGAGCGTGTATGGTCACGTTCAGCAGATCCTGGCAGGATCCGCCAGCGCCCAGGCCATCGCCGATGACCATCACCTCCACGAGGGTGCTGGCGTCGAGCGCGCTGACAGGAGCGTCGCTGGCGGCAGGGGAAGGGGATCGTCGACGATCTCCACGTAGCTGGGGAAGTCGTCGGCGGAGGCCGTGTTGATGATAGCGAGCTTGCCGAAGAGCTCGGTGAGGGAGTCGACTGCTCGTGTGTCAGCGGCGAGCTCATCGAAGAGGCTGAGCTCGCTGAAGAGGCCGGCGAGGCGACCCGCGGGGAAGGCAGTTTCCGCGTTAGGCGATGCGCCAAGGCCGGCGCGGGCGGGCGCATCGGGCCGGCTGATCTCGCCAGCCATGGCACACTCGCCGGAGAGGAACAAGGTTCCCGTCCAGAACGTGTCTCCGGTCGATGTCGCTGCTGGCCCCACAGTGGGCGCCAACTGTCGTGGTAAAATCTCGACAGATGCCAGGGGGTGTCTTATCATGGTTGGGGCCATGAGATCGTCGTCGGGTCCTGGAAGCGGGAGTGGGCACAAGCTCGGATGGACACGAGATCTACCCAGGTTCGGGGCTCTCCTAAGAGATGAAACCCCTACTCCTGCTCTGCGGGGTCTCCGCATGATCACTATGAAGCAAAGAGTACAATGGTGCTCCTAGAGCTATTCGGCCAGAGGAGGAAGAAGGGCGAGGCTAGCTCTCTCCTTTCCCTGGCTATGGTGTGTGTAGAACTGAGGTGGAACATCAGAGGAACCCTTTGCATGGGTGTGGCCTGGGGGGTTTTATAGGCTAATCCCCCAGGGGTACAATGGTAATATGGCCGGGTGGTAGGCCCTGGTTGTCATCGTCTATGGGGGCTGGGTTCTCCGCCAGCTGCTGGGGCCCGCTTCTGCTGGGCCCTGCCGGCTGCCGAGGAACCGGCCGACAGGAGGGGCCCACCGCTGACGGGCCCCGCTGACGGCTCTTCATTGTGGCACTGCTCGTGCTGACGGAGGCCGTGTCGGGCGCGCCATGGCTACAGCACCGCGCCGGACGGGTCGGCGACCGCCTGGCGGCGCCCACTGTAGCCATGCGACCGTGGTTCGGGGGAGGCATGGCGCATTGTAGCCATGCCCCAGCTTGTCTCCTGGTCGGGCTCAAACTTCCAGGGAGGGGACGGGCTGCCGGCCAGGAGCCGGCCCATACCCTCGCCGCCTTCTGGAGTGCGCCGTCTTCTAGGAGGCGGCCTTCTAGCTTCGGCCGCTTTCTTGGGGGTGCGCCGTCTTCTAGGAGGCGGCCCTCCGGTCCGGCCAGGCCTAGGAGGCCGGTCTTATGACCAGTCGGACTGAGGGGCTTGGCCAGCCCCGATGTCTTGAAATATGGTTAAGCGCTGATGAGGCTACCTGGGGTCCAACCCCCCGACAGTGACACGGTGGCAGCGACGCTCGTGAGGGGCGGCACACGACGGAGCCGCGTGCCGGGTGCTTGTGCCTGCTACCACGCTTCAAGAAGCGTAGGAGGGCCCACCGCAACACCTGGCGGCATTGCTACCCCCCCAGGTTCCTCGTCCCATCAAACATTGACACAGACGATCGCCGGATCTAGCCCTCTGACTTTCATCGCATGGGGTTTGAGCGTTGGACCTTTTCACCTGGTTGTCATAGCCCAGCCCATAGCTACACCGCCGAACACGGTCCCGGCCCAACCCACCCCAAGATTCCCTCTGTGTCGGCCCGACGTGGCCATTTCCCCCCTCCGTGACACGGCGGCAGCGACGCCCGTGAGGGGGGCACACGACGGAGCCGCGTGCCGGGTGCTTGCGCCCGCCACCATGCTTCCACAAGCGTAGGAGGGCCCACCGCAACACCTGGCGGCATTGCTACCCCCCCAGGTACCCCATCCCGTCTAACCCTGACACGCACGACCGCCGGATCTAGCCCTTTGAGTTTCGCCGGACGGGGTTTGACCGTTGGACCTTTTCACCGAGTTGTCATAGGCCAGCCCATAGCACACCTCGAACACGGTCCCGGCCCCAACCCACCCCAGACTCCTCGTGTCAGCCCGACGTGGTTGTTTTCCCCCTCCGTGACCCGCGGCAGCGAGCCCGTGAGGGGGGCACACGACGGGAGCTGCGGCCGGGTGCTTGCGCAGCCCCACGCTTCCAGAAGCATAGGAGGGCCCACCGCAACACCTGGCGGCATTGCTACCCCTAGGTACCCGTCCCGTCTAACCTGACACAGACGACGTCGGTATCTAGCCCTTGAGTTTCGCCGTACGGGGTTTGACCTTGGACCTTTTCACCTGGTTGTCATAGCCCAACCCATAGCTACACCCCCGAACACGGTCCCAGCCCAGCCCACCCCAAGATTCCCTCCGTGTCGGCCCAACGTGGCCGTTCCCCCCTCCGTGACACGGCGGCAGCGACTCCCGTGAGGGGGGCACACGACGGAGCCGCATGCCAGGTGCTTGCGCCTGCCAACACGCTTCCACAAGCGAGAGGGTCACCACCAACACCTGGCGGCATTGCTAGCCCCCCAGATACCCGTCCCGTCAAACCCTGACACAGACAACCGCTGGATCTTGCCCTTTGACTTTCGCCGGACGGGTTTGACCGTTGGACCTTTTCACCTGGTTGTTATAGCCCAGCCCATAGCTACACCCCCGAACACGATCCTGGCCCAACCCACCGCAAGATTCCCTTCGTGTTGGCTCGACGTGGCCGTTTCGCCCCTCCGTGACACGGCGGCAGCGACGCCCATGAGGGGGGGCACACGACGGAGCCGCGTGCCGGGTGCTTGTGCCTGCCACGAGCTTCCACAAGCGTAGGAGGGCCCACCGCAACACCTGCGGCATTGCTACACCCCCCAGGTACCCCGTCCTGTCAACCCTGACACACACGACCGCCGGATCTAGCCCTTTGACTTTCGCCGGACGGGGTTGGACTGTTGGACCTTTTTACCTGGTTGTCATAGCCCAGCCCATAGCTACACCCCCGAACACGGTCCCGGCCCAACCCACCCAAAGATCTCCTCCATGTCGGCCCGACGTGGCCGTTTCCCCCCTTTGTGCCACGGCCGCAGCGACGCCCGTGAGGGGGGCACACGACGGAGCCGCGTGCCGGGTGCTTGCGTTTGCCACCACACTTCCACAAGCGTAGGAGGGCCCACCACAACACCTGGCGGCATTGCTACTCCGCAGGTACCCCGTCCCGTCTAACCCTGACACAGACGACCGCCGGATCTAGCCCTTTGACTTTCGCCGGACGGGGTTTGACCTTGTACCTTTTCACCTGGTTGTCATAGCCCAACCCATAGCTACAGCCCCGAACACAATAACGGCCCAGCCCACCCCAAGATTCCCTCCGTGTCGGCCCGACGTGGCTGTTCCCGCCTCCGTGACACGGCGGCAGCGATGTCATGAGGGGGGCACACGACGGAGCCGTGTGCCGGGTGCCTGCGCCTACCACCACTCTTCCACAAGCGTAGGAGGGCCCACCGCAACACCTGGCGGCATTGCAACCCCCCCAAGATATCCCGTCTCGTCAAACCATGACACAGACGACTGCCGGATCTAGCCCTTTGACTTTCGCCGGACGGGTTTGACTGTTGGACCTTTTCACGGCGGCAGCGTCGCACGTGAGGGGGGGCACACGACGGAGCCGTGTGCCGGGTGCTTGCGCCTGCCACCGAGCTTCCACATGCGTAGGAGGGCCCACCGCAACACCTGGCAGCATTGCTACCCCCCAGGTACCCCGTCCCGCCTAACCATGACACAGACATCCCCCTACCATTTTGATCGATCCTCACTAGTGTGCTTCATTGTCTCGCTTCAGCGCCGCCATCTTGGAGGCGCTGTCGAAAAGCTTGACGCGGAACTCCTACTAGCTCCTCCTGGCTGCGCCAGGGGGAGAGCCTCGCCGAGCGTGTATGGTCACGTTCAGCAATCCTGGCAGTATCCGCCCGCGCAGCCGGCCATCGCCGATGACCATCACCTCCACGAGGGTGCTGGCGTCGAGCGCGCTGACAGTAGCGTCGCTGCGGCAGTGAAGGATCTCGATCGATCTACTCACGTAGCTGGAAGTCGTCGCGGAGGCCTTGTTGATGATAGCGAGCTTGCCGCAGACTCGGTGAGGGAGTCGACTCTGCTCGTGTGTCAGCGGCGAGCTCATCGAAGAGGTTAGCTCGCTGAAGACCGGCGAGGCACCCTCAAGGCAGTTTCCCTCGTTAGGCGATGCCCAAGCTGCGCGCGGCCGGGCGCGCATCGGGCCGGCTGATCTCGCCAGCCATGCACACTCCGGAGAGGAACAAGTTCCCGTCCAGAACGTGTCTCCTTCGATGTCGCTGCTGGCCCCACATGTGGCGCCAACTGGTCGTGGTAAAATCTCGACAGATGCCAGGGGTGTCTTACCATGGTTGGGGCCATGAGATCGTCGTCGGGTCCTGGAAGCGGGAGTGGGCACAACCTCGATGGACACGAGATCTACCCAGGTTCGGGGCTCCCCTAGAGATAAACCCACTCTCCTGCTCTGCGGGGTCTCCGCATGATCACTATGAGCAAAGAGTACAATGGTGCTCCTAGAGCTATTCGGCCAGAGGAGGAGAAGAGGCGAGGCTAGCTCTCCTCCTTTCCCTGGCTATGGTGTGTGTAAGAACTGAGGTGGAACATGAGAACCCTTTGCATGGGTGTGGCCTGGGGGGGTTTTATAGGCTAATCCCCAGGGGTAAATGGTAATAGGCCGGGTGGTAGGCCCTGGTTGTCATCGTCTATGGGGCTGGGTTCTCCTCCGCCAGCTGCTGGGGCCCGCTTCTGCTGGGCCCTGCCGGCTGCCGAGGAACCGGCCGACAGAGGGGCCCACCGCTGACGGGGCCCCGCTGACGGCTCTTCATTGTGGCACTGCTCGTGCTGACGGAGGCCGTGTCGGGCGCGCCATGGCTACAGCACCGCGCCGGACGGGTCGGCGACCGCCTGGCGGCGCCCACTGTAGCCATGCGACCGTGGTTCGGGGGAGGCATGGCGCATTGTAGCCATGCCCCAGCTTGTCTCCTGGTCGGGCTCAAACTTCCAGGGATGGGACGGCTGCCGGCCAGGAGCCGGCCCATACCCCTCGCCGCCTTCTGGAGTGCGCCGTCTTCTAGGAGGCGCCTTCTAGCTTCGGCCGCTTTCTTGGGGTGTGCGCCGTCTTCTAGGAGGCGCCCTCCGGTTCCTGCCTGCGGACCATGCGAAGAGTCTCGATTCTCACGGAGGAAAATCGACGAGCTCGCCTTCCTATTTGCTGTCGAGGTTTTGGTCGTACGACAGCAAACCTCTCGGGTGCGCCGGGGCCAAGTCGAACTTCTTGGTTTCCTTGGCCGGCTTGAAGGAGGCCCCTGCTTCCGTCTCCTTGGGATCAGTCGGCATGGCGGGCTTCTCGCTGGCCATGGCTACCATCCGGGCAAAGGAGACGCTTCTCTTGAGCGATGACGAGGGACTCGGCTAGCTGGCTGCTGGCAGCCGCAGTCTAGCGACTTCTGGTAGTCACCGGCCAACAGTGATGATGCCCTTGGGGCCTGGCATCTTGGCCTTCAAGGTAGGCGTAGTGCGGACCATCATGAATTTGGCCACGCGGGCAGCCCAAGAGCGCGTGGTAGGGGCTGTCCAGGTCGACCCACCTCGAACCAGATTGGCTCACGGCGGAAGTGGTTCTTGTCGCCGAACATGAGATCGATCTTGATCTTGCCGATTGGAGAGAGGAAAGACGAGAATATGCCGGGAAGACAGTCCGCTGAGCTTGAAGCTGCTTTGACCTTGATGTCCACGTCCATGGTCGCGCTACAGGATGTGATGCTGCTGCCGCCATCTATCAGAACGGCTGAAAGCGAAGTCCGCCCTCCGTTGCAAGGTTGCGCACAGCACCAGCGTATGAACTCAGTGGAGGGCCGATGCAGGAAGGTGGGGCAGCTGGAACTCGTGCGGTTTCGCAAGATGGTGGATGGTAGGAGTTGTTGTCGTTGTGCTATCTTTGTCTGTCGCGGATCCCGTCTCCTTTTCCGGGCGGCCTCCGGTGGCGTTGGTGCCTTTCTCTTGTGGTGGAAGGGTAGTGGGGGAGTGTAGTGATTGGTTGGGGTTGGTGGAGTTGTTTTCTGAAAACGGGTGGGACGGTTTCTGCGGAGGATTGGGAACTCATCTGGAAGCATCCAGCAGCTCGGGCGTGTCTGCCTCCTCTCTGCGCCTTCGGCTCTTCTCGGCCTCCCTTGCCCTTCTGCGATTCCTGGTTGTTCTCTCCGGTTGTGTGGTTGGACAGCTTCGTGCCGCTATGGACTGCCACGGGCATCGAGGGCTTGCTCAAAGAGAAGGAGGCAGGCTTGCCAGGCACCCTTCCGCCCCGCGGACGCTTGGGGCGGGCTGCCGGCCGCTGCTATCCTCGACAGGTGCCACCGCTTCGCTGTGAAGCTGGCTGCGGGGCCTGTCGCTTGTTCTATCGTTCGTTGGTTTGGCGTCGGTTGGCGTCACCGGCCAGAGTTTGGGAACCCGGCAGGAACCACCCTGCCGGCTGAGTCAACCCGGATCTCCGACCCCCACTGAGGGATCGGCGTGTGCGTCTTTCGCCACTACCAAGCTCGTCCAAGGTAGATCCGGCTCATCGCACAAGAGCTGGCTTGAGCAGAGTGCCCTTATCGGCACCCGTGGTGAAGGTACTCGATGGCCTGCACCTCGTGGACCCCCTCGCAGGAGTTGCGCACGCTCCCCCAACGCTCAGATAGTCGCGAGTGGACTCGGCCGGCCCCTGAATACACATGGAGAGCTGGCGTGGCTTGGGGGGCCGCTTGTACGTACTGGTAAAGTTGCGAACGAAGGCGTCACTGAAATCTACCCAACTGTTGATGCTGCTGGGCTTGAGGCTGTTCAGCCACGTCCGGGCCGTGCGTGAGCATGAGTGGACGTACTTGACGGCCACGCGCTTGTTGCCGTTGGCGATGTCGACTGCTGTGGAGTAGTCGATCAGCCAGTCTTCCGGCTTCACGACGCCGTTGTACTTGGGCGTTCTCTGGGAGCGTGAACCCTTTGGGAAAGGGCTCATCGCGGATACGGGGGCCGAAGCAGGCGGCCCGATTGCGCGCTCCTCTTCCAACAATTGGGACCGAGCCAGCCGCTCGATCTGGTGTGCTGCGTCGTTTTCGCTGACTGCTTCGCGGGGGGCCAAGCCGGCCACTGAGCGTAGGGTGATCGAGCGGCGGCGCGGGATTGGCCCCCTCTCTCTCCGAGGAGGTAAGCGCTCTTCGGCCGACGCCAAGGCTCCGGGTTCTGAGACTCTGGCGGCCGTCCGCTATCATGCGGGGCGTACGCTGGCTGTTGCTAGCAACCGGCTCTGGTCTCGCGACTGCCCTCGGCCTCCGCCGCTAGGGGACCGAGAGGTCTCGCCATTCTCCGCGACACACGTGGTGTGTCACCCGCCGCCGATCCCACCACGCGGTTGCCCGTGTCCTGCTGCGCCTTCACAACGTCGATGAGTTGCTGGAGGCGCTCCAGTTGCTCGCGTAGCTCGTCGCCCCGCAAGTGCTTGAGCTCGCCTGTGGCCGCCTGGGCGGCACGCATGTTTTGCGCTGGGGTCTTCGTAACCGGGCGTTTGACCCCCAGCATGCTGCAATCGCAGCGCCGCGTCACCGGATGGCGCTGGCCCGCTAGGCTTGGCGTAGCCGGCGTCCCCCGACCACGTGATCGATCTCGCACTGAGTGGCTTCAGTGCGGCGCTTCAGCGCCGCATCGTGAGGCGCTGTCGAAAAGCTTGACGCGGAACTCCTCCAGCTCCTCCTGGCTGGCGCCAGGGGGAGGAGCCTCGCCAGAGCGTGTATGGTCACGTTCAGCAGATCCTCCGGCAGATCCGCCAGCGCCCAGGCCATCGCCGATGACCATCACCTCCACGAGGGTGCTGGCGTCGAGCGCGCTGACAGGAGCGTCGCTGGCGGCAGGGAAGGGGATCGTCGACGATCTCACGTAGCTGGGGAAGTCGTCGCGGAGGCCGTGTTGATGATAGCGAGCTTGCCGAAGAGCTCGGTGAGGGAGTCGACTGCTCGTGGTGGTCAGCGGCGAGCTCATCGAAGAGGCTGAGCCGCTGAAGAGGCCGGCGAGGCGACCCGCGGGAAGGCAGTTTCCGCGTAGGCGATGCGCCAGGCCGGGCGCGGGCGGGCCGCATCGGGCCGGCGTGATCTCGCCAGCCATGGCACACTCGCCGGAGAGGAACAAGGTTCCTCCAGAACGTTCTCCGTCGATGTCGCTGCTGGCCCCACAGTGGGCGCCAACTGGTCGTGTAAAATCTCGACAGATGCCAGGGGGTGTCTTATCATGGTTGGGGCCATGAGATCGTCGTCGGGTCCTGGAAGCGGGAGTGGGCACAAGCTCGGATGGACACGAGATCTACCCAGGTTCGGGGCTCTCCTAAGAGATGAACCCCTACTCCTGCTCTGCGGGGTCTCCGCATGATCACTATGAAGCAAAGAGTACAATGGTGCTCCTAGAGCTATTCGGCCAGAGGAGGAAGAAGGGCGAGGCTAGCTCTCTCCTTTCCTGGCTATGGTGTGTGTAGAACTGAGGTGGAACATCAGAGGAAACCCTTTGCATGGGTGTGGCCTGGGGGGTTTTATAGGCTAATCCCCGGGGTACAATGGTAATATGGCCGGGTGTAGGCCTGGTTGTCATCGTCTATGGGGGCTGGGTTCTCCGCCAGCTGCTGGGGCCCGCTTCTGCTGGGCCCTGCCGGCTGCGAGGAAACGGCCGACAGGAGGGCCCACCGCTGACGGGCCCCGCTGAGGCTTCTTCATTGTGGCACTGCTCTGCTGACGGAGGCCGTGTCGGGCGCGCCATGGCTACAGCACCGCGCCGACGGGTCGGCGACCGCCTGGCGGCGCCCACTGTAGCCATGCGACGTGGTTCGGGGGAGGCATGGCGCATTTGTAGCCATGCCCCAGCTGTCTCCTGGTCGGGCTCAAACTTCCAGGGAGGGGACGGGCTGCCGGCCAGGAGCCGGCCCATACCCTCGCCGCCTTCGAGTGCGCCGTCTTCTAGGAGGCGGCCTTTCTAGCTTCGGCCGCTTTCTTGGGGTGCGCCGTCTTCTAGGAGGCGGCCCTCCGGTCCGGCCAGGCCTAGGAGGCCGGTCTTATCCAGTCGGACTGAGGGGCTTGGCCAGCCCCGATGTCTTGAAATATGGTTAAGCGCTGGATGAGGCTACCTGGGGTCCAACCCCCCGACAGTGAACCGGTGGCACGACGCTCGTGAGGGGCGGCACACGACGGAGCGCGTGCCGGGTGCTTGTGCCTGCTACCACGCTTCAAGAAGCGTAGGAGGCCCACCGCAACACCTGGCGGCATTGCTACCCCCCCAGGTTCTGTCCCATCAAACATTGACAAGACGATCGCCGGATCTAGCCCTCTGACTTTCATCGCATGGGGTTTGAGCGTGGACCTTTTCACACTGGTTGTCATAGCCCAGCCCATAGCTACACCGCCGAACACGGTCCCGGCCCACCCACCCAAGATTCCCTTCTGTGTCGGCCCGACGTGGCCATTTCCCCCCTCCGTGACACGGCGGCAGCGAGCCCGTGAGGGGGGCACACGACGGAGCCGCGTGCGGGTGCTTGCGCCCGCCACATGCTTCCACAAGCGTAGGAGGGCCCACCGCAACACCTGGCGCATTGCTACCACCCCCAGGTACCCCATCCCGTCTAACCCTGACACGCACGACCCGCGGATCTAGCCCTTTGAGTTTCGCCGGACGGGGTTTGACCGTTGGACCTTTTCACCGAGTTGTCATAGCCCAGCCCTATCACACCCTGAACACGGGTCCCGCCAACCCACCCCAAGACTTCCTCCGTGTCAGCCCGACGTGGTTGTTTTCCCCCTCCGTGACCCGGCGGCAGCGACGCCCGTGAGGGGGGCACACGACGGAGCTGCGTGCCGGGTGCTTGCGCCAGCCACCACGCTTCCAGAAGCATAGGAGGGCCCACCGCAACACCTGGCGGCATTGCTACCCCCTAGGTACCCCGTCCCGTCTAACCCTGACACAGACGACCGTCGGATCTAGCCCTTTGAGTTTCGCCGTACGGGGTTTGACCTTGGACCTTTTCACCTGGTTGTCATAGCCCAACCCATAGCTACACCCCGAACACTGTCCAGCCAGCCCACCCCAAGATTCCCTCCGTGGTCGGCCCAACGTGGCCGTTCCCCCCTCCGTGACACGGCGGCAGCGACTCCCGTGAGGGGGGCACACGACGGAGCCGCATGCCAGGTGCTTGCGCCTGCCAACACGCTTCCACAAGCGTAGGAGGGTCCACCACAACACCTGGCGGCATTGCTAGCCCCCCAGATACCCAGTCCCGTCAAACCCTGACACAGACAACCGCTGGATCTTGCCCTTTGACTTTCGCCGGACGGGTTTGACCGTTGGACCTTTTCACCTGGTTGTTATAGCCCAGCCCATAGCTACACCCCCGAACACGATCCTGGCCCAACCCACCGCAAGATTCCCTTCGTGTTGGCTCGACGTGGCCGTTTCGCCCCTCCGTGACACGGCGGCAGCGACGCCCATGAGGGGGGGCACACGACGGAGCCGCGTGCCGGGTGCTTGTGCCTGCCACCGAGCTTCCACAAGCGTAGGAGGGCCCACCGCAACACCTGGCGGCATTGCTACCCCCCAGGTACCCCGTCCTGTCTAACCCTGACACACACGACCGCCGGATCTAGCCCTTTGACTTTCGCCGGACGGGGTTGGACTGTTGGACCTTTTTACCTGGTTGTCATAGCCCAGCCCATAGCTACACCCCCGAACACGGTCCCGGCCCAACCCACCCAAAGATCTCCTCCATGTCGGCCCGACGTGGCCGTTTCCCCCCTTGTGCCGGCCGCAACGACGCCGTGAGGGGGGCACACGACGGAGCCGCGTGCCGGGTGCTTGCGTTTGCCACCACACTTCCACAAGCGTAGGAGGGCCCACCACAACACCTGGCGGCATTGCTACTCCGCAGGTACCCCGTCCCGTCTAACCCTGACACAGACGACCGCCGGATCTAGCCCTTTGACTTTCGCGGACGGGGTTTGACCTTGTACCTTTTCACTGGTTGTCATAGCCCAACCCATAGCTACAGCCCCGAACACAATAACGGCCCAGCCCACCCCAAGATTCCCTCCGTGTCGGCCCGACGTGGTGTTCCCGCCTCCGTGACACGGCGGGCAGCCGATGTCATGAGGGGGGCACACGACGGAGCCGTGTGCGGGTGCCTGCGCCTACCACACTCTTCCACAAGCGTAGGAGGGCCCACCGCAAAACTGGCGGCATTGCAACCCCCCCAAGATATCCCGTCTACGTCAAACCATGACACAGACGACTGCCGGATCTAGCCCTTTGACTTTCGCCGGACGGGTTTGACTTTGGACCTTTCACGGCGGCAGCGTGCACGTGAGGGGGGGCACACGACGGAGCCGTGTGCCGGGTGCTTGCGCCTGCCACCGAGCTTCCACATGCGTAGGAGGGCCCACCGCAACACCTGGCAGCATTGCTACCCCCCAGGTACCCCGTCCCGCCTAACCATGACACAGACGACCGCCAGATCTAGGCATTTGACTTTCACCGGACGGGGTTTGACCGTTGGACCTTTTCACCTGGTTGTCATAGCCCAGCCCATAGCAACACCCCCGAACACGGTCCCGTCCCAACCCACCCCAAGATTCCCTTTGTGTCGGTCCGACATGGCCGTTTCCCCCCTCCATGACACGGCGGCAGCGACGCCCGTGAGGGGAGGTACACGACGGAGCCGCGTGCTGGGTGCTCGCGCCTGCCACCACGCTTCGACAAGCGTAGGAGGGCCCACCGCAACACCTGGCGGCATTGCTACCCCCAGGTACCCCGTCCTGTCTAACCATGACACACACGACCGCCGGATCTAGCCCTTTGACTTTCGCCAGACGGGGTTTGACCGTTGGACCTTTTCACCTGGTTGTCTTAGCGCAGCCCATAGCTACACCCCCGAACACGGTCCCGACCAAACCCACCCCAAGATTTCCTCCGAGTCGGCCTGACTTGGCCATTTCCCCCCTTTGTTCCACAACGGCGGCGACGCCCGTGAGGGGGGCACACGACGGAGCCGCGTGCCGGGTGCTTGCGCCTACCACCACACTTCCACAAGCGTAGGAGGGCCCAGTGCAACACCTGGCGGCATTGCTATCCCGCAGGTACCCCGTCCCGTCTAACCCTGATACAGACGACCGCCGGATCTAGCCCTTTGACTTTCGTCGGACGGGGTTTGACCTTGGACCTTTTCACCTGGTTGTCATAGCCCAACCAATAGCTACACCCCCGAACATGGTCCCGGCCCAGCCCACCCCGAGATTCCCTCCGTGTCGGCCCGACGTGGCGGTTCCCACCTCCGTGACACGGCGGCAGCGACGCCCGTGAGGGGGGCACACGACGGAGCCGCGTGCCGGGTGCTTGCGCCTGCCACCACGCTTCCAGAAGTGTAGGAGGGCTCACCGCAACACCTGGTGGCATTGCTACCCCCCCAGATACCCCGTCCCGTCAAACCCTGACACAGACGACCGCCGGATCTAGCCCTTTGACTTTCACCGGACGGGTTTGGCTGTTGGACCTTTTCACCTGGTTGTCATAGCCCAGCCCATAGCTACACCACCGAACATGGTCCCGGCCCAACCCACCCCAAGATTCCCTCCGTGTCGGCCCGACGTGGCCGTTTCGCCCCTCCGTGACACGGCGGCAGCGACGCCCGTGAGGGGGGCACACGACGGAGCCGCGTGCCGAGTGCTTGCACCTGCCACCGAGCTTCCACAAGCGTAGGAGGGCCCACCTGAAAGTGCGTTATATCGACTAGAGGGGGGTGAATAGGCGATTTTTACAAATTCGTCACTGAGGAATTTCAAGGTGAGGAAATTCCTAAGCGACGAACTACTTAGCAGCGGAATGAGTACTCAGATGCAAGCATAACAGAGCAGTAGCACAGTCATCATGATGAAATGAAAACAAGCACAGAGTACGAGTAGCGTAAACACAGGATAAGCAGGCTGAAGACAAACTGACTGAAGAATTTGAACTGAGGAAATTAAGAAAGTCTTCAGACAAAGTCTTCAAACAGTAATGATCAAACACATAGCAAGTATGCGAGGAAATGAAAGGGTTGAGGAAATAGAACCAGTAGCTCAGTGAAGACACTGATTTGGTAGACCAGTTCCAACTGCTGTGACAGTTGTACGTCTGGTTGGAGCGGCTAGGTATTTAAACCTGAGGACACACAGTCCCGGACACCCAGTCCTGAACACACAGTCCAGGACACCTAGTCCTCACCGTATTCTCCTTGAGCTAAGGTCACACAGACCTCGCCCAACCACTCGTGGTAAGTCTTCAGGTGACTTCCAAACCTTCACATACTTGGTCACTCGGCAATCCACAATTTCCTCTTGGATGCTCTAGACCATGACGCCTAACCGTCTGGAGGATGCACAGTCCTCAAAGGTAACAAGCGTCGGTTCCACACAGGAACAATCTCTTCAGTGATGCTCAATCACTTTGGGTTTGTAGGTGTTTGGGTTTTTGGGTTTTTCCTCACTTGATGATTTTCGCTCAAAGACCTCGGATGATGGGATGCTCTAAATGACAAGTGTCAATCTATCTCTCGGAGCAGCCAACCAGCTAGTGGTTGTAGAGGGCGGCTATTTATAGCCTAGGGAGAAGCCCGACATGATAAGACATAAATGCCCTTCAATGATATGACCGTTAGGTGGGTAGATATTTTGGGACAGCTGGCACGTAGCACAGCAACGGTCGGAAATTTGAGTATCAAATTCCTCAGGGCTATCATAATCCTCACTTGTAGGCAATCCGCACTGGCGAATTTCTAACTCCTCAGTCAGAACAAATTCCTTAGAGAACAGAAGAACTTCGTCTCTGTCACTGAAGAACTTGACTAAACTGTATGAGATTTCCAATGGCTTCACTCGAAAGGATTGGGTAGGTGTAGGATTTTGAGTTGAGCATCACTTGGAAATTTTTCCTTAGTTTTACCTCGAACCCCTTTAACAGTACGGTGTTTCCTATGACTCAAGAAGAAGAAAATGAAACTACGAAAACAAAAGTCTTCACGCTTCATAATCCTCGCATGAATATCAAGTCTTCAGGGTCACACCAATTTCTTCACTTTCAAAGTCTTCAAGAAAACCAAAGTCTTCAGTTGAAGACATTCATTTTTAGGGGTCGACATTCATCATAATTAACAAACTCCTCATAGACTTATAGACCTATGTACACTCACAAACACATTAGACCCTTAACCTATAAGTCTTCAATACACCAAAATCACTAAGGGGCACTAGATGCACTTACAATCTCCCCCTTTTTGGTGATTGATGACAATATAGGTTAAGTTTTCAACGGGGATAAACATATGAAGTGTAAATACTAATATTGAGGAATTTGATTGCAAGATATAGAGGAACTCCCCCTGAAGATGTGCATATTTGAAGAATTTGCTTTGAAATAGCAAATGCACATTGTTGAGTAATATCATGGAGATCTCCTCCTATATCTTGAAATTCATACACGCATTTATCATATGATATGAAGAATTTGAAATGCATGATGAAATATGGTGTCTGACGGAATTCAGCATGCGTGCATTAAGGTACTTGAGGAAATAAGCATGCAGAAAGCAGTTCAAAAGTATCAGACCACCATAGGACTTAAGTTTACAACTCATCAGAGCAAACACCTCAGAAAAGCAAGAGTTGAAACTTAACAGAAATATAGCCCATATATAAGACCCGCTTGAAGACTAAACTCAAATTTCTCCCCCTTTGTCATCGAATGACCAAAAGGGACGAAAAATGAGGACTAACGCCCCTGAAGAATATCATCATCATGTCGATGGAGGAGCGCCAGCATTGTTGGGGTCGACTGTTGAGGTAGGGCCTGCCGCAGTGTCGTTCAAGTCTTCAGCTTCATCCGTCTCGCGTGATGAAGAATATGAACTGGCAACAAGCTGAGGAACTTTGACTTTCTTGAATTTCTTCGAAGGTGGCTGGGACCAGTCAAAGTCCTGTTGGAAGCCCATCTCCTTGAGTTCTTCAGCACTATGAAGATTAGATAGAATCGCCCAAGTGCGGTCAAAGACTTCATGCAAGTAGTAGTGATTCTTCTTCACAGTATTTTGAGTGACTGTCATGTTCTGAAGAATTGCACCAAACTGACGCTTGACCCACTTGTGATTTCGATCAACTTTCTGATGAAGACTAAGGAGAAGTTCACGATCAGTCATCACACGCGGAGCTGTGGCTTGAGGATGATGTTCTGAAGCTTTGGCGGCAGAATCTTGAGTTGCAGAGTCATCATTGGTGGAATAGGAAGTAGCTTTGCGAAACTGTCCATCCAATGGACGAGTACCTTCGTCAATAACAGCAGCTTTGCCCTTCTCGTCAGCTGAGGAAATAGTCCGTTTGAGGACTTCAATAGGGGGCAAATAGCTGAGATGATTTTGAAAGTCAGCCATGTAATGAATTGAAGACCTTGATCTGATGAATCTCATGATCCAGGGAGCATAAGGCTTCAACTCAAAAGGTGACAGTGCAGCATTGGCCAAAGTCCTCATGAAGAAATCGTGGTAGTTGATAGGAATACCGTGAATGATATTGAACAGCAGATTCTTCATAATGCCAACAACTTCTTCATCATCAGAGTTGTGGCCCTTGATTGGACTGAGGGTTTTGGTCAATATGCGATAGACTGTCCTTGGCACATAGAGCAATTCCTTGACGAGGAATTTGGTCCTTGGAGCTTGGCCTGGCTTCAAAGGCTTCATCAGCACTTGCATCAGATGATCAGACAGTTCAGGTTCAACATAGAGAAGCCTAGCACCTTCAGTGGGAGGACTGACTGTGACGGCATGAAGCAATTCAGAGGCCGGTGCTTTGAAATGAGTATTATCGGTCATCCAGTCCAATACCCATGAATTGACATCATCAACATTTCCAGTAATTTGCAGCGTGGCGAAGAATTGAAGAATGAGTTCTTCATTCCAATCGCAGATGTCGGTGCAGAAATGGAGTAACCCAGCGTCATGAAGAACACTGAGGACTGGTGTGAAGCAGGGCAGCGATTCCATATCTACATGAGGAATTTGCTCATGTTCAAAGATCTTATCCTTATCAACCAACAATGAGGAGTAGAAGTTCATCTGGCTTACAGTCCAGAAACGCTTGCGACGAAGACGAGCAGAGTCATAGGGATTGTAGTTAGTGAAGAATATGTGCTCGTTGAAGAAATCCTCTGCATTAAACTTCTGCTTCTTGGAGTGAGGGTTCTGTGGCTTGGGCTGAAGATTAACAGTTGAAGAATTTACAGCCTCTTGAGGTGTAGCCACTGGAGCCACTGGCTGAGGAATTTCAGCAGCAGCCTTGGCCTTCATTTCTTCAGACATATGTACATCAGCGCTAGTGACTGGAACTTCTTCAGGTATAGAGTGAAGTGAAGCTTGACGTTCATCAGAGCCCGTATGAATTTCTTCAGTTTGCACAGGAGACTGAGGAACATGATGTAGAGGGGTTGTCAGAGGTGAATTGGGGTGATGACTTTCCCAAAAGTCATCATTCAGAATAGGTGTTGTAGACCCAATATCCACATCCTCATCTTCTTCAGTTCCTTCGACGCCTGCCTCTTCAGCTGTGAACTGAGGCATGGGCGATGATACCAGTGGGGTTGAAGGGAATGTATCCACTTCAATTTCTTCATCCATCTGCTCTGTCGAAGCAGCAGAAGGAATTTCTTCATCAGATTTACTTGGAATTTCATATTCCTCACCAAAGGGAATGATCTCCTTTGATGGCATGCTTGATATTGGAATAGCATCAATTGGGTTTTCAGATGAACTCCTCAAAGTCTTCAATTTCTTGGGGGCTGAAGACTCTGAAGATGCAGATGCTTTCCTTTTCTTCACAGCTGCTCGCTCCGCAGCCTTGGTTTTCTTCGCTTCTGATGCAGAAGGAAGGTTGATGCTTGTCATCGGTGCAGGAGGAGCAGAGGAAATTGGTTGAATTTCTTCAGGCACAACTGATGCAGTTGCCCTGGCTTGTTCAGATTCCTCAGGCACAGTAGCAGATGCTTCAACTGGCCTGGATTGCTCTTCAGGCGCAATATTGGAGGTTGCCCTGGCATTTTCTTCAGAGACTGGAATTTCTTCATCAGCTCTGGCGCTTTCATTTTCTTCAGCAGACTGAACAGATGTTCCAGTCTGAGGAAATTTGGGTTGCGATGAAGCTGCAACACTTAGAGTAAATCCTTTTGCCATTCTGACGAATCTGACTTTGGCACCTAGCCAATCTGCATGGAATGCATGAAATTCATCACTGAGTGCTTTGATCTCAGCCTGCATAGTCACAAGTTCTTCAGGAAACATTTTCACAACATTGTTCTTCAGAAAACGCTCCTTCTTGTACTGAGCCTTCTTCACCTGCCTGGCCTTTTCAAATTTCCATTTTTCTTCATTTATGAAGGCCGTCAACATGTGACTTTGACGAGGAGTGAGGTTTAATTCAGGCAAAGGTGTGTTAGGGTTCTTGTGCCATAGATCAATAAAATCAAGGATCTTCCTTGGATCCAGCATGAGGGGCACAACACTGCCTTTGGCTCTAGCGGCCCTTTGTTGTCGATCTCTGATGAGCTCAGCTAATTCTTCATCATCAGCTTCGTCTTCGCTTGACGGAACCTGAAAGGCGACTTGCTTCTTGTGAGGACTTGGCCTTGTGCCTCGTCCAGCAGTGGCCTTTTTCTTCAGCAAGGTCGGAGTTGTTGAAGACTGAGGTGGAGCTGAAGAACTTGCAGAGACTCCTGAAGCAATTGAGATTCCAGTAGTCCTTTGGCATGTGGCAAGATGCACAGGTGCTGAGGACTTTGCAGGAGCAGCTGAGGATTTTGCAACCGAGGGAGTTGGAGCTGCTGTTGAGGAATTTGCTTAAGGAACAGGCCGTGAGGGCTTTGCAGCTGAGGAACTTGTCTTAACAGCTGATTTCTTCAGCATAGCCTTCTTAGGCTTGATAGCAGAGGCCTCAGCGGCGGCAGCAACAGAATCTTCATTGAATTTCTTTACTGCCTCTTTAGCCACTTTGGCCAGCTTGGCTTGACGTTTAGCCCACTCCTGAGGAAATTCCTCACCTCTTCTGATGCTAGTGGGATCAGCTTCTTGGCCAGGAGCCAATGGAGGTCTTGGACATGGAGGGTTAACAGCAAATTTCTTCATGTACTTGGGAGTGACATAGCGATATTCCCTCCATTCTCTTGCCCATCTCCTCTCAATCTTCTGAATGCGCACTTTGCGCTGATTTTTGTTCTCCGTGCCATGAGTTGCTTCATCAGGAGTACAATATTCATCATAGATGTCATCAGGGATCTCAAAAGCAGTATTTGTTTCTGGCCTCTTTCCTCCCTTCTGAGGTCTTTTACCATCAGCCATTTTCTTCACTTGAGGGTTTTGAACAATCAAATTTTCTGATGAGGTGTGCAATTTTTCTTCAAGGAACGCTGCAAATGAGTTAAGTTGATGAGAACCTAGAGATTCAGCAGCGGACATGTGTACCTGTGAATAGAATATAGGTGCGAAGAGTTTTGGAGAGGTTATATGCGTTCTCAGAAGATTTTCAAAAGTATCAAGTTTGAGGAAGATGACCAGGGGTGTCTTGAGGAATTTCACTAAGCATTTTTGACTTAGGTTCCAGAGTTGTGTAGATTGAAAATCCACACAATTGAGAAATCTTGAAGAAAAACGTTGCTTAGAGAAACTGATCAAGGACAGAAGCAAGTTGGTGTTTAAGAACATGAAAGTTGAAGAATAAACACCTTTTGAAGATTTTGTGGAAATCATCAGAATCAACAAGGGCAGTAAAAATAAATTTTATTTACCCTTGACGAAGAACACGACGAACTGAGAGTGGCAGTGGAGATGTTCGTCCGTTCAGATCTTCCACGCCCTAACTTGGCGATGGAAAACAGCTACGGCGGCGGCGGAGTGAGGATTTCCGCGGCCGGCGTGAGTACGACGGCGACGAGGTCGAGGCAGTGAAGCTCTTCCTCACCGGCGACGATGGAGTGTAGCGGCGGCGCTAGGTCTGAGAGCTCGAGCGAGGGAGTAAGATCGAGCGGGGTAAATGAGCTCTGAGGAGGGTGAGGGGTATTTATAGCAGAGGTGAAAAACTGCTCGTCCGAAGAAAATGGACAAACGTGCCCCTGACCCTTCTCATCCTAGCGACATGTGTCACCCACGAACTGTGAAGTGGAGATCGTGTTAGATCGAGGGTGAATAGATAAATCTTATCGAGGGATAAGGAACGGTTTGAACGGCAAAAGCCGAAAATTCAGATAAGAATATTTTAATGTTTCATTCGCAAATTCTTCAGCTGTCAAGGACACAGTGAAGACTTTGAACGGGTTTCAAATAGAACGCACATGAAGAATTTGTGAACGGACTGGATTGAGTTTAGCATTGAGGGGGAATGGGTCCGATCACATTCACTTAGAAGAAACACAACTTGAAGAATTAGCAATAAGTGAATGCTGTAGAGGACAGAAAACTCAAATATATATATAGTCAATGAAGAACATAGACGGAAAGAGTGAAGATTTTGCAAAGTTGAAGAATTTGAAAATTTGAAGAATTTGCACAATGATGAAAAACTCAAATTTTGAAGATTTTCAACTTTTTGTGGTGGTGTGACCCACCGTGTAAGAATGATGATTTCAGACACCGCGTACAATTGTCGTAGGGCTCTGAGAATCAAATTCTTCATTAATTTCTTCACACTTAGAGGGTTAGTCTTCATTGATTGAAGAAAAACGTTTCTTCGTGTGTTGCACATCTAAGTCATCAATTTGCATAAGTGTTAGGATGTGTGTCCTTTTCAAAGGACATTCGAAGAATATGTTTCACAGCCTTATAGTGTGATTCCTTCGGTGTAGCTTGAAAACGGGCACACATGCAAACACTAAGCATAATATCCGGCCTAGATGCACATAGGTACAATAAAGAACCAATCATGGAGCGGTATACCTTTTGATCGAAGTCTATTCCATTTTCATCAGTGCATAGATGGCCATTTGTGGGCATAGGGATTTTGACGCCTCTGCATTCTTGCATACCGAATTTTCTCAGAACGTCCTTGAGGTATTTCTCTTGAGAAATGAAAATGCCATTATGTTGTTGACGAATTTGAAGACCTAAGAAGAATTTCAATTCTCCCATCATGGACATTTGATATTCCTCACTCATCATGTAAGCAAATACGTCACTGTAATGTTGGTTAGTACAGCCAAAGATAATATCATCAACATATATTTGGCACACGAATAATTCAACATCATAGATTTTGGTGAAAAGAGTTGGGTCGAGTGAACCGGGTTTGAAGCCTTTCTTCATGAGGAATTCCTTCAGAGTATCATACCACGCCCGAGGGGCCTGCTTGAGGCCATAGAGGGCCTTATTGAGTCTGAAGACTTTGTCAGGATGTTTAGGATCTTCAAAACCTGGGGGTTGAGCAACATATACTTCTTCCTCAAGCTTACCATTGAGGAATGCACTTTTCACATCCATTTGATATAAGATGATATTATGATGGTTAGCATAAGCAAGCAATATGCGAATAGCCTCAAGTCTAGCAACAGGTGCAAAAGTCTCATCGAAATCAATTCCTTCAACCTGTGTGTAGCCTTGAGCTACAAGACGAGCCTTGTTCCTCACCACTAGGCCATTTTCATCTTGCTTGTTGCGGTAGATCCATTTGGTACCGATGATATTGTGCTTGCATGGGTCCGGTCGCTTGACAAGCTCCCACACATTGTTCAGCTTGAATTGATGTAATTCCTCTTGCACTGCTTGAATCCATTCAGGCTCCAGAAATGCCTCATCAACTTTGGTGGGCTCTGTGATAGAGACGAAAGCAGAATGCCCACAAAAGTTAGATAAATGTGAAGCTTTTGAGCGAGTCAGAGGACCTGGTGCGTTGATGTCGTTGATGATTCTCTCAATCTGTACTTCATTTGCAACGCGGGGATGAGCAGGTTGACGACTTTGATTTGGCTCAGCCTTTTCTTCAGAGCCATTTTCTTCAGATGCGCCAGCATGCTATTCTTCATGTTCTGGAATGATTTCTTCAGCAGATTCTTCGGTAGGAATGACATCCTCAGTAGCTTTGAACTTGATGGTTTCCTCGGGCGCCTTTTCATCTAGCACAGGAGGTAGGTGCTCTCTTTGCGAGCCGTTAGTTTCATCGAACCGCACATCTACAGTTTCAACAACCTTGTTGTGATAGGCATTGAAGACCCTGTAGGTGTGCGAGTCCTTTCCGTAACCAAGCATAAAACCTTCATGTGCTTTCGGTGCAAATTTAGAATTGTGATGTGGATCTCTAATCCAGCATTTAGCACCGAAGACTTTGAAATAACTCACATTGGGTTTCTTGTCAGTGAGGAGTTCATATGAGGTCTTCTTGAAGAATTTGTGAAGATATACCCTGTTGATGATGTGGCATGCAGTATCAATTGCCTCAGGCCAGAAGTGACGAGGTGTCTTGTATTCATCAAGCATGGTGCGAGCCATCTCAACAAGAGTCCTGTTCTTGCGCTCCACAACGCCATTCTGCTGAGGAGTGTATGGGGCAGATAGCTCATGAGTAATACCAAGTTCATCGAGATAGTCATCAAGACCAGTATTCTTGAACTCAGTCCCATTGTCACTACGTATATGCTTGATCTTCACAGCGAAATTCGTCGAAGCCCTTGAGGAAAATCGTCTGAAGACTTCCTGCACTTCAGTCTTGTAAGTAATGACATGCACCCATGTGTAACGAGAATAGTCATCAACAATGACAAAGCCATATAGAGATGCTGCATTTGTTAGTGTGGCATAATGAGTAGGGCCAAAGAGATCCATATGAAGCAATTCAAAAGGACGAGAAGTAGTCATGATAGTCTTCGAGGGGTGCTTGGCTCTGGTCATCTTTCCAGCCTCACAAGCCCCACAAAGATGATCTTTGAGGAATTTGACACCCTCGATGCCAATGACGTGCTTTTTCTTCACGAGTGTGTGTAAGTTCCTCATGCCAGCATGACCCAGTCGTCGATGCCATAGCCAGCCTTCTGAAGCTTTAGCAAGTAGACAAGTGGCAGGCTGTGGTCCTGCAGAGAAATCAACAATATACAAGTCTCCTCTCCTAAAGCCTTCGAAGACTTTGGAATTGTCAGATTCCATGAGCACTAAGCAACGATATTTGCCAAAGACAACAACCATATCAAGATCACAAAGCATTGAGACAGACATGAGGTTGAATCCGAGGGACTCGACAAGCATGACTTTATCCATGTGTCGATCCTTTGAGATTGCAACCCTACCTAGACCCAATACCTTGCTTTTGCCTTTGTCAGCGTAGGTGATATGCTTCAAGTGTGATGGAGATAAAGGAGTGTTCATCAGTAAGCTCTTGTCACAGGTCATGTGATTTGTACATCCACTATCGAGGACCCACTCAGTAGCTTTGGGTAAATCATCCTGCAGATGAATTAGTGCATCTTACGAACTCATATACTTCAGAGTGAAGAATATGACATCAAATTCATCAGACATATTTCATCAATTAAAGCAACATATGTATATATAGCAATGTGAGGACGTGAGAAATGAATAAATCATTTCTTCATGATTAGCTTGCGTCCTTTCAAGCATTTCAGGTCTCCAGCAAATTCTTCAGACGATTTAGTTCGTCTGGAGACCTGACCCTGCATAAGAGATTAGTTCCTTTTCTTCACCACCCACATCTGGAGGGGTGGCAAAGAGTTCATCATTCTGCGAGCTCCATAAGAGAAAGGTGGCATAGACGCCAGACCACTTCGTTTCACATAAGAGGGGTTAGGGTAAGCATATGAATAAGCAGAGAAATTCTTCGAGGACTTATGAACATAATGATTTGAAGAATAATGCATATATTCATAGCCCTTAGGCTTTCCCTGCGAAACAGAAGTGTTAGCACGATGATGTTCATGTGAGGACTTTGATCCATGTGAGGAATTTGATTCATATGAAGAATTTGATCTGGGGTTCTTATTCTTCACAGGTGGTGTCATGAGGACATTCACCTGAAGACTTTCAAGGCACTTTTTGGGAAACCAGATTTTCTTCAAAGGGGGACCATTCCTGCAGTTAGATCCAACATATCTAGCAAATACCTCACCATTCTGATTTTTGAACAGTTTATAGTTGGAGTCAAATGACTCATCAGATGAATATGAGGATTCACAAGTAAAGCCAGATAAAGTGGATGGATCTACGGGAGGTCCCTTCGCAGCAACCCATGAGGTTTTGGGATACTGCTCCAGTTTCCAGTAGGTTCCATCAGCATTGAGTTTCCTCTCAAAGGCAATACCCTCTTTCCTAGGGTTCCTGTTCAAGATCTGCTTTTTGAGCACATCACAAAGAGTCTGATGCCCTTTGAGGCTTTTGTACATGCCTGTCACATACAATTCCTTCAACCCTGCATTTTCGTTAGTGATACTAGTGGTATCCTCAGATGAGGAATTTGTGACCACAGAGATAGTTGAAGAATTTGCAGCAATGGAAGCATTTGAACATTCAGGTGAAGAATTAGCAGTGTCACGTTCAATGCATTTCAAGCATGGTGGAATAAATTCTTCCTGAGCGGAACTGATCTGTTGAGCAAGCAAAGAATCATTTTCCTTCTGAAGATCTTCATGACTCACCCTTAGCTTCTCAAGATCTTGCTTTCTTTGAAGAAATTCATAAGAAAGCTTCTCATGATCGGCTAGGAGAGTTTCATGATGACCTTGAAGGTTGTCAAACTTAGACTGTAGTTGCTGAAGATTATCAGTCAGTGTTTGAGTTCGATCCATTTCCTCACCTAACAGATCATCGCTTTTGTCTAGCATATTTTGAACCTTTTCCAAAGCCTTTTGTTGTTTAACAGCAATATTAGCAAGTTTGGAATAGCTGGGTTTGAGGTTATCATCAGATTCATCCTCACTTGATTCAGAGGAGGGATATTTGAGTACCTTGGCACCTTTTGCCATGAAGCAATAGGTGGGAGCATAGTCATTGTTGCCGTCATCAGCAGTGTTGGGGAAGCCATTTTCCTCAGTGTTGAAGATGGACTTGCTAACGTAAGCAGTAGCGAGGGCTAGGCTCGCCACACCAGAGTCTGACTCCTCAGATGCCTCCTCTTCCTCATGTTCCTCAGATTCAGCTTCAGAGTCCATTTCCTTGCCAGTGAATGCCCGAGCTTTCTTGGAGCTGCTCTTCTTGTGAGATGAAGACTTTGAAGATCTTGACGATGAAGACTTTGAAGATTTCTTCTTCTTCTTAGAGTCATCACCTCTTGAGGATTTTCCAAATCGGCCACGTCTAGAGAACTTCTGGAATTTCCTCACGAGCATTGCTAGCTCCTGACTCAGTTCTTCAGAATCACCAAGGCTGCTACCAGAATCTTCATCTTCAGATTCAGAGACTGCCTTGGCTTTCAGTGCACGAGATCTACCATAGCTCGGTCCGTAGAGATCTCTCTTCTCAGCTAGTTGGAATTCATGAGTATTTAGCCTCTCGAGAATATCAGCAGGATCAAGTGACTTGTAGTTACCACGTTCTTGAATCATCAGTGCCAGTGTATCGAATGAAGAATCGAGTGACCTCAGCAATTTCTTCACCACCTCATGGTCGGTGATGTCAGTGGCACCCAGTGCATGAAGCTCGTTTGAAATGCCAGTGAGGCGATCAAAGGTTTGCTGAACATTTTCGTTGTCGAGTCTTTTGAAGCGGTTGAAGAGATTGCGAAGAACGTCAACTCGAGAGTCACGTTGAGTTGAGACTCCTTCGTTGACCTTGGACAGCCTATCCCAGATAAGCTTAGCTGTCTCCAAAGCACTCACTCTGCCATACTGCCCTTTGCTCAGATGGCCACATATGATATTCTTCGCTTGAGAGTCGAGTTGCTTGAATCTCTTCACATCAGCAGCGTTTACGGAAGGAGTGACAGAGGGAACACCCTTTTCCGCAACATACCAGAGATCGTTGTCAATTGCCTCAAGATGCATGCGCATCTTGTTCTTCCAGTAGGGGTAGTCCGTCCCATCGAAGGTAGGACACCCAGCTGAGACCTTGATCATGCCTGCAGTCAACATAACTAAAACTCCAGGTGGTTAAACCAAAATCACACAGAACAAGGGAGTACCTTGCTCTGATACCAATTGAAAGTGCGTTATATCGACTAGAGGGGGCGTGAATAGGCGATTTTTACAAATTCGTCACTGAGGAATTTCAAGGTGAGCAAATTCCTAAGCGACGAACTACTTAGCAGCGGAATGAGTACTCAGATGCAAGCATAACAGAGCAGTAGCACAGTCATCATGATGAAATGAAAACAAGCACAGAGTACGAGTAGCGTAAACACAGGATAAGCAGGCTGAAGACAAACTGACTGAAGAATTTGAACTGAGGAAATTGAGAAAGTCTTCAGACAAAGTCTTCAAACAGTAATGATCAAATACATAGCAAGTATGCGAGGAAATGAAAGGGTTGAGGAAATAGAACTAGTAGCTCGGTGAAGACACTGATTTGGTAGACCAGTTCCAACTGCTGTGACAGTTGTACGTCTGGTTGGAGCGGCTAGGTATTTAAACCTGAGGACAAACAGTCCCGGACACCCAGTCCTGAACACACAGTCCAGGACACCTAGTCCTCACCGTATTCTCCTTGAGCTAAGGTCACACAGACCTCGCCCAACCACTCGTGGTAAGTCTTCAGGTGACTTCCAAACCTTCACATACTCGGTCACTCGGCAATCCACAATTTCCTCTTGGATGCTCTAGACCATGACGCCTAAACGTCTGGAGGATGCACAGTCCTCAAAGGTAACAAGCGTCGGTTCCACACAGGAACAATCTCTTCAGTGATGCTCAATCACTTTGGGTTTGTAGGTGTTTGGGTTTTTGGGTTTTTCCTCACTTGATGATTTTCGCTCAAAGACCTCGGAGGATGGGATGCTCTAAATGACAAGTGTCAATCTATCTCTCGGAGCAGCAAACCAGCTAGTGGTTGTAGAGGGCGGCTATTTATAGCCTAGGGAGCAGCCCGACATGATAAGACATAAATGCCCTTCAATGATATGACCGTTAGGTGGGTAGATATTTTGGGACAGCTGGCACGTAGCACAGCAACGGTCAGAAATTTGAGTATCAAATTCCTCAGGGCTATCATAATCCTCACTTGTAGGCAATCCGCACTAGCGAATTTCTAACTCCTCAGTCAGAACAAATTCCTCAGAGAACAGAAGAACTTCGTCTCTGTCACTGAAGAACTTGACTAAACTGTATGAGATTTCCAATGGCTTCACTCGAAAGGATTGGGTAGGTGTAGGATTTTGAGTTGAGCATCACTTGGAAAATTTTCCTTAGTTTTACCTCGACCCCCTTTAACAGTACGGTGTTTCCTATGACTCAAGAAGAAGAAAATGAAACTACGAAAACAAAAGTCTTCACGCTTCATAATCCTCGCATGAATATCAAGTCTTCAGGGTCACACCAATTTCTTCACTTTCAAAGTCTTCAAGAAAACCAAAGTCTTCAGTTGAAGACATTCATTTTTAGGGGTCGACATTCATCGTAAATTAAACAACTCCTCAATAGACTTATAGACCTGTGTACACTCAAAAACACATTAGACCCTTAACCTATAAGTCTTCAATACACAAAAATCACTAAGGGCCTAGAGCACTTACACCACCGCACACCTGGCGGCATTCCTACCCCCCCCCCCCCAGGTACCCGTCCCGTCTAATACTGACACAGACGACCGCCGGATCTAGCCCTTTGACTTTCGTCAGACGGGGTTTGACCATTGGACCTTTTCACCTGGTTGTCATAGCCCAGCCCATAGCTACACCCCCGAACATGGAGCCGTTGGTGCGAGTGCTTGGCCTGCCACATGCTTCCACAAGCGTAGGAGGGCCCACCGCAAACACCTGGTGGCATTGCTACCCCCCAGGTAACCCGTCTCGTCTAACCTGACACAGACGACCGCCGGATCTAGCCCTTTGGAGTTTCACCGTACGGGGTTTGACCGTTGGACCTTTTCGCCTGGTTGCCATAGCCCCAGCCCATAGCTACACCCCCAACACAGTCCGGCCCACCACCCAAGCCCAATTCCCTCTCCCCATCTCGCCCGACATGGCCGTTATCCCTTCGTGACTCGGCGGCAACGACGCCCATGAGGGGGGGCACACGACGAAGCCGCGTGCCGGGCGCTTGCGCCTGCCACCATGCTTCCATAAGCGTAGGAGGGCCCACCGCAACATCTGGAGGCATTGCTACCCCCCAGGAACCCCATCCCGTCTAACCCTCACACAGACGACCGCCGTATCTAGCCCTTTGACTTTCGCCGGACAGGTTTCGCCGTTGGACCTTTTCACCTGGTTGTCATAGCCCAGCCCATAGCTACACCCCCGAACATGGTTACGGCCCAACCCACCCCAAGATTCCCTCCGTGTCGGCCCGACGTGGCCGTTTGGCCCTTCCGTTACACGGCGGCAGCGACGCCCGTGAGGGGGGCAAACGACGGAGCCGCGTGCCGGGTGCTTGCGCCTACCACCGAGCTTCCACAAGCGTAGGAGGGCCCACCACAACACCTGGCGGCATTCCTACCCCCCCAGGTACCCCGTCCCATCTAACACTGACACAGACGACCGCCGGATCTAGCCCTTTGACTTTCGCCGGACGGGGTTTGACCGTTGGACCTTTTCACCTGGTTGTCATAGCTCAGCCCATAGCTACACCCCCGAACACGGAGCCGTGTGCCGAGTGCTTGCGCCTGCCACCATGCTTCCACAAGTGTAGGAGGGCCCACCGCAACACCTGGCGGCATTGCTACCCCCCAGGTACCCCGTCCCGTCTAACCCTGACACAGACGACCGCCGGATCTAGCCCTTTGAGTTTCACAGTACGGGGTTTAACCGTTGGACCTTTTCACCTTGTTGCCATTGGCCAGCCCATAGCTACACCCCCTAACACAGTCCCGGCCCAACCCACCCCAAGATTCCCTTCGTGTCGTTCCGACATGGCCGTTTCCCCCCTCCATGACACGGCGGCAGCGACGCCCGTGAGGGGAGGCACACGACGGAGCCGCGTGTTGGGTGTTCGCGCCTGCAACCACGCTTCCACAAGCGTAGGAGGGCCACCGCAACACCTAGCGGCATTGCTACCTCCAGGTCTCCGTCCTGTCAACATGAACACACACGACCGCGATCTAGCCCTTTGAATTCGCCAGACGGGGTTTGACCGTTGGACCTTTTCACCTGGTTGTCATAGCGCAGAGAACGGAGAGAAAATCCTGAACACAAAGTCTCCGATCCCACGGCTCGAACGAAAACACCCACAATAGTACAATACGTAGTCTAGGCCCAGAACATGCGTTTTCCCCTTCGTGACACGGCGGCGGCGACGCCCGTGAGGGGGGCACACGACGGAACCGCGTGCCGCGTGTTTGCGCCTGCCACCACCCTTCCACAAGCATCAGAGGGCCTACCACAACACCTGGCGGTATTGCTACCCCCCCAGGTACCCGTCCCGTCTAACCCTAACACAGACGACCGCCGGATCTAGCCCTCTGACTTTCGCCGGACGGGGTTTGACCGTTGGACCTTTTCACCTGGTTGTCATATCCCAGCCCATAGCTACGCCCCCGAACACGGTCCTGGCCCAACCCACCCTATTATTCCCTCCATGTCGGCTCCACGTGGCCGTTTCCCCCCTCCGTGATACGGCGCCAGCGACGCCCGTGAGGGGGGCACATGACGGAGCCGCGTGCTGGGTGCTTGCGCCTGCCACCACGCTACCACAAGCGTAGGAGGGCCCACTGCAACACCTGGCGGCATTGCTACCCCCAGGTACCCCGTCCCATCTAACCCTGACACACACGACCGCCAGATCTAGCCCTTTGACTTTGGCCGGATGGGGTTTGACTGTTGGACCTTTTTACCTGGTTGTCATAGCCCAGCCCATAGCTACACCCGAACCGGTCCCGGCCCAACCCACCCCAATTTCTCCGTGTGGCCCGACGTGGCCATTTCCCCCTTCGTGACCCGGCGGCTGTGATGCCCGTGAGGGGGCACACGACGGAGCCGCGTGTGCTGGGGCTTGCGCCTGCCACCACACTTCCACAAGCGTAGGAGGGCCCAACGCAACACCTGGCGGCATTGCTAACCACCGCAGGTACCCCGTCTAGTCTAACCTGACACAGACGACCACCCGGATCTAGCCCTTTGACTTTCGCCGGACGGGTTGGACCGTGTGGACCTTTTCACCTGGTTGTTCAGCCCAGCCCATAGCTACACCCCGAACCACGGTCACGGCCCAACCACCCCAAGATTCCTCCGTCTCGGCCCGACGTGGCCATTTCGCCCCTCCGTTACACGGCGGCAGAGATGCCGTGAGGGGGGCACACGATGGAGCCGCGTGTCGGGTGCTTGCGCCTACACGAGCTTCACACAGCGTAGGGGGGCCCACAGCAACTGGCGACAGTCCTACCCCCCCAGGTACCCAGTCCCGTTAACATGACACAAATGACACGCCGGATCTGCCCTTTGACTTTCGCCGGACGGGGTTTGCCGTTGGACCTTTTCACCTGGTTGTCATAGCCCAGCATAGCTACACCCCCGAAAACGGAGCCGTGTGCCGAGTCTTGCGCCTGCCACCATGGCTTCACAAGCGTAGGAGGGCCCACCGCAACACCTGGCGGCATGCTACCCCACCAGGACCCTTCCCGTCTAACCCGGACACACCACGACCGCCGATCTAGCCCTTTGAGTTTTTGCCGTACGGGGTTTGACCGTTGGACCTTCGCTTGGTGCCATACCCAGCCCATAGCTAACCACACCTAACACATCCCGGCCCAACCCACCCCAAGATTCCCTCCATGTCGGGCCCGACATGGCCGTTTCTCCCTTCCGGAAACGGCGGCAAGAAGAAGAGTGAGGGGTGGGGGGCAACAGACGGAGCAGGCGTGCCGGGCGTTCCGCCTGCCACCAGTTCCACAGCGTGGAGGGCCCACCGCAACACCTGGAGGCATTGCTACCCCCCAGGAACCCCGTCCCTCTAACCCTGACACAGAAGACCCAGGATCTAGCCCTTTGACTTTTGCCGGACGGGGTTTTGACGTTGACCTTTTCACCTGGTTGTCTAGCCCAGCCCCATAGACTACATCCCTGCCGAACATGGTCCCCAGCCAAACCCACCCCAAGATTCCCTCCTTGTCGGCCGACGGGCCGTTTCCTCTGCTGACATGGACGGGCAGCGAGCCGTGAGAGGGGCGCACAACGAGCGCATGCGGGTGCTTGCGCCTGCCACCTCGCTGTCCACAGGCGTAGGAGGGCCACCGCAACACCTGGCGGCATTGCTACCCCCTAGGTAACCCCGTCCCAGTCTAACCCTGACACAACGACCGCCAGATCTAGCCCTTGAGCCTTTCGACGGGGGGTTTGAACATTGGACCCTTTCACCGGTTGTCATAGCCCAACCCATAGCTACACCCCCGAACACACTCCCGGCCCAACCCACCCCAAGATTCCATCCGCGTCGGCCCGACGTGGCCGTTTCCCCCCTCCGTGACACGGCGGCAGCGACGCCCGCGAGGGGGGCACACGACGGAGCCACGGGGCGGGTGCTTGCGCCTGCCATCGAGTTTCCACAAGCATAGGATGGCCCACCATAGCACCTGGCGGCATTGCTACCCCCCAGGACCCCGTCCCTTCTAACACTGACACAGACGACCGACGGATCTAGCCCTTTGACTTTCGCCAGACGGGGTTTGACCGTTGGACCTTTTCACCTGGTTGTCATAGCGCAGCCCATAGCTACACCCCCGAACACGGTCCCGACCAAACCCACCCAAAGATTCCCTCCGTGTCGGCCCGACATGGCCGTTTCCCCCTTTGTGACACGGTGGCAGCAACGCCCGTGAGAGGGGCACATGACGGAGCCGCGTGCCGGGTGTTTGCGCCTCCCACCACGCTTCCACAAGCATCGGAGGGCCCACCGCAACACCTAGCGGTATTGCTACCCCCTAGGTACCCGTCCCGTCTAACCCTAAGACAGACGACCGCCGGATCTAGCCCTCTGACTTTCGCCGGACGGGGTTTGACTGTTTCACCTTTTTACCTGGTTGTCATAGCCCAGCCCATAGCTACACCCCCGAACACGGTCCCGGCCCAACCCACCCCGAAATTTCCTCCGTGTCGGCCCGACGTGGCCATTTCCCCCCTTCGTGACACGGCTGCAGCGATGCCCGTGAGGGGGGCACACGACGGAGCCGCGTGCCGGGTGCTTGCGCCTGCCACCACACTTCCACAAGCGTAGGAGGGCCCACCGCAACACCTGGCGGTATTGCTACCACGCAGGTACACCGTCCCGTCTAACCCTGACAGAGACGACCGCCGGATCTAGCCCTTTGACTTTCGCCGGACGGGGTTTGACCTTGGACCTTTTCACCTGGTTGTCATAGCCCAACCCATAGCTATACCCCCGAACACGGTCCCGGCCCAGCCCACCCCAAGATTCCCTCCGTGTCGGCCCGACGTGGCCGTTCCCCCCTCCGTGACACGGCTGCAGCGGCGCCCGTGAGGGGGCACACGACGGAGCCGCGTGTCGGGTGCTTGCACCTGCCACCACGCTTCCACAAGCATAGGAGGGCCCACCATAACACCTGGCGGCATTGCTAGCCCCACAGATACCCCGTCCGGTCAAACCCTGACACAGACAACCACCGGATCTAGCCCTTTGACTTTCGCCGGAAGTGTTTGACCGTTGGACCTTTTCACCTGGTTGTTATAGCCCAGCCCATAGCTACACCCCCGAACACAGTCCCGGCCAAACCCACCGCAAGATTCCCTCTGTGTCGGCCGACGTGGCCGTTTCGCCCCTCCGTGACACGGCGGCGGTGACGCCCATGAGGGGGGCACACGACGGAGCCACGTGTTGGGTGCTTGCGCCTGCCACCGAGCTTCCACAGGTGTAGGAGGGCCCACCGCAACACCTTGCGGCATTGCTACCCCCCCAGGTACCCCGTCCCGTCTAACCCAGACACAGACGACCGCCGGATCTAGACCTTTGACTTTCGCCGGACGGGATTTCACCGTTGGACCTTTTCACCTGGTTGTCATGGCCCAGTCCATAGCTACACCCCCGAACACGGTCCCGGCACAACCCACCCCAAGATTCCCTCTGTGTCGGTCCGACGTGGCCGTTTACCCCCTCCATGACACGGCGGCAGCGACGCCCATGAGGGGGAGCACACGACGGAGCCGCGTGCTGGGTGCTTGCGCCTGCCACCACTCTTCCACAAGCGTAGGAGGGCCCACCGCAACACCTGGAGGCATTGCTACCCCCCAGGTACCCCGTCCCGGTAACCCTGACACAGACGACCGCCGGATCTAGCCCTTTGACTTTCGCCGGACGGGGTTTGACCTTGGACCTTTTCACCTTGTTGTCATAGCCCAGCCCATAGCTACACCCCCGAACACTGTCCCGGCCCAGCCCACCCCAAGATTCCCTCCGTGTCGGCCCGACGTGGCCGTTCCCCCCTCCGTGACACGGCGGCACCGACGCCCGTGAGGGGGGCACACGACGGAGCCGCGTGCCGGGTGCTTGCGCCCGCCACCACGCTTCCACAAGCGTAGGAGGGCCCACCACAACACCTGGAGGCATTGCTTGCCCCACAGATACCCCGTCCCGTCAAACCCTGATGCAGACAACCGCCGGATCTAGCCCTTTGACTTTCACCGGAAGGGTTTGACCGTTGGACCTTTTCACCTGGTTGTTATAGCCCAGCCCATAGCTACGACCCCGAACACGGTCCCGGCCCAACCCACCCCAAGATTCCCTCCGTGTCGGTCCGACATGGTCGTTTCCCCCCTCCATGACACAGCGGCAGCGACGCCCGTGAGGGGGAGCACACGACGGAGCCGCGTGCTGGGTGTTTGCGCCTGCCACCACGCTTCCACAAGCGTCGGAGGGCCCACCGCAACACCTGGCGGCATTGCTACCCCCCAGGTACCCCGTCCCGTCTAACCCTGACACACACGATCGCCGGATCTAGCCCTTTGACTTTCACCGGATGGGGTTTGACTGTTGGACCTTTTTACCTGGTTGTCATAGCCCAGCCCATAGCTACACCCCTGAACACGGTCCCGGCCCAACCCGCCCCAAGATTTCCTCCTTGTCGGCCCGACGTGGCTGTTTCCCCCCTTCGTGACACGGCGGCAGCGACGCCCGTGAGGGGGGCACACAACGGAGCCGCGTGCCGGGTGCTTCCGCCTGCCACCACACTTCCACAAGCGTAGGAGGGCCCACCGCAACACCTGGCGGCATTGCTACCCCGCAGGTACCTCGTCCCTTCTAACCCTAACACAGACAACCGCCGGATCTAGCCCTTTGACTTTCGCCGGATGGGGTTTGACCTTGGACCTTTTCACCTGGTAGTCATAGCCCAACCCATAGCTACACCCCCGAACACGGTCCCGGCCCAGGCCACCCCTAGATTCCCTCCGTGTCGGCCCGACGTGGCCGTTCCCCCCGACGTGACACGGCGGCAGTGACGCCCGTGAGGGGGGCACACGACGGAGCCGTGTGCCGGGTGCTTGCGCATGCCACCACGCTTCCACAAGCATAGGAGGGCCCACCGCAACAACTGGCGGCATTGCTACCCCCCCAGATACCCCATCCCGTCAAACCCTGACACAGACGACCGCCGGATCTAGCCCTTTGACTTTCGCCGGACGGGTTTGACCGTTGGAACTTTTCACCTGGTTGTCAAAGCCCTGCCCATAGCTACACCCCCGAACATGGTCCCGGCCCAACGCACCACAAGATTCCATCCATGTCGGCCCGACGTGGCCGTTTTGCCCCTCCGTGACACGGCGGCAGCGACGCCCGTGAGGGGGGCACACGACGGAGCCGCGTGCCGGGTGCTTGCGCTAGCCACCGAGCTTCCACAAGTGTAGGATGGCCCACCGCAACACCTGGAGGCATTGCTACCCCTCAGGTACCCCGTCCCAACTAACACTGACACAGACAACCGCCGGATCTAGCCCTTTGACTTTCGCTAGACGGGGTTTGACCGTTGGCCTTTTCACCTGGTTGTCATAGCCAGCCATAGCTACAAGAAAACCGGTCCCGGCCCAAAACCACACCAAGATTCGTCATATCGGCACGTGGCCGTTTTCCCGTCCGTCCGGCCGCAGCCCGCGGCAGCGACGCCGTTAGGGGGCAAACGACGGAGCCGCGTGCTGGGTGCTTGCGCCTGCCACCACGTTTCCACAAGCGTAGGAGGGCCCACCGCAACACCTGGCGGCATTGCTACCCCCCAGGTACCCCGTCCTGTCTAACCCTGACACATATGACCGCCGGATCTAGCCCTCTGACTTTCGCCGCACGGGGTTCGACCGTTGGACCTTTTCACCTGGTTTTCATAGCCCATCCCATAGCTACACCCCCGAACACGGTCCCGGCCCAACCCACCCCAAGATTCCCTCCGTGTCGGTCCGACGTGGCCGTTCCCCCCCCCCCCCCCGCCGTGAGACGGCGACAGCGACGCCTGTGAGGGGGGCACACGACGGAGCCGCGTGCCGGGTGCTTGCGCCTGCCAACATGCATCCACAAGCGTAGGAGGGTCCACCGCAACACCTGGTGGCATTGCTACCCCCTAGGTACCCCGTCCCGTCTAACCCTGACACAGACGACCGCCGGATCTAGCCCTTTGAGTTTCGCCGTACAGGGTTTGACCATTGGACCTTTTCGCCTGGTTGCCATAGCCCAGCGCATAGCTACACCCCCTAACACAATCCCGACCCAACCCACCCCAAGATTCCTCCGTGGGGACATGGAGGTTTGTCCCCTCCGTGCAAGGGGGCAGCGACACCTGTGAGGGGGGCACACGACGGAGCCGCGTGCCGGGCGCTTGCGCCTGCCACCACGCTTCCACAAGCGTAGGAGGGCCCACCGCAGCACCTGGAGTCATTGCTACCCCCCCAGGTACTCCGTCCCGTCTAACCATGACACAAACGATCGCCGGATCTAGCCCTTTGACTTTTGCCGGACGGGGTTTGACCGTTGGACCTTTTCACCTGGTTGTCATAGCCCAGCCCATAGCTACACCCCCGAACACGGTCCCGTCCCAACCCACCCCAAGATTCCCTCTGGTCCGGCCCGATGTGGAATTCTGAACTGGGGGGGGAGCCCGTGAGGGGTGGCACACGACGGAGCCGCGTGCCGGGTGCTTGTGCCTGCCACCACGCTTCCACAAGCGTAGGAGGGCCCACCGCAACACCTGGCAGCATTGCTACCCCCCAGGTACCCCGTCCCGTCTAACCCTGACACAGACGACCGCCGGATCTAGCCCTTTGAGTTTCGCCGTACAGGGTTTGACCATTGGACCTTTTCGCCTGGTTGCCATAGACCAGCGCATAGCTACACCCCCTGACACAGTCCCGGCCCAACCCACCCCAAGATTCCCTCCGTGTCGGCCCGACATGGCCGTTTGTCCCCTCCGTGACACGGCGGCAGCGACACCTGTGAGGGGGGCACACGGGACAGCGCCGTGCGGGCGCTTGCGCCTGCCACCACCACCTTCCACAAGCGTAGGAGGGCCCACCGCAGCACCTGGAGTCATTGCTACCCCCCCAGGTCTCGTCCCGTCTAACCATGACCCAAACGATGCGGATCTAGCCCTTTGACTTTTGCCGGACGGGGTTTGACGTTGGACCTTTTCACCTGGGTGTCATAGCCCAGCCCATAGCTACACCCCCCGAACCAGTCCCGTCCCAACCCACCCCAAGATTCCCTCTGTGTCGGCCCGATGTGGCCATTTCCCTCCTCCGTGACACGGCGGCGGCGATGCCCGTGAGGGGTGGCACACGACGGAGCCGCGTGCCGGGTGCTTGCGCCTGCCACCACGCTTCCACAAGCGTAGGAGGGCCCACCGCAACACCTGGCAGCATTGCTACCCCCCAGGTACCCCGTCCCGTCTAACCCTGACACAGACGACCACCAGATCTAGCCCTCTGACTTTCGTCGGACGGGTTTTGACCGTTGGACCTTTTCACCTGGTTGTCATAGCCCAGCCCATAGCTACATCCCCGAACACAGTCACCACCCAACCCACCCCAAGATTCCCTCTGTGTCGTCCTGATGTGGCCGTTTCCCCCCTCCGTGACACGGCGGCGGCAGCGAGCGGGGGAGGGGCGCACAACGGAGCCACGTGCCGGGTGCTTGTGCCTACCACCTCGCTTCCACAAGCGTAGGAGGGCCCACCGCAACACCTGGCAGCATTGCTACCCCCCCAGGTACCTCGTCCCGTCTAACCCTGACACAGACGACCGCCGGATCTAGCCCTTTGACTTTCGCCGGACGGGGTTTGACCGTTGGACCTTTTCACCTGGTTGTCATAGCCCAACCCATAGCTACACCCCCGAACACGGTCCCGGCCAATCCCACCCCAAGATTCCCTCCGTGTCGGCCCGACGTGGCCGTTCCCCCCTCCGTGACACGGCGGCAGTGACGCCCGTGAGGGGGGCACAAGACGGAGCCGCGTGTCGGGTGCTTGCGCCTGCCACCACGCTTCCACAAGTGTAGGAGGGCCCACCACAACACCTGGCGGCATTGCTACCCCCCCCCCCCCAAGTACCCCGTCCCGTCTAACCCTCAAACAGACAACCGCTGGATCTAGCCCTTTGAGTTTCGCCGTACGGGGTTTGACCGTTGTACCTTGTTGTCATAGCCCAGCCCATAGCTACACCCCCGAACATGGTCCCGGCCCAACCCACCCCAAGATTCCCTCCGTGTCGGCCCGACGTGGCCGTTTCCCCCCCCGTGACACGGCGGCAGGAGAGTGACGGGGGGGGAAGAAGGCAGCGAGTGGAGGGTGGCTTGGCCTGCCACCACGCTTCCAACAAGCGGGAGGGCCCACCGCAACACCTGGCGGCATTGCTACCCCCAGGTACCCCGTCCGTCTAACCCTGACACAGACGACCGCCGGATCTATCCCTTTGACTTTCGTCGGACGGGGTTTAACCGTTGGACCTTTTCACCTGGTTGTCATAGCCCAGCCCATAGCTACACCCCCGAACATGGTCCCGACCCAACCCACCCCAAGATTCCCTTCGTGTCAGCCCGACGTGGCCGTTTCCCCCCTTTGTGACACGACGGTAGCGACGCCTGTGAGGGCGGGCACACGACGGAGCCGCGTGCCGGGTGCTTGCGCCTGCCACCACGCTTCCACAAGCGTATGAGGGCCCACTGCAACACCTGGCGGCATTGCTACCCCCCAGGTACCCCGTCCCGTCTAACCCTGACACAGACGACCGCCGGATCTAGCCCTCTGACTTTCGCCGGACGGGGTTTGACCGTTGGACCTTTTCACCTGGTTGTCATAGCCCAGCCCATAGCTACACCCCCGAACACGGTCCCGGCCCAACCCACCCCAAGATGCCCTCTGTGTCGGCCCGAGGTGGTCGTTTCCCCCCTCCGTGACACGGCGGCAGCGACGCCCTTGAGGAGGGGGCACATGACGGAGCAGCGTGACGGGTGCTTGCGCCTGCCACCACGCTTCCAGAAGCGTAGGAGGGCCTACCGCAACACCTGGCGGCATTGCTACCCCCCCCCCCCCCCCAGGTACCCCGTCCCGTCTAACCCGACACATATGACCGCCGGATCTAGCCCTCTGACTTTCGCCGCACGGGGTTCGCATGGACCTTTTCACCTGGTTTCATAGCCATCCCATAGCTACACCCGAACCGGTCCACACAACCCACCCGAAGATTTCGCTGGCGGTCCGACGTGGCCGTTCCCCCCCCCCCCCGCCGTGAGAACGGCGACAGCGACGCCCGTGAGGGGGCACACGACGGAGGCCGTGCCGGGTGCTTTCGCCTGCACCATGCCATCCACAAGCGTAGGAGGGTCCACCGCAACACCTGGGGCATTGCTACCCCCCAGGTACCCCGTCCCGTCTAACCCTGACACAGACGACCGCCGGATCTAGCCCTTTGAGTTTCGCCGTACAGGGTTTGACCGTTGGACCTTTTCGCCTGGTTGCCATAGCCCAGCGCATAGCTACACCCCCTAACACAGTCCCGGCCCAACCCACCCCAAGATTCCCTCCGTGTCGGCCCGACATGGCTATTTCTCCCCTCCGTGACACGGCGGCAGCAACGCCTGTGAGGGGGGCACACGACGGAGCCGCGTGCCGGGCGCTTGCGCCTGCCACCACGCTTCCACAAGCGTAGGAGGGCCCACCGCAGCACCTGGAGTCATTGCTACCCCCCCAGGTACTCCGTCCCGTCTAACCATGACACAAACGATCGCCGGATCTAGCCCTTTGACTTTTGCCGGACGGGGTTTGACCGTTGGACCTTTTCACCTGGTTGTCATAGCCCAGCCCATAGCTACACCCCCGAACACTGTCCCGTCCCAACCCACCCCAAGATTCCCTCTGTGTCGGCCCGATGTGGCCGTTTCCCTCCTCCGTGACACGGCGGCGGCGATGCCCGTGAGGGGTGGCACACGACGGAGCCGCGTGCTGGGTGCTTGCGCCTGCCACCACGCTTCCACAAGCGTAGGAGGGCCCCACCGCAACACCTGGCAGCATTGCTACCCCCCAGGTACCCGTCCGTCTTAACCCTGACACAGACGACACACCAGATCTAGCCCTCTGGACTTTCGTCAGACTGGTTTTTTGACCGGGACTTTTCACCTGGTTGTCATAGCCCAGCCCATAGCTAAATCCCGAACACGGTCACCGCCAACCCCACCCCAAGATTCCCTCTGTGTCGTCCTGAGTGGCCGTTTCCCCCCTGTGACACGCGAGGCGGCGACGCCCGTGAGGGGGGGGGCGCACACGGAGCCACGTGCCGGGTGCTTGTGCCTACCCACTCGCTTCCACAGCGTAGGGGCCCACCCGCAACACCTGGCAGCATTGCTACCCCCCAGGTACCTCGTCCCGTCTAACCCTACACAGACGACCGCCGGATCTAGCCCTTTGACTTTCGCCGGACGGGGTTTGACCGTTGGACCTTTTCACCTGGTTGTCACAGCCCAAACCCATAGCTACACACCCCGAACACGGTCCCGGCCAATCCACCCCAAGATTCCCTCCGTGTCGGCCCGAAGTGGCCGTTCCCCCCTCCGTGGACACGGCGCGGACGCCGTGAGGGGGGCACAAGACGGAGCCGCGTGCCGGGTGCTTGCGCCTCCACCACGCTTCCACAAGTGTAGGGGGCCCACCCACAACACCCCTGGCGGCATTGCTACCCCCCCTCCCCAAGTACCCCGTCCCGTCTAACCCTGACACAGACAACCGCCGGATCTAGCCTTGAGGGGCGAAGAAGGGTCGCGCACCGTGGAAGTGCAAGCCAGCAAGTAACCGAACCCAAGCCAACACCCAAGATTCTCAGTTCGGCCCGACGTGGCCGTTTCCCCCTCGTACACGGGCGGGCAGCGGGACGCCAGTGAGGGGGGGGGCACACGACGGAGCCGCGTGCCGGGTGCTTGCGCCTGCCACCACGCTTCCACAAGCGTAGGAGGGCCCACCACAACACCTGGCGGCATTGCTACCCCCCAGGTACCCCGTCCGTCTAACCCTGACACAGACGACCGCCGGATCTATCCCTTTGACTTTCGTCGGACGGGGTTTAACCGTTGGACCTTTTAACCTGGTTGTCATAGCCCAGCCATAGTATAACCCCGAACATGGTCCCGACCCAACCCACCCCAAGATTCCTTCGTGTCAGCCGACGTGGCGTTTCCCCCTTGTGACAGACGGAAGGACGCCTGTGAGGGCGGGCACATGACGGAGCCGCGTGACGGGTGGGTTGCTGCGCTGCCACCACGCTTCCACAAGCGTATAAGGGCCCACTGCAAACACCTGGCGGCATGCTACCCCCAGGTAACCGTCCCCCTAACCCTGACACGACGACGCCGGATCTAGCCCTGACTTTCGCCGAACGGGGTTTGGACCGTTGGACCTTTTCACCTGGTTGTATAGCCAGATAGTACACCCCGAACGGTCCCGGCCCAACCCACCCCAAGATTCCCTCTGTGTCGGCCCAGAGGTGGCCGTTTCCCCCTCCGTGACACGGCATGCCACAGGAGGCCAAGCCATGAGGAGGGGGCACAGACGGAGCAGCATGAACGGGTGCTTGCGCCTGCCACCACGCTTCAGAAGAGCGTAGGAGGGCCCACCGCAAAACCTGGCGGCATTGCTACCCCCCCCAGGTACTCGTCCCGTCTAACCTGACACAGACGACCGCCGGATCTAGCCCTTTGACTTTCGCCGGATGGGGTTTGATCGTTGGACCTTTTCACCTAGTTGTCATAGCCCAGCCCATAGCTACACCCCCGAACACAGGCCCGGCCCAACCCACCCCAAGATTCCCTTCGTGTCGGCCCGACGTGGCCGTTTTCCCCCTCTGTGACACGGCGGCGGCGACGCCCGTGAGGGGGGGCCCACCCCGGAGCCGCGTGCCGGGTGCTTGCGCCTGCCACCCCGTTTCCACAAGCGTAGGAGGGACCACCGCAACACCAGGCAGCATTGCTACCCCCAGGTACCCCGTCCCGTCTAACCCTGACCCAAACGACCGCCGGATCTAGCCCTTTGACTTTCGTCGGACGGGGTTTGACCGTTGGACCTTTTCACCTGGTTGTCATAGCACAACCCATAGCTACACCCCCGAACACGGTCCCGGCCCAACCCACCCCAAGATTCCCTCCGTGTCGGCCCGACGTGGCCGTTTCCCCCCTCCGTGAAACGGCGGCTACGACGCCCGTGAGGAAGGGCACACGACGGAGCCGCGTGCCGGGTGCTTGCGCCTGCCACCACGCTTCCACAAGCGTAGGAGGGCCCACCGCAACACCTGGCGGCATTGCTACCCCCAGGTACCCCGTCCCGTCTCCCCTCTCCGTGACACGGCGGCAGCGACGCCCGTGAGGAGGGGGGCAATCGATATATAATCGAGATATGTTTTCTTTACATAAGGCACATTTAGGTTAATCAAATTAGTTTTTTTTAAATATTAAAAAATTAGTAGAAATCTATGCCGACGACAAAGCCGTCAGCATACCTACGGCCACGGATCGGTAGAGCCCTGGATCGATGACGTGGCGTAGGCGCGGATCGATGATGTGGCAGAGGACATGGGCCAGGCCTATGCCGACGGCAAGGCCGTCGGCATACCTATGCCACCCCACAGACCGGCGAGTGGCTCGGATCGATGACGTGGCAGAGCACGCGGATCGATGACGTCGGCAAAGCTATGCCGATGGCCACCATTAGCCCCGCCGGCGTAGGCTTCACGCCGTCAAAACGGCCGTCGTCGCCCAGGTAGCCGGGCCCACAGATATGCCGACGGCCATTCCTATGCCGAAGGCCGCCGTAGGCATGTAGTTATCGATGCCGACAGCCGAGCTATGCCGACGGGGGCCGTCGGCATAGATAGATATATGCCGACGGTTTATCTACGCCTACGACTTGACCTAGGCCGTCGGGATACCTCTATCTATGCCGACGGGGGCCGTCGGCAGATGCAGTTATTCTGGTAGTGAATGTGATGTGTCCACTTCCGCATTGATCCATGTAACAAATTGATCTCCTCGACCAGCTTCAGGTCGTTGGACAATCAGAACAGGTATAATAGAGTGACATAGGTGGGCTATAAGGAATGCTACATCAAATTTTGCCTAGTTGAAGGAGATAGAAGAGGAAAGAGAAGATTGGACCAACTTTTACATGTGCATACAGCCGCATGAATTTGGTTGTACGTGCGCGTGTGTCCAAACGAAATAGACCCAACAGATTGGTCCAACTTTTACATGTGCGCACCGACGACAAGAACTCGACCATTGGTGGCGGAGGTCAAGGCTATGCCAACAAGGCTGGCATGCGGCTGGTTGGCGGAGGCGCTCCATTGTGTGGCCGCGGGCGATGGAAGACCGGGGCTGGCCGCCGGTGGCATGTGGAGTGGAGGATAGATACGTGTCCGCCGCTACGATTATTTGAATAAGTACATATTCATAGGACAAACTCTGAGCTGAACCATATTAACCGTTGTATCAACTTAATACTACGCATTTATTCTGTAGTACGGTGTAGCTGACTATTTCTCCTTATTATTCTATGACATGTCCTCAACACTTATATGTGTTGGAAATTCTGTCAACAACTATCTTATAACCAATGGAAAGAATCTTAGGCTATTTGCTTATTTACAAAAAAATATTTACTTTGAGAGGCTGTACTTTCCTATCTGCCCACTTAATCTATCTTGCCCAGTTTTCTTAGGAAGGAGGAGAATGTATCCGACCAAATATAAGGCTGGTCATAGAGTATTTTAGATGAATTCATTTATTATTTTATATAATGTAACCTTATTTATTATGATACAATATTTGATACTTCCTTCGTTCCTAAGTATAAGTCTTTTTTGGAGATTTTAATACGGACTACATATGGAGCAAAATGAGTGAATCTATACTCTAAAATGCGTCTATATACATCTGTATGTAGTCCTTATTGAAATCTAAAAAATGACTTATATATTTAGAAACGGAGGGAATATTACTCATATCTTTTTCTCAGTAAATACTATATCATGTCATCAATATGTCTAGTTGACATTGCATGATAGTAATAGCAGGATGACAGCTCGTGGCACCGAAAAAAAAAAAGGACAGCTAGTGCTTATCTCCTTCGAATTCAAGATCCTTATCCTAAGTGCACTCTCTTGCTATTTTCCTTCCTTTTTTATTGCATTAATTAGCAGTAACAACGGTGCCAGGATACATGCAGCGGTTTGTGCAAGTTCACACTCCACACCAATGGATGAGCCGGGTAAACAAAGCACCAAATCAACACGGACGCTTTACCCCGGGAGATGCGTACGATATCTGCAGGATAGCTGCATGATTTCAGCGTGAATTAAGAATACTTCCATTTTGAAACTACACTACAGCTGAACCACTAGTTATACCCCTCTATATATGCCACATTATACAGCTTCTCCTGAGTCCTCAATCGTACCCCTGCTCCCCTCTCTTTACCTCGAGAATACCAATACCTTCAAGCAGAGGGCTGCAGATCGAGGGGGTACGTTCGTACTTGATAGCTAGATATGGGGAGCGTTGGCAATTATTTGCCTGTCGTCGGTATGATCCTGGTGCAACTGGGTCTTGCTGGTCTGAATGTGTTGTCAAAGCTCACCATGGCGTCCGGCATGAGCCCTTACGTGCTCATCACCTACCGAAATCTTCTTGGGGCTGTCTTCCTTGCTCCCTTTGCTTTCTTCTTCGAACGGTATGATTTAATTTCTTCTATAAACATTTCTGATTTTGTGATGGCTATATATGTTACACACAAAAGCACAAGGCGTTCTGCAAATCTGCGTTTTATTTAGAAGGAGATGAGTCCACCTTTCATAAAGGAAGTTTCTTGTTTTCAGATGACTTCTTGATCTAAGATGTAATGTACGCAAGTACCGGTTCTTGTCATCTTTTTGGCCATGGATTTACAATGTGATGTCTTCCTGGTTAAGTAATTTGTCTAAGAAAATCCTGTATTTAATATTGTTGAGTTTTTTGCATTAATTTGACGTACTACATGTAATAAACAATACTACTTACTCTGGTCCAGAAAACGTGTGTTATGTTCATAAAAAAAATATTGTGGGAAACATTTATTGAATGCAAATCCAATGGTACGCAGTAGTACCACATCTTTGAGATAATACATATTTTCTACTTATTACTACATTTAGTTTGGAAAAGGAGTATTTATGTGAATAGCTGCTAGTATTATGCATTCAACTATGAGTGAATATATCCTTCCTATATGAGTGGCCCATCCATATCTAGTATCATCAATGAATTAATTACCTCACTGTTCTTACGCAATATGATTTCATATGATTATGGATGCAGGAAAACTTGGGCCTCAATTAGCAGGAAGACACTATTACAAATTTTTGTATGCTCCGTTGTTGGGTATGATCTTTTTTCCCTTTTGCACCTGATTGAGAGTCATCTGCGCTCTGAAGTCTGAACTGATATATATGTACCTTACCAATGGCTAATTACTAGATTTACAATTGATTTTTGTATTTTATTTTAAGTTTAGTTGTCAGCAAAACATTTTCCTCCAAGCATTCTTACTTTATTAGAAATAAATACATTTTAGTCCTGATTGAACTAATGAGACACTTCTTTTAGTGAACTTACCCAAAGCCCAGTATTTTAGTCCAGAGTCTGAGATATTTGTGAAACCTTGCTTTCTGAATCCAGTTATAGAAATCAAGTACTCTCTGCGATCCAAATTAATTGACGCACCTTCAGTATAACTTTGTACTAAAGTTGTACTAAGGTGCGCCAATTAATTTGGACAAGAGAATGTACCAAATTCCTAAATTTATGCATCCATAATTATGAATTCAAGATTCGAAATATTATTACGAATGTAAAAAGTTTTTTACCTCAGAAAAAAAAGATGTACAAACGACGCAGTCTACATATAGGACAAAATAAGATTTGCTAGTAGCCATAGGTATGGTCTTCCAAATGGAAATTGGGGTTAATTTTGTATTGTAAGCAATAGCAAAAGCTAACTGACAATATTAGTCTGAATCTGATTTTCTGTACACACTTTGGTGGTTATGTGGCAGTGCGACGATGAACCAGGTGTTCTACTTCGTGGGCCTCAAGTACAGCCGCCCGACCGTGGCGTCCGCGCTGAACAACACGCTTCCGGCGGTGACCTTCGCGCTGGCGGCCGCGCTCAAGATGGAGCCCGTGGCAGCGCTCGCCGGGAAAGCAAAGGTGGGCGGCACGGCGCTCTGTGTTGTTGGCTCCATGCTGATGACCTTCTACAGGGGCCCCCTCGTCAGGACCCTGGACTCCCCGATCCACTGGCCGTACGTACAGCGCACCATGGCGGCCGAGGCCGCGGCCCACGCCGGCGGGCACACCGCCGCCCTCGGAGCCGCCCTGGTCATCGCCTCAAATGTCGCGTGGGCCGTCTGGTTCATCGTTCAGGTATGTACTACATACGGACGAGCATCTGCAGTTTGGCGTGTACAAGTGAAGGTGATCGATCGTTTTGGCGACGGTGGCAGAAGAAGATGTCCAACAGCTACGCGTCCCCGTACACGACCACGGTGCTGATGGCGTCCATGGCCAGCGTCCAGTGCGGCGTCATTGCGGTGGCCGCGGAGCACAGGCTCTCGGCGTGGGCGCTCGGGTTCGACATCAGGCTCATTGGCTCGCTCTACGCGGTAATTAACATCACGTTCACCATGTTCAGAATCAGATCATCAGAGACGACACGACCGGTCTGCTGGAACATGTACATACGTATATGCAGGGGGTAGTGGCGTCAGGAGTGGTGATCGCGGTGATGTCGTGGTGCATCCAGGTGCGCGGCCCGGTGTTCGTGTCCATGTTCAGCCCGATGATGCTCATCATCGTCGCCGTCGTCGGGTGGGGCATCCTCGGCGAGAAGATACGCGTCGGAAGGTATCGCGATGCATCCGGCATCCTTGCACAATTGGTAATCCTTATGTTGATTGCTCATATGTTTTGGTGGTTTGTGTGCTTGTCTCCAGCGTTATCGGCGCCGTGTTCATAGTCGTCGGTCTGTACACGGTGCTCTGGGGCAAGGGAAGGGACATCGTTGCCACGGAGACCACGGAAGACGACGAGGAGAAGAAAATCGGCGGCGGCGGCGAACCGAGCAATGGGGCCGTCGATGGCGCGGTGATCTCGCGGCCATGCTCCGCTGCTGATCGTCATGAAGCAACGGGCCAACATTAGCATGGCACGAGATTTGCAGTGCAGTATTAACTGGTGTCATGGCGTGAGTTTATGCCTTCTTGAAGTGTTGAACAAACAGAACCACATGATTTGTTTGTTTCACTTATTTTATAAATCCATCACTCCGGTCCATTAAGTGTGCGCCTCCTTGTTTTAGCAAGAGCAAATTACAACAGTGTGTCTTGACGCGGGGAGGTATTACCGCCAAGAAATAACGGCACCCTTTGAGAAGGATCTTTAAACATATAGAAGTTCAACGCAATAAATCAAGAACAAACTTATACTAATTGGAGGCATCATACGAGCCTCCATGTTAATCGTTAAAAAACTATGCAAATTGACCATCAAATCTATTGATTGGTTATCTACAGCCGTCATATGAGCATGTACCTTACGGAGTCCTGGTCGTTGTCCATGAAAAAAATAGAAAAATGTTTTATTTGCTTTATGAATCTATATCACTCCGATCCATTAAGTGCGCGCCTTCTTTCTTTTTTTCTCTTTCTTTTTTCTGACATAGCAAATAACAAGAGTGTGTCTTGACGCGGGGAGAAGTATTACCGCGAAGAAATAAAGCCGCCCTTTCAGAAGAATCTTTCTTTAAACATATCTCCTATCTTTTATAACATTATGCTCCCTAGTTTTAAAAAGCCCACATTCAATTGAGGTCTCTAATTAGAACTCGGTCCTGATTTTGATCGGGTCAATAACTTGTCAAATCTCTCTCATTCATTTCTTGTATATCTACTATACCACTAAGCTCCTGGAGTCCTGGGTGGAAGCCTTAGGAGCCGATTGAGGCGGGCGATCTAGATTGTGTCGATCGATTTTGACTCGGTCAGCACTGGTCGGTGGGCTCCCTTCATATCGTTGTCTTTGCGTTGTGGGCCATGGGAGTCAGTGGACGGGCTGGTTTCTGTCTTCACTGGGCCGGCAGCGTGGCGGCTGCGGGCTCTTCGCTGGCCACACGTCCACTCGCTGTCCTGGTTCGGCTTCTCGTGGCTACGACAGCCGGTGTGGCATCAACCTCCCGCACCATGAGGATGCCCCTCCAGCCCGAGAACCAGCGAGGACGGACTCCTGCTACCTCCGTCCACACGGATCCGATGTTGCAGCCCCCGCCGGCAACCTCATGAGGATCCTCACCTGCGTGGCGGCCCAGGTCGTCATCTTGCTTCTGCTCACTAGGACATGGCGATGAGGTGGAACAGCGGCGGGAACGAGATGACGCCGCCACCGTGCGGATTAGGGCGATGCCGCCAGCGGTGCGCCGCTCCGCCGCTAACTGCGCCTCTAGCTCCTTCTCCAGCGCCGCCACTGGCTGTGCCTAAACGCGGTCGAGCAGAGGACCTTGTGGAACGAGATCATCTGACGTACAATAGACTACTGCAGAGGGACGTCCAACACGGATCATCGTCTGTGCAGCAGCGTCCTGCTCATCGATTTGTACGTAAATTGTAAATCTCTGTCTTTCTTTTGCCATCTTGAGATTAGGTTTAATGATAACAGTGGAATTGATCGAACTGTCGTCATCAGATTTGTTGTGAATTTGATAAAGCTTTGCGCTACTCTACCCGTCGATCTTATACTTAGGGCAACTCCAACGCGCAGACGCAAATGGTCCGCGTGTCTGTTTGCGTCGAAACGAACGAAAACACCAGTCCAACGTACCGACACAAACCCAAAATCTGTCCACGCGCTATTCGTCTGGACGCATTTCCCGTCCATTTTTGTGTCCGATTTGTGTCCACACGGACATAAAACGGACGCGCCGCTCGGTGTCCGCCTCGGACCCGTGTGTCGGCCGCCCACCTACCCCACGCAACCGACACCGAAGTCAATGCGACCACTAACTTGGGCCCGCATCAAGCCGCACTGGAGGAGGTACTCCAGCACGCCCTGGAGGAGAGCCAGTGCGAGGAGGGCGCGCGTTGGGTACGCTTGGAGGTGGCTCTCAAGCTGTCGGCGGCTGGGGACAATGGCTACCCTCCGCCACCGCCGCCGCTGCTTGAGCCTACGCCGGCCATGCCCAAGGCAGAGTCCACCCGTCCAACGTCCTCCGCAAGTGGGTGAGCGCGCCAGGCGTCGCGCGGCGCCGGAGCAGGAGGCGGCGTACCTCGAGCACTAGAGGCAAAGCGTGCTGGCGGAGGAGCGGGCCGACGGCGAACGGAGAATGCTCGCCGAGCGTGAGGAGGAGGAGCGACATGCTCATTGGGCCCGCGTGGAAGAGGAGCGGTGGAAGAAGGAGAAGGAGGAGCGCTCGCGTCATGCAGCAGAGCCGCCTGCGAGGACACGAGCGACGTGGCAGCATGCCTTTCCATGGGCGGGGCCACCACCGGACTTCGTCGTCCTCACCGGCCCGGACGACGATGTGTGGGGCAGCGTGCTAGGCGGTGGCTAGGTGGCGGCTGTCTTTTTTTTAGTTTCTAATTTATGTTTAATTAAATTTAAGTGGACTTTGGCCGGCGGTTGATTGGTCATTTTAAAGTTTAATTATGTTGACTTTATGTTCATATGTGCATATTTTGCAAAAAAAATATTTGGGTCCACGCGAAAAATGCGTCGACCATTGTTGGACGTACTGGCCGACCATTGAGTAGATATGTTTTGTCCTATGAGTTGATTGATGATCATGATTGTTATGAGTTGTATATTTTATTTTGGTGCTGTCATATGGTGCCCTCCATGTCGCGCAAACGTGAGGGATCCCCGCTGTAGGGTGTTGCAATACGTTCATGATTTGCTTATGATGGGTGGCTAGAGTGACAGAAGTTTACGCCCGAGTAAGGGGGTTGTTGAGTATGGGAGTAAAGAGGACTTGATACTTAATGCTATGGTTGAGTTTTATCTTAATGATCTTTGGTAGTTGCGGATGCTTGCTAGAGTTCCAATCATAAGTTCATATGATCCAAGTACGGAAAGTATGTTAGCTCATGTCTCTCCCTCATATAAAATTGCAATAATGATTACCGGTTTAGTTATCGACTGCCTAGGGACAAATCTTTCTCTTGTGTTACAAAAAGCTACCTACTTTTATTACCTTGCAATTTATTCATAGTTTTATTCTCGCAAAGTACGTCTAGTTTTATTTGTGTTCTAGGTAAAGCAAATGTTAACTGTGCGTAGAGTTGTATCGGTGGTCGATAGAATTTGAGGGAATATTTGTCTACCTTTAGCTCTTCGTTGGGTTCGATACTCTTATTTATCAAAAAAGGCTACAAACGATCCACTATACTTGTAGTTTATCACTCTCATATAGAAATAGTCGCCTTTGCTGGCGTCCCATGTCTTGGCCGGTGTTTTCTATAACGTGTCTAACTCCTCTTTCAGTAGCCCCACATACAGATTAATATTATTTTCCGGTTGTTTCGGCCCTTGAATCAGCATGCTCATGTGTATTTACTTTGACTTCATGCACAACCAGGGGAGATGTTGTACATCCATATAAACACGGGTCTGTTGGGAACGTAGTATTTCAAAAAATTTACCTACGATCACGCAAGATCTATCTATGTGATGCATAGCAACGAGCGGGGAGAGTGTGTCCACGTACCCTCGTAGACCGAAAGCGGAAGCGTTTAGTAACGCGGTTGATGTAGTCGAACGTCTTCGCGATCCAACCGATCTAAGTACCGAACGCACGGCACCTCCGTGATCTGCACACGTTCAGCTTGGTGACGTCCCTCAAACTCTAGATCCAGCTGAGGCCGAGGGAGAGTTTCGTCAGCACGACGGCGTGGTGACGGTGATGATTAAGTTACCGACACAGGGCTTCGCTTAAGCACTACGACAATATGACCGAGGTGTGTAACTGTGGAGGGGGGCACCGCACACGGCTAAGACAAATCTTCTCTTGTCCCTATGGGGTGCCCCCTGGTCACGTATATAAATGATGGAGGGAGAAGGAGGCCGGCCCTCATAGGGCGCGCCCAAGGTGTGGAGTCCTACTAGGACTTCCTAGTCCTAGTAGGATTCCACCTCCCACATGGAATAGGAAAAGGGGAAGGGAGAAGGAGAAGGAAGGAAGGGGGCGCCCCCTTTCCCTAGTCCAATTCGGACCAGTCCATGGGGAAGGGGCGCAGCCACCCTTGAGGCCTTTCTCTCCTTTCCCGTATGGCCCATTAAGGCCCAATACGAATTCCGGTAACTCTCCGGTACTCCGAAAAATAACCGAATCACTCGGAACCTTTCCGATGTCCGAATATAGCCTTTCAATATATCGATCTTTACCTCTCGACCATTTCGAGACTCCTCGTCATGTCCATGATCTCATCCGGGACTCCGAACTATCTTCGGTCATCAAATCACATAACTCATAATACAAATCGTCATCAAACGTTAAGCGTGCGGACCCTACGGGTTCGAGAACTATGTAGACATGACCGAGACACATCTCCGGTCAATAACCAATAGCGGAACTTGGATGCTCATATTGGCTCCTACATATTCTACGAAGATCTTTATCGGTCAAACCGCATAACAACATACGTTGTTCCCTTTGTCATTGGTATGTTACTTGCCCGAGATTCGATCGTCGGTATCCTCATACCTAGTTCAATCTCGTTACCGGCAAGTCTCTTTACTCGTTCCGTAATGCATCATCCCGCAACTAACTCATTAGTCACATTGCTTGCAAGGCTTATAGTGATGTGCATTACCGAGAGGGCCCAAAGATACCTCTCCGATACACGGAGTGACAAATCCTAATCTCGATCTATGCCAACCCAACAAACACCATCGGAGACACCTGTAGAGCATCTTTATAATTACCCAGTTACGTTGTGACGTTTGATAGCACACAAGGTGTTCCTCCGGTATTCGGGAGTTGCATAATCTCGTAGTCAGAGGAACATGTATAAATCATGAAGAAAGCAATAGCAATAAACTTAACGATCATTATGCTAAGCTAACGGATGGGTCATGTCCATCACATCATTCTCCTAATGATGTGATCCCGTTCATCAAATGACAACACATGTCTATGGTCAGGAAACTTAACCATCTTTGATTAATGAGCTAGTCAAGTAGAGGCATACTAGGGACACTTTGTTTTGTCTATGTATTCACACATGTATCAAGTTTCCGGTTAATACAATTCTAGCATGAATAATAAACATTTATCATGACATAAGGAAATAAAATAATAACTTCATTATTGCCTCTAGGGCATATTTCCTTCAGTCTCCCACTTGCACTAGAGTCAATAATCTAGTTCACATCGCCATGTGATTTAACACCAATAGTTCACATCACCATGTGATTAACACCCATAGTTCACATCGCTATGTGACCAACACTCAAAGGGTTTACTAGAGTCAATAATCTAGTTCACATCGCCATGTGATTAACACCCAAAGAGTACTAAGGTGTGATCAAGTTTTGCTTGTGAGAGAAGTTTAGTCAACGGGTCTGCCACATTCAGATCCGTATGTATTTTGCAAATTTCTATGTTTACAATGCTCTGCACGGAGCTACTCTAGCTAATTGCTCCCATTTTCAATATTTATCCAGATTGAGACTCTGAGTCATCTGGATCGGTGTAAAAGCTTGCATCGACGTAACCTTTTACGACGAACTCTTTTATCACCTCCATAACCGAGAAATATTTCCTTAGTCCTCTTAGGTAACTAAGGATAACTTTGACCGCTATCCAGTGATCTATCCCTAGATCACTATCGTACCTCCTTGCTAAACTCATAGCAAGGCACACAACTGGTCTGGTACATAGCATGGCATACTTTATAGAACCTATGGCTGAGGTATAGGGAATGACTTTCATTCTCTCTCTATCTTCTGCCGTGGTCTTGCTTTGAGTCTTACTCAACTTTATACCTTGAATACAGGCAAGAACTCTTTCTTTGACTGATCCTTTTTGAACTCCTTCAAAACTTTGTCAAGGTATGTGCTTTGTGAAAGTCTTATTAAGCGTCTCGATCTATCCCTATAGATCTTGATGCTCAATACTTAAGCAGCTTCACCGAGGTCTTTTATTGAAAAATTCTTATTCAAGTATCCTTCTATGCTATCCAGAAATTCTATATCATTTCCAATCAGCAATATGTCATCCACATATAATATCAGAAATGCTACAGAGCTCCCACTCACTTTCTTGTAAATACAGGCTTCACCATAAGTCTGTATAAAACCATATGCTTTGATCACCTTATCAAAGCGTATATTCCAACTCCGAGATGTTTGCACCAGTCCATAGATGGATCGCTGGAGCTTGCACACCTTGTTAGCACCTTTAGGATTGACAAAACCTTCTGGTTGCATCATATACAACTCTTCTTTAATAAATCCATTAAAGAAATGTAGTTTTGACATCCATTTGCCAGATTTCATAAAATGTGGCAATTGCTAACATGATTCGGACAGACTTAAGCATCGATACGAGTGAGAAAATCTCATCGTAGTCAACACCTTGAACTTGTCGAAAACCTTTTGCGACAATTCGAGCTTTGTAGATAGAAACACTACTATCAGCGTCTGTCTTCCTCTTGAAGATCCATTTATTCTCAATGACTTGCCGATCATCGGGCAGGTCAACCAAAGTCCATACTTTGTTCTCATACATGGATCCCATCTCAGATTTCATGGCCTCAAGCCATTTCGCGAAATCTGGGCTCAACATCGCTTCCTCATAGTTCGTAGGTTCGTCATGGTCTAGTAACATGACTTCCAGAACAGGATTACTGTACCACTCTGGAGCGGAACGTACTTTAGTTGACCTACGAGGTTCTGTAGTAACTTGATCTAAAGTTTCATGATCATCATCATTAGCTTCCTCACTAATTGGTGTAGGCATCACTGGAACTGATTTCTGTGATGAACTACTTTCCAATTCAAGAGAAGGTGCCACTACCTCATCAAGTTCTACTTTCCTCCCACTCACTTCTTTCGAGAGAAACTCCTTCTTTAGAAAGGATCCATTCTTAGCAACAAATATCTTGCCTTCGGATCTGTGATAGAAGGTGTACCCAACAATTTCTTTTGGGTATCCTATGAAGACGCACTTCTTCGATTTGGGTTCGAGCTTATCAGGCTGAAGCTTTTTCACATAAGCATCGCAGCCCAAAACTTTAAGAAACGACAGCTTAGGTTTCTTGCCAAACCACAGTTCATACGGTGTCGTCTCAACGGATTTAGATGATGCCCTATTAAACGTGAATGCAGCTGTCTCTAATGCATAACCCCAAAACGATAGTGGTAAATCGGTAAGAGACATAATAGATCGCACCATATCTAATAAAGTAGGGTTACGATGTTCGGACACACCATTACGCTGTGGTGTTCCAGGTGGCGTGAATTGAGAAACTATTCCACATTTTTAAATGAAGACCAAACTCGTAACTCGAATATTTGCCTCCGCGATCAGATCGTAGAAACTTTATTTTCTTGTTACGATGATTTTCTACTTCACTCTGAAATTCTTTGAACTTTTCAAACATTTCAGACTTGTGTTTCATTAAGTAGATATACCCATATCTGCTCAAATCATCTGTGAAGGTCAGAAAATAACGATACCCGCCGCGAGCCTCAATACTCATCGGACCGCATACATCGGTATGTATTATTTCCAATAAGTCCGTAGCTCGCTCCATTGTTCCGGAGAACGGAGTTTTAGTCATCTTGCCCATGAGGCATGGTTCGCAAGCATCAAATGATTCATAATCAAGTGATTCCAAAAGTCCATCAGTATGGAGTTTCTTCATGCGCTTTACACCAATATGACCTAAACGGCAGTGCCACAAATAAGTTGCACTATCATTACTAACTTTGCATCTTTTGGCTTCAATATTATGAATATGTGTATCACTACGATCGAGATTCAATAATCCATTTACATTGGGTGTATGACCATAGAAGGTTTTTATTCATGTAAACAGAACAACAATTATTCTCTGACTTAAATGAATAACTGTATTGCAATAAACATGATCCAATCACATTCATGCTCAACGCAAACACCAAATAACATTTATTTTGTAATAAACATGATCCAATCATATTCATGCTCAACGCAAACACCAAATAACATTTATTTAGGTTCAACACTAATCCCAAAAATAGAGGGAGTGTGCGATGGTGATCTTATCAACCTTGGAATCTCTTCCAACACACATCGTCACCTCGTCCTCAACTAGTCTCTGTTCATTTTGCAACACCTGTTTCGAGTTACTAATCATAGCAACTGAACCGGTATCAAATACCCAGGGGCTACTATGAACACTAGTAAAATACACATCAATAACATGTATATCAAATATACCTTTGTTCACTTTGCCATCCTTCTTATCCGCCAAATACTTGGGGCAGTTCCGCTTCCAGTGACCAGTCCCTTTGCAGTAGAAGCACTCAGTTTCAGGCTTAGGTCCAGACTTGGGCTTCTTCCCGGGAGTAGCAACTTGCTTGCTATTCTTCTTGAAGTTTCCCTTCTTCCCTTTGCCCTTTTTCTTGAAATGAGTGGTCTTGTTAACCATCAACACTTGATGCTCCTTTTTGATCTTTACCTTCGCAGCCTTTAGCATCGCGAAGAGCTCGGGAATTGTCTTATTCATCCCTTGCATATTATAGTTCATCACGAAGCTCTAGTAACTTGGTGATAGTGACTAGAGAACTCTGTCAATCACTATTTTATCTGGAAGATTAACTCCCACTTGATTCAAGCGATTGTAGTACCCAAACATTCTGAGCATATGCTCACTGGTTGAGCTATTCTCCTCCATATTGTAGGCAAAGTATTTGTCAGAGGTCTCATACCTCTCGACACGGGCATGAGTCTGAAATACCGATTTCAGCTCTTGGAACATCTCATATGCTCCGTGGCGTTCAAAACGTCTTTGCAGCCCCGATTCTAAGCCGTAAAGCATGGTGCACTAAACTATCAAGTAGTCATCATATCGAGCTTGCCAAAACGTTCATAACGTCTGCATCTGCTCCTGCAATAGGTCTGTCACCTAGCGGTGCATCAAGGACATAATTCTTCTGTGCAGCAATGAGGATAATCCTCAGATCACGGAACCAGTCCGCATCATTGCTACTATCATCTTTCAACTTAGTTTTCTCCAGGAACATATCAAAAACTAAAACAGGGGAGCTATACGCGAGCTATTGATCTACAACATAATTTGCAAATACTACCAGGACTAAGTTCATGATAAATTAAAGTTCAATTAATCATATTACTTAAGAACTCCCACTTAGATAGACATCCCTCTAATCATCTAAGTGATCACGTGATCCAAATCAACTAAACCATGTCCGATCATCACGTGAGATGGAGTAGTTTTCAATGGTGAACATCACTATGTTGATCATATCTACTATATGATTCACGCTCGACCTTTCGATCTCAGTGTTCTGAGGCCATATCTGCATATGCTAGGCTCGTCAAGTTTAACCCCGAGTATTCTGCGTGTGCAAAACTGGCTTGCACCCGTTGTATGTGAACGTAGAGCTTATCACACCCGATCATCACGTGGTGTCTCGGCACGACGAACTATAGCAACGGTGCATACTCAGGGAGAACACTTGTACCTTGAAATTTAGTGAGTGATCATCTTATAATGCTACCGCCGTACTATGCAAAATAAGATGCATAATAGGATTAACATCACATGCAATTCAATATGTGACATGATATGGCCATCATCATCTTGTGCTCTTGATCTCCATCATCGAAGCACCGTCATGATCTTCATCGTCACCAGCGCCCCAGCTTGATCTCCATCGTCACCGGCGCCCCAGCATGATCTCCATCGTAGCATCATTGTCGTCTCGCCAACTTATTGCTTCTACGACTATCGCTACCGCTTAGTGATAAAGTAAAGCAATTACATGGCGATTGCATTGCATACAATAAAGCGACAACCATATGGCTCCTGCCAGTTGCCGATAACTCTGTCATAAAACATGATCATCTCATACAATAAATTATATCACATCATGTCTTGACCATATCACATCACAGCAAGCCCTGCAAAAACAAGTTAGACGTCCTCTACTTTGTTGTTGCAAGTTTTACGTGGCTGCTACGGGCTGAGCAAGAACCGTTCTTACCTACACATCAAAACCACAACGATTTTTCGTCAAGTGTGCTTTTTTAACCTTCAACAAGGACCGGGCGTAGTCACACTCGATTCAACTAAAGTTGGAGAAATTGACACCCACTAGCCACCTGTGTGCGAAGCACGTCGGTAGAACCAGTCTCGCGTAAGCGTACGCGTAATGTCGGTCTGAGCCGCTTCATCCAACAATACCGCCGAATCAAAGTATGACATGCTGGTAAGCAGTATGACTATTATCGCCCACAACTCTTTGTGTTCTACTCGTGCATATAACATCTACGCATAGACCTGGCTCGGATGCCACTGTTGGGAACGTAGTATTTCAAAAATTCTACCTACGATCACGCAAGATCTATCTATATGATGCATAGCAACGAGCGGGAAGAGTGTGTCCACGTACCCTCGTAGACCGAAAGCGGAAGCGTTTAGTAACGCGGTTGATGTAGTCGAACGTCTTCGCGATCCAACCGATCCAAGTACCGAACGCACGGCACCTCCGTGATCTGCACACGTTCAGCTCGGTGACGTCCCTCAAACTCTAGATCCAGCTGAGGCCGAGGGAGAGTTTCGTCAGCACGACGGCGTGGTGACGGTGATGATGAAGTTACCGACGCAGGGCTTCGCCTAAGCACTACGACAATATGACCGAGGTGTGTAACTGTGGAGGGGGGCACCGCACACGGCTAAGACAAATCTTCTCTTGTCCCTATGGGGTGCCCCCTGGTCACGTATATAAAGGATGGAGGGAGGAGGAGGCCGGCCCTCAAAGGGCGCGCCCAAGGTGTGGAGTCCTACTAGGACTCCCTAGTCCTAGTAGGATTCCACCTCCCACATGGAATAGGAAAAGGGGAAGGGAGAAGGAGAAGGAAGGAAGGGGGCGCCCCCTTTCCCTAGTCCAATTCGGACCAGTCCATGGGGAAGGGGCGCAGCCACCCTTGAGGCCTTTCTCTCCTTTCCCGTATGGCCCATTAAGGCCCAATACGAATTCCCGTAACTCTCCGATACTCCGAAAAATACCCGAATCACTCGGAACCTTTCCGATGTCCGAATATAGCCTTCCAATATATCGATCTTTACCTCTCGACCATTTCGAGACTCCTCGTCATGTCCATGATCTCATCCGGGACTCCAAACTATCTTCGGTCATCAAATCACATAACTCATAATACAAATCGTCATCGAACGTTAAGCGTGCGGACCCTACGGGTTCGAGAGCTATGTAGACATGACCGAGACACATCTCCGGTCAATAACCAATAGCGGAACCTGGATGCTCATATTGGCTCCTACATATTCTACGAAGATCTTTATCGGTCAAACCGCATAACAACATACGTTGTTCCCTTTGTCATCGGTGTGTTACTTGCCCGAGATTCGATCGTCGGTATCCTCATACCTAGTTCAATCTCGTTACCGGCAAGTCTCTTTACTCGTTCCATAATGCATCATCCCGCAACTAACTCATTAGTCACATTGCTTGCAAGGCTTACAGTGATGTGCATTACCGAGAGGGCCCAGAGATACCTCTCCGATACACGGAGTGACAAATCCTAATCTCGATCTATGCCAACCCAATAAACACCATCGGAGACACCTGTAGAGCATCTTTATAATCACCCAGTTACGTTGTGACGTTTGATAGCACACAAGGTGTTCCTCCGGTATTCGGGAGTTGCATAATCTCATAGTCAGAGGAACATGTATAAGTCATGAAGAAAGCAATAGCAATAAACTTAACGATCATTATGCTAAGCTAACGGATGGGTCATGTCCATCACATCATTCTCCTAATGATGTGATCCCGTTCATCAAATGACAACACATGTCTATGGTCAGGAAACTTAACCATCTTTGATTAACGAGCTAGTCAAGTAGAGGCATACTAGGGACACTTTGTTTTGTCTATGTATTCACACATGTATCAAGTTTCCGGTTAATACAATTCTAGCATGAATAATAAATATTTATCATGACATAAGGAAATAAAATAATAACTTTATTATTGCCTCTAGGGCATATTTCCTTCAGGGTCATGTGCTATGGTTGGTGTTCTGGTTGTCAAACGGATTCATGCCATCGGTACTCGCGCCAAGCACGATGTTCCTTGCATCATCTGAGAAATATCCATATCTCGCGTTGAATGCTCGCCACTGGCTAGCATCTGCGAGGTTTCTCAGCTTCGGATCATCTCCGTTGTCGGGCTTGACCCTCTACGCGTGCCAGCGCATGAGCTTTGCTTCCTTAGAATCTACGAAATAACGCTGCAGACGGGGAGTGATCGGTAAGTACCAAACAACTTTCTGAGGAGATTCCTTCCCGGCCTTCTTGTATCGAGAAGCATTGCACACCGGACAGCTGGTTTTTTCCGCGTGATCCTTCCGATAAATGATGCAATCATTGATGCATGCATGGTATCTAATGTGGGGGCACACGATCTTCTTGGCCTCATCGACACTAGTAGGACACAGGTTCCCTGCGGGAAGAACTTTATTATGTCGATACTTCAAATGCTCATCGAGGCTTGCGTTTGTCCATTTGTTTTTGACCTTTGTCTTCAGAAGTTCGAGGATGAAACTCAAGCGGGTCACCTCCGGATCGCAACCGTCATACAATGGAGTCTTCGAGTCTACCTCCAGTTGCACCAGCTTGGCCTCCTGTCTAGAAGCGGCTCTGTCGCTAGTCGTATTCTTGCGAAGCAGGTCTCGAACATGAGGGTCCTGCACGACTGAGCTTAGTCGCATCGAAGACTGCGGCGTATCCGCCTCTTCTCCTCCGTGTCCGGCCTCTTCTCCACCGTGTACGGCGCCCTATTACCCACCGTGTACTGCCTCTTCTCCACCGCCCTGTCCTGCACCCTTGTCTTCAGGTCCATCATCGTCGGCCATATCTTCGTCTAGCCCCATGTCGTTATTGCCTGCCATGTGAACATACTCATCATCATCTTCAATTATCCACTTAGTATAGCCATCCATGATACCATGCATGAGCATGTGCGCCTTCAAACTGCCACGGTCAAAGGGGTCCAAGATGACGATTAGTTTGCATTTTCTACACGGACATATAATCCCAGTCCGGTTATTTGAATACATGTCTTGCACCGCGGATCGTAACCATCTTTCCACCACCCTTACACTGACCTTCATGATTAATTGCGTGCGCGGTATAATAAGCAAAAGAATTATTACCATGCATGCATATATCAAAGTCATGCAAAAATTCGTCATGATCTTCCCTAAAAATAGGACATATAGAGTTTGCCCGAAATTCGCCGAAACGGAAATAAATCGACATTTCGGCAAAACATAATCAACTCATGTCATGCACGATCTGACAAATACACATAGGCGGCAACTCATGCCACACGCACATTCCCACCATCATAGCGCAAACACAAATATTTTCATTCTTGCAAAGCACAACTTTTTACTCACCTATCGTCTCGAGAGAGGGATCGAGCACACACACTTACAGTAGATGGCCGGTGCCGCTATCTAGCTAGGGATCAAAAGTAGTAGGACAAAGATGCATGGTAGATCTAGTTGGAAGGAGATGCTCTACCTAACTAGTGAAGAGGGAGGGAAAGCTAGCTAGTGAGACAAAAGGCATGAGTGGGGAAGAGAAGGAGGGAGAGACAAATAAATTAAAGTGAGGAAGAAGAAGCTAGAGAGAAAGAGAGGTCATTAATGGAGGATATGGTGGATGGGGGCATTAATGGGGAGAGAAGAGAGGTAGGAGAAGGAAGAACTAAGTGAGGGAGGTATAGGAGGGAGAGGGGAAAGGGGAGGGGGAGGGGCAGGGTGGGAGGGAAAAGGTGGCTGCTACGTGTAGCAGTAGTGCTGGACGCGCACCAGCGCTACTACTAAGCTCAATAGCAGTAGCGCGTGTCGACTACCAGCGCAGCTGCTAACTGGGGCCCACCTGCTGGCACCGTACAGACATAGCGGTAGCGGTGGGCCACCGACACGCGCTACTGCTATGGAGCTTAGCAGTAGCGCTGGTCACCCACCAGCGCTACTACTATGGGTAGCCCTGGTTCTTGGCGTTGGGACCACTTAGTAGTAGCGCCGCCTGGCTGCCCCGCGCTATTGCTAAACTACTGTCTGTAGCGCTCTTTTCTGCCCCACGCTACAACTAATTAGCAGTAGCGCTGCTCCCTTTCCCTGCGCTACTGATAAGATTCTATCTATAAGGTTTCTCCTAGTAGTGTGTGTGGTTGCTGGGCCATAGATATGCTACTATGACTACTTAGTAGATTGCTTATCAACTATTAGTTTGCCATGAGATATATCCATGCATGTTGACTATATATGAGTACCTATAATGTTTGTGAGATTGCGGTTCTATTAAATCTGGTATTGTTTTATATAATTACCAATGTGTTTTCATCGGTTAACCTACGAGTACCTAGTATTTGTGAAATTGCATATTATTGAAACTGGTACTGTTCTACATTATAAAAAAACAGGAAAAAAATGTTGAAAGATACAGCAGCAGCGCGGGGATAGGGCAGCGCTATAGCTAAACAGTAGTAGCGCAGGAGTAAAGAGCGCTACTGATAAGATGATTAGTAGTAGCGTTGGGAATGACCGCGCTACTACTACCAGTTAGCTGTAGCGCCATAGTACTAGCGCGGTCACCCACGCTACTGATAGCCTTAAAACAAGCTCCACTACTAGGGTTTTCCCTAGTAGTGGGAGGTGCGGCTGGGGAGGAGGAGGTGCGGCTTGGGGGGGGGGGGGGGGGGGGTGGTTGGGATAGCCGGAGTCCAACCTCCGGGAGCCGAGGGGCGGCGTTGGTGCTGTCCCATGGTGCAAGTACTCCACGAGGTGGCCGGTGCCGCTGAGTTAAAGAGAGGAGCAAGAAGGAGGGGACACACGCGTCGAAGGTATAACCATGTCGTCATGAATTTTCTATGAGTTGTACAGTTTAGCCATCCCCGGCGACCTACGGTTATCGTGAGCCTCGCCCACCGCCTCAGCGCTTATCGTCTTCCGGTCCTCGTCCGAGGAAGACCCAGATTCGTCGTCGTCCCCACCAGTGATATGGTTATCTATGTATGACACATATGTCCATCCATGTTAGTTTCAAACTTTTCTCGTGTGTGAGTCATTATCTATGTATGAGACATGCTTCATGTATGTGTTATCATCGCACTTGCTTCTATCTGATCAGGAAACATTTATCTACCTATGTATGCCAAAGACATATTACTATTAATTCACATTGTTATTCCAGTTATATTTCCAAAGAGACTGCAACAGATAATTAAGATACAAGTACATCTGAATTAAATGGTAGGGCTGAACTTAAAAAATATACAGCTTACAAACTACATGAAGCATCATCGTCATCCTCCGTCGATGCAAGACTCTTGCCCTTCGACGATGTGCTACTCTTGCCCTTCGACGATGTGGTACTCTTGGCCTTTGTGCTCGGCATGAAGATATCGTCTTCGTCTTCGCTGTCGGCAGTCCATAAATAAGTATGCTCTGCTGCAGTCTTTAGGAAAGTTACACTCTTATTATGTTGCTTCTTCCACCTTTCATGCAACCTGAGAAGTTCTTTTCATATCTCCTCATAGGTCGTTGCAGGCCATCCCACTTACTTAATGCGTGACCGAACTCATTCAGTACGGTGTCAATACTGAGGAGTTCGTCCTATGGAACTATCCTATTGTCTATCTTGAAATCGCTGGCTAACCTCAGAAGACATTGGCTCATCTTAGGGTGAAAATTACTATCAACAGGATAACTGGACATCTTAACGAGACTACACTGGACTGCTTACCCACCTTAGTGTGGAGGGGTTTTTATAGGTTGAGAAGAGAGGATGGCGGAAAAGAACGGCGTGATTGAGTTGGCGGGAACATATGGAGGGAAAGGGTTGGCAGGAACATATGAAGGGAAAGGGTTGACGGGAACATATGGAGGGAGAGGGTTGCGGGAAAGTATATTTTCAATGTCTAAGACGGGGAATGATTGTACATGATTCATAAATCAAATTTAAAAAAAAAAGACACTTCGGCCTAACATAGCCGAAGAGAGCTGCCATGCAACTTCGGCCTGGCGTTTACGCGAAGAGCTGGCCCCATAGGACTCTTCGGTCTAAAGATGACCGAAGTATACTATTCGACCTAAAAAAAGACGAAAACAGCTTTTCGTCCCAGCTCCGCCTCTCTTCGGCCAACAGGAGATCGAAGAGCGCTCTTCGGCCTACGGTTGACCGAAAAGTCGGGCTATAGTGAAAATCACCCATTAGGCCGTATAGTTTCCGAATTGGCTATAAAAAACATCATAGTTTCAAAAAAAAATCCTACTACTACTCCATTTGCTACACAAACACACTTCTATAACCAGTATTCTTCTTTTCTCTCAGTTTTGTCGCAAATACACATTCGAGAGTTGCTTGATTGCCATCATTTGACCGGCAACTTACATGACGATGAAGCACAGACAAAGGTAACAATCATCTAAACCTGAACCAAACGGCTCTTATTCAGCCATGCATGCACGCTGCTGGTTGGTTACCTTCGTAGCCAACCAAACTTGAGACATCTACATCAACCACTAGCATGATCAATTGATCATTTCGACGACTGATCAGCTGTTGACAACCCTGCAGTTGCGCCTGATCTGGCCATTGGTCCCAGTGAGGGGGGCGATGTTCCCCATCTTGATCATGGCGGCCACGAAGTCGGCGGCGAAGAGCGCCGGGTTGGACACGTACTGGCGCACCAGCGCGTCCTGGGAGCCGCCGTTGAAGAGCTCCTGGTCGAAGTGCAGCAGGCCGCGCTGCGCCACCAGGTTGAGGTAGTAGGCGTTGTCGAAGACGAGCCGCGTCTGCGCGTCGAAGGGCGCCAGGTCTGGCGGCGCAGCGCCGCGAAGGCCGGGTCGATGTTGGTGCCGTTGTAGATGTGGTCGCGGAAGAACTGGCACTGCGAGAAGCCGATGGTGTGCGCGCCCGACAGCGCCGTGAGGTCCCGCAGGGTCAGCCGCTTCTTGTCGAACGCGCGGATGAGCTGGTCCAGGTTCAGCGTCGGCCCTGGGAGGTCGGCGTTGGCCTCCGCCAGGCTCGCCGTCGTCGAGTTCCGCCGGCCCAGCGGCACCGCCCAGCTCGGCCCGCCTAGCTGGAACGACCGATCCAAGCGCTGTCAGTATTAAATCAGCACACACTTTTGACACTATGCATGCACGTGCAGTGTCCATTATTGTACGTACCAGAAGCGTGCCGTCACGTGCGGCGAGGACGACGATGTCGGCGCAGGAGACGACGCCGGGGCAGAGCAGCTCCACGTTCCTCTTGATCCGGTCGATCACCTCGTAGCCGCGCACGGAGTTCACGTTCGGGGAGGCCGTCTTCTCGCCGACGAAGCTGCCCACGTCATCGAGAAGAATGGATCCGTCACAGCCCTCTACATGTAACAGAATTCATCCATTAATCGTGACATTCTTCCAAGAAATGAAAGGAAATTAATAGTGACCTGATTGCGCTTTCTGAGAAAGCCCGAAACATAAATATGTTTGCTTAAGGGTATAATAATTCACTTACTTGAACAAAGCAGTCATGGAAGTGGAGCCTAAGGAGGGAGGCGCCCATTCGGCGCTCGGCGAGGAGCGTGGCGATCATGGTGGCGCGCACGGTGAGCTCCAGCAGGGGGCAGCTCGCGGCGTAGAAGGACGGCGAGAGCTGCCCATACGCGGCAGAGGACAGGAGGAAGAGGGCGAGCAAGAAATGCCATGTCCTGGAAGCCATGACAGATATGCTAAGCTCGCAAATTGATCTAGCTAAACTCAGTGTAGGATAGCTAGCTCAGTACCTTGCTTAACTTTGGTGGGCACGGGCTGCCTATTTATAGTGGTCTGTCTTGCATGAAATGCATGTAGGATGGTCAAAGTTAGGCCGCTAGGTTCTTCTCTGGTTGACAAAGAGCAACACAACTCTACGTAGATGCCAAGAACCTGATCTATCTTCATATATTGCTCACATGCCATGTCACTAGCAAATGGCATTTCTTGTATACTAGTAAATGTGTATGTGCAACGCACATTGATATCAGGCACAAAATTAATTGCACGTTAATATTAGGTAGAATATCAATTACACGTTATATAGTATATATTTGGTATGTTATTAATTGCACGTTAAACATGTTGAGCGCTCGCCATTAAAGCAATATAGATCGTCGGATTGACATTGTTTGATGGCTGAGATTTGTTGGATTTGACTCTTTGCGACTTTTTATATTGATGATATAGATATAGATATAAATAATTATATAAACAAGTTTTCATGTGTGGTTATGGCTCTTTCTGATAAAGATCACATTCGGCCAGCTATACCCAATCATGTCTTCACTTGTCCCATGCTCTTCATGAACTACTTTTTATTTGCGGATATCTTCGTGGACTACTTTGGAATGTTATCTTAATTAATTTGATAAGATCACTACTAGGAATAAGCTTAGTAGCAGCGCGGGGCTCATGCTACAGATAGCTCGTTACAGCTAACCAGCTAGTAGTAGAGCGGGCCTGGCCCCGCGCTACTACTACTACTTCTGTTAGCAGTAGCGTGTTCTGCCCGCGCTACTACTAGTTAATTGTAGCGTGTCTCTGTACCCCGCGCTGCTGCTGTCTCTTTCACCTTTTTTTTCTTCTGCTTATTTATGCAATATTTATCATGTAGAACAATACCAGTTTCAATAAACTGTAATTTCACAAATACTAGGTACTCATAGGTTAACCGATGAAAAAACATTGGTAATTATATAGAACAATACCAGTTTTAATAAACTGCAATCTCACAAACACTAGGTACTCATAGTCAACATGCATGGATACATCTCATCGCAGACTTAATAGTTAATAAGCAGTATACCAGGTAGTCAGAGTAGCATATCGATGGCTAGCAGCCACTCACATACTTCTAAATGATGTCGATGACGATCATCATCCTCAAGCCTTGGCGGTGGGTGTTCCTGATGGTATTAAGGATGGCCTGTCCAACATAAATATTCTTGTCAACGAGGAAGTTGTTCCACACCACCGAGCTTAAGGCAGTGCGATCGTCCGTGTCCACTCATTATGCACAGGTGGTGATGAAGCCCCTTGCGGTAAGGTGTATTCCAGCATAGCTTGCTTCATAAGGCTCAATACCACAACTCACTGATAGGCTCTTAGGAAATTTCTAAAGAAGAAAAAACATATCAATTAAGTAGCCTCACACATACTCTTGCAAATATATTTCTACTAAGTATAGATTTCTACACTAAAAAAACAACACTACTAAATTTCTACTAAGTATGGATTCTACTAATAAGTATGAATTCTACACTACTATAATTTCTTGTATTCTACACTACGCATATCATCGGATTCTACACTAACTATATCATCAAATTACTACACTAAGTATAACATACCATGACATGGTGGGTAACCATGGTCATTGTCAGTCGGGTCACGAATGGCACCCTGACGAAGTCATCACGTGGCGGAAGTATGTCCCAGAGGTTGTCCGTCTCCTCCTCGCTCAGCATCATTCTTTGAGCATAGATGGCTTCACCAAATGGGTCCTCATCATCTTTTTCCGTGTTGAGATAGATGACGATCAGCTTGGGTCTTCGTCCGCTGAAGGAGAAGCTGATCAATTCACCCCAGTGATAGCATGTGGGCGATCAAACAGTCCCGTCCATCTCCTCCCATCACTACTGAAATCAGGATCTTTGCCGTCAGCCAGTTCTTTGCCGTCAGCTAGCTGACGGCAAAGAATGTCTTTGCCATCAGCTTACAGAAAACTGACGGCAAAGAAAGCCAAGTCTTTGCCGTCAGCTAGCAGACAGCAATGCTTCTTTGCCGTCTACTAGCAGACGGCAAAGAGGGAGGTTGGCCCACTAACGAGAACAACCTAACGGCTCCCCTCTTTCTCGTCTGCTAGCAGACAGCAAAGAGGGGAGCCAACCTAACGGCCGTTTCCCCCAGCCCCACCCCACTAGCTGTGCTCTTTGCCGTCTGCTATTAGACGGCAAAGAAATTTGACCTAACTAAAAAACAGTCAGCGCCCCGCGCCCCACCCCTCTCTCTCTCTTTCCCCTCACCTCACCCGCGCCACCCCCGTGCCCAAGCCGCCGCCGCCCCGCGCAACCCCCAGAGCCCGAGGCGTCGCCGGCCAGCCCCGCCCCCAGTGCCCGCCTCGTCGCCGGCCCGCCCGCCCGCCCACCCCGGCCGCCCCGCCCAGCGGACACAGGCCGCGGCGGCCGCTCTGCCCCGCCCCATCGCAGGAGCCGCGCCGCGCCGCCCCGCCGCCGGAGCCGCACTGTCGTCGGCCGCCCTTCCCCTCGGCCTCCTCAACCCGCGCCCCCTCCCCGTGGCCTGCCTCCTCAACCCACGCCCCCTCCCCGTGGTGAGGTGAGTTTTTTGTGTTTTTTGTGTGTTTTTTTAGATTTAGTTTAGGTTAGTTTAGTTTAGGTTAGTTTAGGTTAGTTTAGTTTAGTTTAGGTTAGATTTAGTTTAGTTTAGTTTAGTTTAGGTTTTTTTTCTGTTTTTTAAGAATAAACAAGAAAGATGAAAAAAAAGAAGTAAAAGAAGAAGAGGAAGATGAAGAAGAAGAGGAAGAAGAAGAAGATGAAAAAAAAGAACAATAAGTAGAAGAAGAAGAAGAAGAAGAAGAAGAAGAAGAAGAAGAAGAAGAAGAAGAAGAAAGAAGAAGATGAAAAAAAAGAAGTAGAAGAAGAAGATGAAAAAAAGAAGTAGAAAAAGAGGGTCACCGATGGTCGAGGGTCACCGAGTGGTCGAGGGTCGCCAAGTGGTCGAGGGGTCGAGGATCAAGGGAAAAGGAGGCGAGGGTCTAGGGGTCGAGGATCGAGGTGTCGAGGGATCGAGGGGAAAAGGGGAAAAGGGGTCGAGGGGTCGAGGGTCGCCGAGGGGTCGAGGGGTCGAGGATTTGCCATCCCGACCCCGACACCCCGACCCCCTGACCCCGATACCCCGACCCTGACACAACACCTCGACACCCCGACCCCAACACGACACCCCGACACCGTGACCACGACACAGCACCCCGACCCTGACACGACACCCCCGACACCCCGACACCTCCCGAAAAAGGTGCTCCTCGGCCTTCGAGAGGCCGACGGGGTCATATATTTGTGAATTATGAGTTAGGTCATATATTTTTCGATTTTGTTATAAAAAACATCATATTTGTGTTGATCAGGTGGTTTTAAATGTGCAGTTATTTCGTCGCTACGAGGCCGTGCGTTCGACGAGCTCCGCCCCTACATTCGTGGGTGAGCACAAATGACATCTCCTCCCCCCCCCCCCTTCATTTGCTCTGTTCCGGTCTTCGAGCCGATGAAACTTGCTAGCTGTAGGTGTCTTCAATCATCAGTATGCGTGACCACTATGCGTCTCCCGTTCGAAAGGGTTACATCTATAAATATGCATGCATTTGCATATTTATAACTGTGATTCTTTTGAATTGTCCAACGTTATCCATGGACAGCCCGAGTATGTGTAGATTGGGTACGTTTTCCCATATGCTCTGCTCCGGATCCGATGCAGAATTTTGTCAGTGCCTCCCTGTTGTTCTCCGGGTACACATCCTCTCTGCTTATTGCCGAGACGTGTATCAGGAGAACAGCGGGGAGGTGCTGCCGAAATTTTGCGTCGGATCCGGAGCAGAGTATGAGAAAACGAACCCAATCTACACACTCAGGTGGGATTAGGACCTATCTTTACCTATTAGCGTCTAGGTTGCATGGACGTAATAAAAGTGACAAACTCCATTAACTAATGGATATGGTTTGCTGAATTATGTATATATTTCTTGTGTGTCCAGTAGCTACACAATATGAGTGATCGTGCGTGGATGTACACCGGTCACACTAGTCAGAAAGACATGACCGATGAATGGTTAACAAAAACCAGGGGGTTTGTGAGAGCCGCATTTGCAAATGGCCAGACAATAAGCTGGTGCCCTTGTGCCAAGTGCGACAACTATAAAAGGAAGGACGAGCTTGAAATGAGTAAACACCTGCAGAAGTATGGTTTTATGCCTGGTTATACGGTCTGGACATTTCATGGTGAGTCTGCCCAACGTCCCAGAGCCGAGGTGGTTCATCGTCGCACCGACGAGCATGGTACCGGGATGGAAGACATGGTGCAAAACTTTGATGATGCTCGGGACTCAGACGATGAGATGGAGGAATCTGCAAAGGCCTTCAATGAAATGTTGGAGTCTTCAAAACATCCTCTCCACGAGCACACTGAGCTTTGTCAGCTAGATGCCATCTCACAAATAATGGCTCTCAAGGCTCAATTCAACTTGGGCAGAGAATGCTACGATGCGATGATGACAGTATTTGGACGTTTTCTACCCAAAGGCCATGTACTACATGCAAACCTGTACCTGTCAGACAAAATCCTCCGTGCTCTTAAGATGCCCTATGAGAAGATACATGCCTGTGAGAAAGGATGTGCCTTATTTAGGCTACAGTATGCGGACTTGAACTATTGTCCCATTTGCAAGTCATCCAGGTATGTTGTGGTAGACAACGGTATGGGTGAGAAGACGCAGACCAAAATCCCGGTGAATGTTCTTCGGTATATGCCAATTGTACCAAGACTTCAATGTCTTTTCATGGTCGAAGAGACGGCCAGATAGATGACATGGCACAAAACGGGCAAAAGAACCCAACTAGATGCAGATGGGAAGCTCATGATGGTGCACACATCAGACGGTGAAGCGTGGAAGCGCTTCGATGCATTACATGAGGTAAAAGCGGCAGATCCAAGGCATCCTCGAGTCGCCATCAGCATGTATGGGTTCAGTGTGTTTGGTTTGACGGCAGCCCAATACAGTTGTTGGCCCGTATTTGTCATTCCGCTCAATCTCCCCCCCCCCCCCCCCCGGACAGATTATGCGAAGAAAGAACATTTTCCTGACGTTGATAATTCCAGGGCCCAACTATCCGGGGAAGAATATGAATGTGTACATGTAGCCGCTGAAGGACGAATTGCAAGAAGCCTGGGATAATGGGTTCAAGACATACGACGCCTTTAGCAAACAGAACTTCATAATGCGTGTCTGGTACATGTACTCAACGCATGACTTGCCGGCGTATGCGCTATTCGTTGGCTGGTGTGTGCATGGAAGGTTCCCGTGCCCCACATGCAAGGGAGCTCTTGAGTTTCGTTGGCTTCAGACCGGTCACAAGTTTTCTTGCTTCGACTTGCATAGACAGTTCCTGGATCCTTGCCATAAGTTCAGGAAAGACAAGAAGAACTTCATCAAAGGTAGAGTTGTCAAAAACTCTGCACCACCTGTGTTGACAGGCCAAGAGACCCTGGATCAGTTAAACGCTCTCGAGCCATATTCAGAGCATCCAGGGTATTTCAAGGGGTATAATTCGAAACACGCCTGGACTCACAAGACATGCTTGTGGGATCTGCCTTACTTCAAAGACCTCCTTTGCCCACACAACATCGACGTGATGCACACTGAAAAGAATATCGTCGAGGCACTTTTTGGTACATTGTTCGGCATAGAGGGGAAGTCAAAGGATAATACTAAGGCTAGAATCGATCTGGAGGCGCTATGTGATAGACCGTTACAAAACATGCAACCACCGAAAGGAAAGCAGAACTGGACAAAGCCAAAGGCATGGTTCAATCTTGGAAGGCCAGCTATGAGGGACATTATCTTGTGGGTGAAAATGCAGTTGATGTTCCCCGATGGGTATGCAGCAAATCTAAAGAGGGGAGCGAGTATTGAAAAATTGAAGATATTTGGTCTCAAGAGTCATGATTGGCACATATGGATTGAGCGGGTAATGCCGATGATGTTGCGTGGCTTCATCCCTGAGGATGAATGGCTAGTACTGGCAGAGCTGAGCTATTTCTTCTGTGTTCTTTGTGCGAAAGAACTATCGCCTGGCCTGCTAGAAGAAATGGAAGAGTTGGCGCCAGAGTTGATCTGCAAGTTAGAGAAGATCTTTCCGCCAGGTTTCTTTAATCCAATGCAGCACTTGATTTTGCATCTCCCGACCAAGGCAAGATTGGGGGGGGGGGGCGTGCAAAATCGTTGGTGCTACGCAACTGAGAGGATGCAGAAGACGCTTCGAGCTAAATGTAAAAATAAATGTAGAATTGAAGCATCGATGGCCGAGGCATTCATTACTGAGGAGGCGGCAAACTTCGTGACAGCACACTACGAAGCCAAAAATCATCATTTGCATAATCCGAAGCCTCGGTACAATGCTGGCGACCCTAAAAAGGGTGGATCCAACCTCAGCCTATTCAAAGGGAATCTCGCACTAGCCGGTGCTTCTAATTCCTTAACGCTGGATGTCGAAGAATGGCGGACCATTTCGTTGTATATCTTCAACAACCTAACAGAAGTGCGGCCGTACATCGAGTAAGTTCTCGGTACATTGTTTCGCAACTTCTAATTCCTTTGAACTGCTCTTATTCCCGGATATATTTGATACAGTCGATACGTCGCCAAATTCTCATATGGAGCGGTGATCCAAAAGGATTCTGTCGAAGAGTATGAGCTTCTAGCAAAGCATGGAGGCGGCTATCCCAGTTTCATCTCTTGGTTCAAACAAACGGTAATTTCCATTAGACCATTTCATTTCTTCGTCTAATTTGTGGCTAATGCAACAATCCTTTTGTATTAAACTTTTGTAGGCTAATTCAGAGTTTATGGACGTCGAATTGAGACAAGTCTCTAATGGTTTTGACTTTAAGGTCCGTTCATTTGACAAATACGACATCAACGGGTATCGCTTTCATACCTATGGCAAAGAGCTATCTATGGCCGACCGAAAGTCTACAAATTGTTGTGTCTCTGCTATCGGCGAAGGAGATACCGAGTATTATGGAAGAGTTGAAGCAATTTATGAACTTCAATTCTACGGTGCAAACCCACCAAACGTCGTAGTCTTCAAATGTTATTGGTTCCAGCCGAAGGAGACTAGAAGGACTTATGAACATATAGGGCTAGTGGAAATCAAACAAAGCACCCATTTGGATGTTCCCGATGTCTATATTACGGCTCAACAGGCAACCCAAGTTTTCTATCTACCGTGGGCCTGTCAAAGTGATCCAAATCTCAATGGTTGGGATGTCATTATGAAGTGCCGCCATGTGTTAGACCACCTCCCCCCAATGAAGAGGATTATGAACCTCACATTAACCCAGACACATATGAAGGAGAATTCTTCCAAGAAACACGTCTTTCCAAAAAACGTTTCAAGAACCGCTCTACTTCACCCCAGAACATTGAAGTAGATAGCGACAATGAATCCGACTTCACCCTTGAGCCGGAACAAGAAGAGCCGGAACTAGAAGAGGTTACTGCTGCGGATGACCTATTAATGCTTGACCGATTATGTAAAGGAGGCCTTCCACATGTTGATGCATTTATTGATGATGATGATGAGCACGTCATTACTGATAGTGATGATGATGATGCATTTATTGATCTCGGAGCATATATAGACGATGAAGAGTAATATTAGCAATGTCAGGTATTCAATTATTATTATGTACATATATATATTATTAATTAGTTCATGTTATTAGGTATTCAATTTTTTATTATGTTCATGATGATGATACACTTAAATTTTTTATTATGTTTATGTTGTACTAATTTTGTTTACTCTTTGTCATTGCAGGTGTTGACAGATGGTGGGCGCGGGTCGAGAGCGCTCCGAGCCTCCTTCCTCGGCGCGTGCTGGGAGGGGTGCTATTATTCCACCCCAGCACCTCCGGAGAGCGCTGGTAGACAGTATGCAGACACCAGCGGGCGCTTCTTCTTCAGCCGAGAGAGGTCGGGGGAAGACGAAGAGGGGTGCTAGAGGTGGACATGGCGGCGGGAGAGGTAGGAAGGCTGCTACGCCTTCCTCGCCGCCACCCCCAGCTGATTCTCCCGACCACAGGACTGCTCCGTCTCAGGTGGACCCGTCTGACATGGACCTGTCTCGGACTCCGGTCCACGAGCCTTGGGCCGACGAGCCTCGGGTCACCGAGCCTTCGTCCCATGAGACTCGGGCCCAGAGTCTTCATCCCAGGAGATTCCGATCCCAGAGTCTTCGTCCCACGTGACTCCGGAGGCTAGTGGCCATGCTGATGGTGGCGAGGACAGCTTTTCTGAGGATAGCTATAGCGAGGGCGAGCTGGTTGAGGGGGGCAAGAAGGTCTACCAGCGTGGTGGTACAAAGCTCCCGCCCGTGCCGGCGACCCGCGATCAGAGGTGGTTGATTGAGCCTAATGGGGAGAAGTAAGTGCATTTACTCTTTTTTAACCTTTTGCCTTCATGTTTCTTCAAATTAATATCTAATGTGTTGGCCTTGTCATGCTGCAGGGGTTGGAAACACGCCCCTGGTGTCCGCAGGCCCAACCAGGTCCTTGGTGTGCTTTGCCGGCAGAACTTCCCGGGGTGGGTCACGTTGCCCGGTGAGGGTTAGGTTCCACAGCTAGCATTGAGCTGGGAGTTGTACTTGGCTGCCCCGGCCCCGCCGGAGGAGAGGGTCAACGGTGTCTTCTGCGAGACGGTGGCCGACATTGTGATCCGGACGTTTTGGGTAATTTGTCCTTTACAGAATAAAAAATCAACAGTACCTAGTGATTGTACTAATCAGTGTTGTCTTGTTTGATTGCAGACCTTCTACAGGTGTCTTGAGGAACTGGAGGAGGCCGCGGCTATGGTTGTCGAAGCCGAGTGCAAACGCCTACTTCAGAAATTACGGCACGAGGCTCGGGTGCAGGCTGTTCGAGACTACTACGCCTCGACTAGTATTAAGAGGTCCAAGAAGAAGTGCCGCGTCAAGTTTCTGAGTAAGGAGAAGTACATGAAGGTAATTACCTATTCTTAAGGCCTTGTACTTAGTTTTCTTGATTTGATTCATAGGCGTAGCGCTGAAATTTCTCTTGACTAACTTAGGTGCCCCCGAGATGGTGTGCGGATAGGATGGACTATTGGGAGGCGTTGGTGGATGAGTGGTGCTCTCCCTAATGGCTACCCATCCACAACAAGGCCAAGGATAAGCGTGGCCAAATGGTTGGTGTGCCACACCATCAAGGGAGCTCCAACCTGTTTGAGTACGGGGATAACTGGGTATGTGGTTTGCTTCATGATTCATGCAATTTCATTCCTCATGCTAGCTTGAGCCCTTAACTATAATATTTTGTTCCTCTCTTTTAGGCGCGACACAACAAGAAGGAGGTGCCAGGGGTGTTTGACCTCTATGCCATGGCCCATACTGCCCCGTACAAGAAGGCCAAGGCATTCTCTGAGGATGACCTCGATCATCCAGAGAGCTTCACCAACATCTCCTCCCACAACAAGCTCGTGAGGTACAGAGACGTTGGGAAGATGAGGAAAGGGGAAGACTTCAACCCGAGCCAGAGTCCTTTTGATCCAGAGCTAGTGATGATATCTGGTGGCGGGAGGTCCCATGGCTCGATAGCCATTGGGGATGGACTGATACGTTGTCCTAGCACTCTCCCGGAGATCAAGAAGCGCCAGACGAGCTCCGATCCTGAGATAAGGCCTCGTCCACGGCCAATGGAGCTCGCCATCGAGGCTAGGGCCCAGGAGCTTCTGGCGGAGGCAAACAGGCAGGCGGCGGAGAGGGAGAGGGACATGGAGGAGAGGACGGCTAGGCTGTTGGAGGAGGAGAGGAACCGGAACGACGCGTCTCACCAGGCCCTATACGAGCTCCTCGTGGTAAGTTTCTCCTGCATATTAGCCAAATCATGCACGTAATGTTCGTTTCATTACTAACTAATATGACTGACTCATGAAAAAAAAATGTGCAGACCATGTGCCAGAGCAACGGTCAGACCCCTCCGCCGATGCCCCAGATTGGTATAGCGCCGACGGTGAGCTTCATTTGAATGGTCATTAGTTACTAGTATTCACATTTGAGTTGCATCATGCTAATGAGACATTGCAAATGATCTTTGGTGCAGCATGCCTCCCGACAAGCATCGACCGATCCTTCTCCGTCTGGCACTGGCGCAACCCCGACCGGTCCTTCACCTCCGTGATGATGGTAAGTTTTCCCAAGTGTTTTGCTTAACAAATGCATACTTAGCTTAAGAAATGACCTATTTAGCTCCAAAATGACCTATACTTAGCTTATTTTCCTTGAAAATGACATAATAACCTTACTTAGCTCCAAAATGACATACTTTACCTAGGATAGCTATAAAATGACCTATACTTAGCATTTTTCCTCCTAAATGACTTAATATGCTTAGTTAGCTAAAAAAATGGCATAACTACCTAGGATAGCTCAATAATGATCTATACTTAGCTTGGCTAGTTCATTTATGACATAATTAGCTTACTTAGGTAAAAAAATGGCATAGTAACCTTGGTTTAGCTCCAAACTGTCATATAATTAGTTTATTTTCCTCCAAAATGACAAAATAAACTTACCTAGCTCCAAAATGACCGATTTCAACTAGCATAGCTCTAAAATGACCTACACTTACCATTTTGTCCTCCAAAATGTATAAATATGCTTAGTTAGCTCAAAAATGGCATAACTACCGAGGTTAGCTCAAAAATGACATATACTTAGCTTCTTTAGATCATTTATTACATACTTAGCATACTTTGGTAAAAAATGGCATAATAACCTTGGTTTAGCTCCAAACTTTCATATCATTAGTTTATTTTCCTCCAAAATGACAAAATAACCTTACCTACCTCCAAAATGGCCGATTTTAACTAGGATAGCTCTAAAATGACCTACACTCACCATTTTGTCCTCCAAAATGAATAAATATGCTTAGTTAGCTCAAAAATGGCATAACTACCTAGGTTAGCTCAAAAATGACCTATACTTAGCTTCTTTAGTTCATTTATGACATACTTAGCATACTTAGGTCAAAAATGGCATGATAATCTTGGTTACCTCCAAAATGACATAGACTTAGCTTATTTTCCTCAAAAATGACATAATAAGCTTACTAAGCTCCAAAATGACCTATTTACCTAGCTTAGCTCTAAAATGACCTACACTTAGCATTTTTACCTAGCTTAACTAAAGGATGGCATAATTACCTAGGTTACCTTTGTTAGAAGAAGAAGAAGATAAAGATGAGGAGAGGAGAAAAAGAAAGAGAAGAAAATTTCTTCTTCTTCTACTTCTTCTTCTTCTTCTTCTTCTTCTTCTTCTTCTTCTACTTCTACTTCTTCTTCTTCTTCTTCTTCTACTTCTTCTAGCTAGTCTTCGTCTTCTAGTCTTCTTCTTCTTCTTCTTCTAACTTTCTTCTTTCCCAATTTGCAGATTTGCTTTAGATGAGGAAGCTTGCGTTGATGGAGTCTACTCTTCTCCTTGTCCTTCCTTTTTGTTTTGATTTTGTAGGATGAACAATGTGAAACTTGCTACCTATATATGTATGTATGGATGAAACCATTGTATGCTTGTTGTTGGATATGTTGGCTAGCTATATATGTTTCATATGGACTTTTGATTTGGTATGTATATGTGTTGGATGATCATATCCATATGGCAGGGATATGATTTGGTATGTATATGTGTTGGTATGCTTGTTGAAAGTATTTTCAAATATATATATATATATATATAAATATATATATATATATATATATATGTGAAATTGATTGAATTTAAGAAAAAACAGAAAAAACAGGGGCTATACAGGCACTTTGTCGTCTGCTGGCAGACGGCAAAGAGCTTTGCCATCAGCCAGCAGACGGCAAAGCTGCCACGTGGTAGCTACCTGTGCAACCTGGGAGCACTGGGCTGGCCTATATGGTTGCTTTGCCTTCTGCTGGCCGACGGGAAAGACCTTTGCATCTTTGCCGTCTGCCAGCAGATGGCATAGCATGCCACGTGGCAGCTACCGGGGGGGCATCTGGGCTGGCCTATTTGGGCACTTTGCCGTCTGCTGGCAGATGGCAAAGATGCAAAGGTCTTTGCCATCTGCCAACGGACGGCAAAGCACGTCGTTAACCCCTTAACGGACCTAAGCTGCCCCGTGTGTCGTGCATGCCCTTTGTCGTCTACTGGCAGACGGCAATGACCTTTGCATCTTTGCCGTCTGCCAGTGCACTTTGCCGTAGCTTGTTCAGCCGGATGTGGCACCGTCTGCTGGCTGACGACAAAGGCCTTTGCCGTCCGCCAGGCATGCCTTTGCCGTCAGCCATGGCAGACGGCAAAGTGCCTGATTCCTGTAGTGCATATGGGACACATTTTGTCCTTTCTCGACCTCCAAAGTGTAGGGGGCCCTAGGAGCCTCGAAGGTCACAGTGCCTCTCGTCAGATTGTTGAATTCCAACCTCACATTGCATGGGACAATCCGTGTAAGAAAAAACAAAAAACACACACACAATGCATTAATGGCAATAGCAATAAAAACAAAATAATTGTTAGAAGTTTCATTTTTTTTTACTGATGCAGGAAGAAAACTCGGCTGGAAATAGATGCCGAACAGCGTGCCAGTTGCAAGGCTTCTGGCGCACCTTGACTTGCATAGTCGACATGGTGGTGGTGGTGGCGCCATTTTCCTATTGCAAGAATTGATCGGATAGACAAATATCAATATTTGTTCTACTGCAAGCATTCATCGCATAGACAAAACATCAGATAGATAAACATAATAATTCATCGGATAGACTGCATTGATTCATCGGATAGACAAACATAAGAAAGACCATTGTCACACATACGAGTACTTGAGAAGAAGTCCAACCATCGGATAGACAAAAGCAATCCATGGATTCATCGGATAGAAAAACATCAATATTTCTAGAACATATGGTTTATGTCAATGTTAGGGAAACTACTAGGGAAACGTCAAATATCAAAATTCCCTAAAAAAAATATACTAACAGATCTTTCTAGAACATAGGGTTTATGTCAATGTTGTTCCACCAAAATTGTCGACATACATTTTCTCATCAAAAGATTATACAGTAAATCTTTCTAGAACATATAGGCAGTACAAATGCACTATGATTAGTAACAAATTAACAGTGTCAATCCAAATACACTAGAAACATAACCAAGCCTACCTCTACCAACAAATATCAGCACGCCTACCTTTACAATGTCAATCCTAATATACACTACAAACACACACATTTGAGCATCTACAATGCAGCGGAGTGGGCCGGCGGACAGAGTGGGATGGCGACCGGAGTAGGGCGGTGGAGGTCTGGGGCGGCGACGAAGTGGGGCGGAGACCAGGAGTGGGGCGCTGGTGGCGGCAGGAGTGCATGCTACTTCTTGAGCTTGCGTTGATTTTTCCCTTGAAGAAGAAAGGGTGGTGCAGCAAAGTAGAGACAAGTATTTCCCTCAGTTAAGAACTAAGGTATCAATCCAGTAGGAGGTACAAGCAAGTCCCCAATAGATGCACCTGCACAAACTAACAAACACTTGCACACAACGCGAAAAAGGGGTTGTCAATCTCTTCACGGTCACTAGCAAGAGTGAGATCTGATAGAGATAGATATAAAAGATAAGTAAAAGGCAAAATAAAGTAAATATAAATAAATTTCAGCAAGGTATTTTTGGGTTTTTGGTTTTATAGATCTGAAGATATATGATGAGAAATAGACCAGGGGGCCATAGTTTTCACTAGAGGCTTCTCCCTTGAAAGAACACATACGGTTGGTGAACAAATTACTGTTGAGCAATTGATAGAAAAGTGCAAAGTTATGACGATACCTAAGGCAATGATCGTGAATATAGGAATCACCTCCGTGACAAGTAGACTGACTCCTGCCTGCATCTACTACTATTACTCCACACATCGACCGCTATCCAGCATGCATCTAGTGTATTAAGTTAACAAGAATGGAGTAACGCCTTAAGCAAGATGACATGATGTAGAGGGATAGATCCAATCAATATGGTAAAAACCCCATCTTTTCATCCTTAATGGCAACAATACAAATACGTGCCTCGATACCCCTACTGTCACTGGGTGAGGACACCGCAAGATTGAACTCATCACAAAGCACCTCTCCCATTGCAAGAAAAACCAATCTAGTTGGCCAAACCAAATCGATAGATCGGAGAGAAATACAAAGTTATCTTAATCATGCATAAAAGAGTCCAGAGAAGACTCAAATAATATTCATAGATAATCTGATCATAAATCCACAATTCATCGGATCTCAACAAACGCACCGCAAAAGAAGATTACATCGAATAGATCTCCAAGAACATCGAGGAGAACAATGTATTAAAGATCAAAGAAAAAGAAGAAGCCATCTAGCTACTAGCTATGGACCCGTAGGTCTGTGGTAAACTACTCACACATCATCGGAAGGGCAGCAAGGTTGGTGTAGAGGCCCTCCGTGATCGAATCCCCCTCCGGCATAGTGCCGGAAAAGGCCCCAAGATGGGATCTCATGAGAACAGAAGCATGTGGCAGCGGAAAAGTATTTTTGGTGTGCCCTCTAATGTAAGGGGAATATTTGGGTATTTATAGAGTAGAGATTACGGTTAGGAGAGCCACGGGAGGCCCACAAGCCTAGGGGGCGCGCCCCCCTGGAGCGCGCCCTGAGGGCTTGTGGCTCCCTCGTGGGTCTTCTGGCCTCCTCCCGAAGCTTCGTGGTTGTCTTCTAGTCCAAGAAAAATCCTCAAAAAGTTTCGTTCCATTTGGACTCCGTTTGGTATTGATTTTCTGTAGAAGATAAAAACAAGGAAAAAACAGCAACTGGCACTGGGCACTAGGTTAATAGGTTAGTCCCAAAAAATGATATAAAATAGCATATAAATGCATATAAAACATCCAAGATAGATAATATAATAGCATGGAACAATAAAAAATTATAGATACGTTGGAGACGTATCAAGCATCCCCAAGCTTAATTCCTGCTCGTCCTCGAGTAGGTAAATGATAAAAACAGAATTTTTGATGTGGAATGCTACCTAACATGTTTATCAATGTAATTTTTCTTGTTGTGGCATGAATATTCAGATCCATAAGATTCAAAACAAAAGTTGATGTTGACATAAAAACAATAATACTTCAAGCATACTAATAAAGCAATCATGTCTTCTCAAAATATCATGGCTAAAGAAAGTTATCCCTACAAAATCATATAATCTTGTCATGCTCTATCTTCATCACACAAAGTATTTATCATGCATAACCCTGATGACAAGCCAAGCAATTGTTTCATACTTTTAATGTTCTCAAGCTTTTTCAACTTTCACGCAATACATGAGCGTGAGCCATGGATATAACACTATAGGTGGAATAGAGTATGGTGGAGGTTGTGAGGAGAAGACAAAAAGGAGAAAGTCTCACATCAACTAGGCAAATTAATGGGCTATGGAGATGCCCATCAATTGATATCGATGCAAGTGAGTAGGGATTGCCATGCAACGGATGCACTAGAGCTATAAGTGTATGAAAGCTCAAAAGAAAACTAAGTGGGTGTGCATCCAACTTGCTTGCTCACGAAGACCTAGGGTAATTTGAGGAAGCCCATCATTGGAATATACAAGCCAAGTTCTATAGTGAAAAATTCCCACTAGTATATGAAAGTGATAAAATAGGAGACTCTCTACCATGAAGAACATGGTGCTATTTTGAAGCACAAGTGTGGTAAAGGGATAGTAACATTGTCCCTTCTCTCTTTTTCTCTCATTTTTTCTTTTTTTCTCTTTTTTTCTCTTTTTTTCTTTTGGGCTCTTTGGCCTCTTTTTTTCTTTTTTATTTATTTATTTTTCGTCCGGAGCCTCATCCCGACTTGTGGGGGAATCATAGCCTCCATCATTCTTTCCTCACTTGGGACAATGCTCTAATAATGATGATCATCACACTTTTATTTACTTACAACTCGATACTAGAACAAAGGTATGACTCTATAAGAATGCCTCCGGCGGTGTACCAGGATGTGATCTAGCGTGACATGTATAAAAAAATATGAACAGTGGCCAAGCCACAAATACTATGTCAACTATATGATCACGCAAAGCAACATGACAATGATTGTATGTGTCATAATAAACGGAACGGTGGAAGTTGCAGGGCAATATATCTCGGAATGGCTATGGAAATGCCATAATAGGTAGGTATGGTGGCTGTTTTGAGGAAGGGTATATGGTGGGTTTAATGCATCGGCGAAAGTTGCGCAGTACTAGAGAGGCTAGTAATGGTGGAAGGGTGAGAGTGTGTATAATCCATGGACTCAACATTAGTCATAAAGAACTCACATACTTATTGGAAAAAATTATTAGCCATCGAAGCAAAGTACTAATACGCATGCTCATAGGGGGATAGATTGGTAGGAAAATACCATCACTCGTCCCCGATCGCCACTCATAAGGAAGACAATCAAAAATAAATCATGCTCTAACTTCATTGCATAACGATAGACCATACATTCTTGCTTCGGGAATCACAAACCTTAACACAAGTATTTCTACTAATACACAATTACTCTCTAGTATCACTCTAATATCACCATCTTTATATCTCAAACCAAATGCAAGGAATCAAACTTCTCATATATGCAATGCTCTTTATGAAAGTTTTTATTATATCCCTCTTGGATACCCATCATATTAGGACCAAATTCATACCCTAAGAAAATTGCCATACTATTTTTAAGACTCTCAAAATAATATAAGTGAAGCATGAGAGTTCATCAATTTCTACAAAATAAAACCACCGCCGTGCTCTAAAAAGATATAAGTGAAGCACTAGAGCAACTACCATGCTCAAAAGATATAAGTGAAGCACATAGAGTATTAAAATAAATTCACTATTAATGTGTGTCCCTCTCAAAAGGTGTGTACAGCAAGGATGATTGTGTCAAACTAAAAAGCAAAGACTATTATAATACAAGACGCTCCCAGGAAAACACATATCATGTGGCGAATAAAAATATAGCCTCAAGTAAATTTACCGATGGATTGAAGACAAAAGAGGAGATGCCATCCGGGGCATCCCCAAGCGTAGATGCTTGTTTTGAAGGAAATATGCCCTAGAGGCAATAATAAAGTTGTTATTTATATTTCCTTATATCATGATAAATGTTTATTATTCATGCTAGAATTGTATTAACCGGAAACTTGATACATGTGTGAATACATAGACAAAACACCGATTCCCTAGTAAGCCTCTACTAGACTAGCTCGTTGATCAAAGATGGTTAAGTTTCCTAACCATAGACATGTGTTGTCATTTGATGAACGGGATCACATCATTAGGAGAATGATGTGATGGACAAGACCCATCCGTTAGCTTAGCATAATGATCATTAAGTTTTATTGCTATTGCTTTCTTCATGACTTATACATATTCCTTTGACTATGAGATTATGCAACTCCCAAATACCGGAGGAACACCTTGTGTGCTATCAAACTTCACAACGTAACTAGGTGATTATAAAGATGCTCTACAGGTGTCTCCGAAGGTGTTTATTGGGTTGGCATAGATCGAGATTAGGATTTGTCACTCCGAGTATCAGAGAGGTATCTCTGGGCCCTCTCGGTAATGCACATCATGATAAGCCTTGCAAGCATTGTGACTAATGAGTTAGTTACAAGATGATGCATTACGGAACGAGTAAAGAGACTTGCCGGTAACGAGATTGAACTAGGTATGAAGATACCGACGATCGAATCTCGGGCAAGTAACATACCGATGACAAAGGGAATGACGTATGTTGTCATTGCGGTTTGACCGATAAAGATCTTCGTAGAATATGTAGGAACCAATATGAGCATCCAGGTTCCGCTGTTGGTTATTGACCGGAGATGTGTCTAGGTCATGTCTACATAGTTCTCGAACCCGTAGGGTCCGCACGCTTAATGTTCGATGATGATTTGTATTATGAGTTATGTGTTTTGGTGACCGAAGATTGTTCAGAGTCCCGGATGAGATCACAGACATGACGAGGACTCTCGAAATGGTCAAGAGGTAAAGATTGATATATTGGACGATAGTATTCGGACACCGGAAGTGTTTCGGAATGTATCGGGTATGTATCGGAGTACCGGGGGGGTTACCGGAACCCCCGGGGGAAAGATATGGGCCATAGGAGGGAGGCTAGGCAGCCCACAAGGGGTGGCCGCGCCCCCCCTCCCATGGGGAGTCCGAATTGGACAAGGGGAGGGGACGGCGCCCCCTTTCCTTCTCCTCCTCCCTCTCCTTCCCCCTTTCCCCTTCCGGTAAAAGGAAAGGGGGGGGCGAATTGGACTAGGAGTCCAAGTGGGACTCCTCCCACTTGGCGTGCCCTAGGCCAGCCTCCTCCCCTCTCCCTCCTTTATATACGGGGGCGGGGGCACCTCCAAGGACACACCAATTGTTCTTAGCCGTGTGTGGCACCCCCCTCCACCGTTTACTCCTCCGGTCATATAGTCGTAGTGCTTAGGCGAAGCCCTGCGCGGATCACTTCACCATCACCGTCACCACGCCGTCGTGCTAACGAAACTCTCCTTCGACACTTTGCTGGATCAAGAGTTCGAGGGACGTCATCGAGCTGAACATGTGTAGAACTCGGAGGCATCGTACGTTCGGTGCTTGATCGGTTGAATCGAGAAGACGTTCGACTACATCAACTGCGTTAAGCTAACGCTTCCGCTTTCGGTCTACGAGGGTACGTGGACACACCCCCCCTCTCGTCGCTATGCATCTCCTAGATAGATCTTGCATGAGCGTAGAAATTTTTTGAAATTGCATGCTACGTTCCCCAACAGTGGTATCCGAGCCAGGTCTATGCGTAGATGATATGCATGAGTAGAACACAAAGAGTTGTGGGCGATGATAGTCATACTGCTTACCACCAACGTCTTATTTTGATTCGGCGGTATTGTTGGATGAAGCGGCCCAGACCAACCTTACATGACCGCGTTCATGAGACCGGTTCCACCGACAGACATGCAACTTGTTGCATAAAGGTGGCTGGCGGGTGTCTGTTTCTCCAACTTTAGTTGAATCAAATTTGACTACGGTCGGTCCTTGTTGAAGGTTAAAACAGCAAACTTGATGAAACATCGTTGTGGTTTTGATGCGTAGGTAAGAACGGTTCTTACTAGAATCCCGTAGCAGGCACGTAAAACTTGCAACAACAAAAGTAGAGGACGTCTAATTTGTTTTTGCGGGGCATGTTGTGATGTGATATGGTCAGGACATGATGTGATATACGTTGTTGTATGAGATGATCATGTTTTGTAAAAGTTATCGGCAACTGGCAGGAGCCTTATGGTTGTCGCTTTATTGTATGAAATGAAAACACCATGTAATTGCTTTACTTTATCACTATGCGTTAGCGATAGTTGTAGAAGCAATAGTTGGCGAGACGACCACGACGCTACGATGCAGATCAAGGTGTCAAGCCGGTGACGATGGAGATCATGACAGTGCTTTGGAGATGGAGATCAAAGGCACAAGATGATGATGGCCATATCATGTCACATATTTTGATTGCATGTGATGTTTATCTTTTATGCATCTTATTTTGCTTAGTACGACGGTAGCATTATAAGATGATCCCTCACTAAAATTTCAAGATATAAGTGTTCTCCCTGAGTATGCACCGTTGCGACAGTTCGTCGTGCCGAGACACCATGTGATGATCGGGTGTGATAAGCTCTACGTTCACATACAACGGGTGCAAAACAGTTTTGCACATGCGGAATACTCGGGTTAAACTTGACGAGCCTAGCATGTACAGACATGGCCTCGGAACACTGGAGACCGAAAGGTCAAACGTGAATCATATAGTAGATATGATCAACATAGAGATGTTCACCATTGAAAACTACTCCATCTCACGTGATGATCGGACATGGTTTAGTTGATATGGATCACGTGATCATTTAGATGACTCGAGGGATGTCTATCTAAGTGGGAGTTCTTAAGTAATATGATTAATTGAACTTAATTTATCATGAACTTAGTCCTGATAGTTTTTGCATATCTATGTTGTAGATCAATGGCCCGTGCTACCGTTCCCTTGAATTTTAATGCGTTCCTAGAGAAAGCTAAGTTGAAAGATGATGGTAGCAACTACACGGACTGGGTCCGTAACTTGAGGATTATCCTTATTGTTGCACAGAAGAATTATGTCCTTGATGCACCGCTAGGTGAAAGGCCTGCTGCAGGAGCAGATGCTGATGTTATGAACATCTGGCAAGCTCGATCTGATGACTACTCGATAGTTCAGTGTGCCATGCTTTACGGCATAGAATCGGGACTTCAAAGACGTTTTGAACGTCATGGACCATATGAGATGTTCCAGGAGTTGAAGTTAATATTTCAAGCAAATGCCCGAGTTGAGAGATATGAAGTCTCCAACAAGTTCTATAGCTGCAAGATGGAGGAGAAGAGTTCTGTCAGTGAACACATACTCAGAATGTCTGGATATCATAATCCCTTGACTCAGCTGGGAGTTAATCTTCCGGATGATAGTGTTATTGACAGAGTTCTTCAATCACTGCCACCAAGCTACAAAGGCTTCGTGATGAACTATAACATGCAAGGGATGGATAAGACAATTCCCGAGCTCTTCGCTATGCTCAAAGCTGCGGAGGTAGAAATCAAGAAGGAGCATCAAGTGTTGATGGTTAACAAGACCACTAGTTTCAAGAAAAAGGGCAAAGGAAAGAAGGGGAACTTCAAGAAGAATGGCAAAGCAAGTTGCCACTCCCGGGAAGAAGCCCAAGTCTGGACCTAAGCCTGAAACTGAGTGCTTCTACTGCAAAGGGACTGGTCACTGGAAGCGGAACTGCCCCAAGTATTTGGCGGATAAGAAGGATGGCAAAGTGAACAAAGGTATATTTGATATACATGTTATTGATGTGTACCTTACTAATGCTCATAGTAGCGCCTGGGTATTTGATACTAGTTCTGTTGCTCATATTTGCAACTCGAAATAGGGGCTACGGATTAAACAAAGATTGGCTAAGGACGAGGTAACGATGCTCGTCGGGAATGGTTCCAAGGTCGATGTGATCGCCGTCGGCACGCTACCTCTACATCTACCTTCAGGATTAGTTTTAGACCTGAATAATTGTTATTTGGTGCCAGCGTTGAGCATGAACATTATATCAGGATCTTGTTTGATGCGAGACGGTTATTCATTTAAATCAGAGAATAATGGTTGTTCTATTTATATGAGTAATATCTTTTATGGTCATGCACCCTTGAAGAGTGGTCTATTTTTGTTGAATCTCGATCGTGGTGATACACATATTCATAATATTGATGCCAAAAGATGCAAAGTTGATAATGATAGTGCCACATATTTGTGGCACTGCCGTTTAGGTCATATTGGTGTAAAGCGCATGAAGAAACTCCATGCAGATGGACTTTTGGAATCACTTGATTATGAATCATTTGATGCTTGTGAACCATGTCTCATGGGCAAGATGACTAAGACTCCGTTCTATGGAACAATGGAGAGAGCACTGACTTATTGGAAATAATACATATCGATGTATGTGGTCCGATGAGTGTTGAGGCTCGCGGCGGGTATCGTTATTTTCTGACCTTCACAGATGATTTGAGTAGATATGGGTATATCTACTTAATGAAACACAAGTCTGAAACATTTGAAAAGTTCAAAGAATTTCAGAGTAAAGTGGAAAATCATCGTAACAAGAAAATAAAAGTTCTACGATCTGATCGCGGAGGCGAATATTTGAGTTACGAGTTTGGCCTTCATTTAAAACAATGTGGAATAGTTTCACAACTCACGCGTAATGGTGTGTCCGAACGTCATAACCATATTTTATTAGATATGGTGCGATCTATGATGTCTCTTGCCGATTTACCACTATCGTTTTGGGGTTATGCATTAGAGACAGCTGCATTCACGTTAAATAGGGCACCATCTAAATCCGTTGAGACGACACCGTATGAACTGTGGTTTGGCAAGAAACCTAAGCTATCGTTTCTTAAAGTTTGGGGTTGCGATGCTTATGTGAAAAAGCTTCAGCCTGATAAGCTCGAACCCAAATCGGAGAAGTGCGTCTTCATAGGATACCCAAAAGAAATTGTTGGGTACACCTTCTATCACAGATCCGAAGGCAAGATCTTTGTTGCTAAGAATGGATCCTTTCTAGAGAAGGAGTTTCTCTCGAAAGAAGTGAGTGGGAGGAAAGTAGAACTTGATGAGGTCATTGTACCTCCTCTCAATTTGGAAAGTAGCTCATCAGAGAAATCTGTTCCCGTGATGCCTACACCAATTAGTGAGGAAGCTAATGATGATGATCATGAAACTTCAGATCAAGTTTCTACAGAACCTCGTAGGTCAACCAGAGTACGTTCCGCACCAAAGTGGTACGATAATCCTGTTCTGGAAGTCATGTTACTAGACCATGACGAACCTACGAACTATGAGCAAGCGATGATGAGCCCAGATTCCGCGAAATGGCTTGAGGCCATGAAATCTGAGATGGGATCCATGTATGAGAACAAAGTGTGGACTTTGGTTGACTTGCCTGATGATCGGCAAGCCATAGAGAATAAATGGATCTTCAAGAATAAGACTGATGCCGATGGTAATGTTACTGTCTACAAAGCTCGACTTGTTGCGAAAGGTTTTCGACAAGTTCAAGGAGTTGACTACGATGAGACCTTCTCACCCGTAGCGATGCTTAAGTCTGTCCGAATCATGTTAGCAATTGCCGCATTTTATGATTATGAAATCTGGCAAATGGACATCAAAACTACATTCCTTAATGGATTTCTTAAAGAATAGTTGTATATGATGCAACCAGAAGGTTTTGTCGATCCTAAAGGTGCTAACAAAGTGTGCAAGCTCCAGCGATCCATTTATGGGCTGGTGCAAGCATCTCGGAGTTGGAATATACGCTTTGATAGTGTGATCAAAGCATATGGTTTTATACAGACTTTTGGAGAAGCCTGTATTTACAAGAAAGTGAGTGGGAGCTCTGTAGCATTTCTAATATTATATGTGGATGACATATTGTTGATTGGAAATGATATAGAATTTCTGGATAGCATAAAAGGATACTTGAATAACAATTTTTCAATGAAAGACCTCGGTGAAGCTGCTTATATATTGGGCATCAAGATCTATAGAGATAGATCAAGACGCTTAATTGGACTTTCACAAAGCACATACCTTGATAAAGTTTTGAAGAAGTTCAAAATGGATCAGTCAAAGAAAGGGTTCTTGCCTGTGTTACAAGGTGTGAAGTTGAGTCAGACTCAATGCCCGACCACTGCAGAAGATAGAGAGAAAATGAAAGTCATTCCCTATGCCTCAGCCATAGGTTCTATCATGTATGCAATGCTGTGTACCAGACCTGATGTGTGCCTTGCTATAAGTCTAGTAGGGAGGTACCAAAGTAATCCAGGAGTGGATCACTGGACAGCGGTCAAGAACATCCTAAAATACCTGAAAAGGACTAAGGATATGTTTCTCGTTTATGGAGGTGACAAAGAGCTCATCGTAAATGGTTACGTTGATGCTAGCTTTGACACTGATCCGGATGACTCTAAGTCACAAACCGGATACGTATTTATATTGAATGGTGGAGCTATCAGTTGGTGCAGTTCCAAGCAAAGCGTCGTGGCGGGATCTACGTGTGAAGCGGAGTATATAGCTACTTTGAAAGCAGCAAATGAAGGAGTCTGGATGAAGGAGTTCATATCCGATCTAGGCGTAATACCTAGTGCATCGGGTCCAATGAAAATCTTTTGTGACAATACTGGAGCAATTGCCTTGGCGAAGGAATCCAGATTTCACAAAAGAACCAAACACATCAAGAGACGCTTCAACTCCATCCATGATCAAGTCAAGGAGGGAGACATAGAGATTTGCAAAATACATACGGATCTGAATGTGGCAGACCCGTTGACTAAGCCTCTTCCACGAGCAAAACATGATCAGCACCAAGACTCCATGGGTGTTAGAATCATTACAATGTAATCTAGATTATTGACTCTAGTGCAAGTGGGAGACTGAAGGAAATATGCCCTAGAGGCAATAATAAAGTTGTTATTTATATTTCCTTATATCATGATAAATGTTTATTATTCATGCTAGAATTGTATTAACCGGAAACTTGATACATGTGTGAATACATAGACAAAACACCGAGTCCCTAGTAAGCCTCTACTAGACTAGCTCGTTGATCAAAGATGGTTAAGTTTCCTAACCATAGACATGTGTTCTCATTTGATGAACGGGATCACATCATTAGGAGAATGATGTGATGGACAAGACCCATCCGTTAGCTTAGCATAATGATCGTTAAGTTTTATTGCTATTGCTTTCTTCATGACTTATACATATTCCTTTGACTATGAGATTATGCAACTCCAAGAATACAGGAGGAACACCTTGTGTGCTATCAAACGTCACAACGTAACTAGGTGATTATAAAGATGCTCTATAGGTGTCTCCGAAGGTGTTTGTTGGGTTGGCATAGATCGAGATTAGGATTTGTCACTCCGAGTATCAGAGAGGTATCTCTGGGCCCTCTCGATAATGCACATTATGATAAGCCTTGCAAGCAATGTGACTAATGAGTTAGTTACGGCATGATGCATTACGGAACGAGTAAAGAGACTTGCCAGTAACGAGATTGAACTAGGTATGAAGATACCGACGATCGAATCTCGGGCAAGTAACATACCGATGACAAAGGGAATGACGTATGTTGTCATTGCGGTTTGACCAATAAAGATCTTCATAGAATATGTAGGAACCAATATGAGCATCCAGGTTCCGTTGTTGGTTATTGACCGGAGATGTGTCTAGGTCATGTCTACATAGTTCTCGAACCCGTAGGGTCCGCACGCTTAACATTCGATGACGATTTGTATTATGAGTTATGTGTTTTGGTGACTGAAGATTGTTCGGAGTCCCGGATGAGATCACGGACATGACGAGGACTCTTGAAATGGTCGAGAGGTAAAGATTGATATATTGGACAATAGTATTCAGACACTAGAAGTGTTTCAGAATGTATCGGGTACGTATCAGAGTACCGGGGGGTTACCGGAACCCCCGGGGGAAAGATATGGGCCATATAGGCCATAGGAGGGAGGATAGGTAGCCCACAAGGGGTCGCCCCCCCCCCCCATGGGGAGTCCGAATTGGACAAGGGGAGGGGGCGGCGCCCCCCTTTCCTTCTCCTCCTCCCTCTCCTTCCCCCTTTCCCCTTCCGGTAAAAGGAAAGGGGGGGGGGGTCGAATTGGACTAGGAGTCCAAGTGGGACTCCTCCCACTTGGCGCGCCCTAGGCCGGCCTCCTCCCCTCTCCCTCCTTTATATACGGGGGCGGGGGGCGCCTCCAAGGACACACCAATTGTTCTTAGCCGTGTGCGGCGCCCCCCTCCACCATTTACTCCTCCGGTCATATTGTTGTAGTGCTTAGGCGAAGCCCTGCGTGGATCACTTCACCATCATCGTCACCACGCTGTCGTGCTGACGAAACTCTCCTTCGACACTTTGCTGGATCAAGAGTTCGAGGGACGTCATCGAGCTGAACATGTGGAGAACTCGGAGGCGTCGTACGTTCAGTGCTTGATCGGTTCAATCAAGAAGAGGTTCGACTACATCAACCGCGTTAAGCTAATGCTTCCGCTTTCGGTCTACGAGGGTACGTGGACACACTCTCCCCCTCTCGTTGCTATGCATCTCCTAGATAGATCTTGCGTGAGCGAAGAAATTTTTTGAAATTGCATGCTACGTTCCCCAACATTTTTGTCCTTGAATATTACCTTGGGGTGCTTTGGGCATCCCCAAGCTTAGTCTCTTGCCACTCCTAATTCCGTAGTCCATCAAATCTTTACCCAAAACTTGAAAACTTCACAACACAAAACTCAACAGAAAACTCATAAGCTCTGATAGTGTAATAAAGCAAATCACCACTTTAGGTACTGTTGTGAACCCATTATAAATTTATATTGGTGTAATATCTACTGTATTCCAACTTATCCATGGTTCATACCCCCCGATACTACCCATAGATTCATCAAAATAAGCAAACAACACAATGAAAACAGAAACTGACAAAAACAGAACAGTCTGTAGTAATCCGTCAATTTCATATACTTCTATAACTCAAAAAATTCTGAAAATTTAGTACAACCTGGGAAATTGGTATATCAATCTTGTGTTAAAAATTCAGATCAAAAGCACGCTTCTGTGATGTTCTAAAATTCCAGCAATGAGCGCAAAAGTTTCTGTTTTTCAGCAAGATCAAATCCACTATCACCATAGACTATCCCAAAGGTCTTACTTGGCTCAAACACTAAGGAAAACACTAAAACACAATTTTTACAGAAGTAATACTGTGTATTTATTGGAAAACAGAAGCAAAAACAAAAAACACAAAATAAAATTGGGTTGCCTCCCAACAAGCGCTATTGTTTCACTACTAGGGAAATGCTTATAGGTAGGACATCAGTAGTAGCGCTGGTTATGGGGCCAGTGCTACTGACACTTAGTAGTAGCGCTGGTTGACAGAAAGCGCTACAGGTTCATGTGGCACCCCGGCTCAGAGCAACCGGTTTACCTTGCACTGCCAGCCCAGAGATCAAGTCTTCTGGCAACACACAACAACTAGGTACAGAAAACAACTGCTTTATTGATGCTAGCGGAAACATAGGTTCGATATTACATCTAGTGAGGCCAAGCAGCACACACGATGCAGCTGAACAATATGTACATTATAAATGAACATGAAGGGGCCTCGATCATGACAACTACGCGGCAGCGGAACGACGACGAAGTGGAACTCCATAGCATAGGGACACCGATGTGGACACGATCTAGACACGGGAAGCACTCCGATCCGGTAAGACTTTCCTGAAAGCTGGCATGACACGCCAGGTCAGTACATTGAATGTACTTGCAAGCTCACAACAAGCATAAGCATAATGGCAAACAATATCATGACAATTAAGCAAGTTAAATCCAATGCAACAACATACTACTTATGCAGTGAATCAAACATGTGCATTGAGTCCCGCGGACTCTCTTACCAGACGGGTTACCTCGTAACCAAAACGGTGATCATACCCGGATCACAAACGAAACCAACACTTTGGTTCCCACAAAGATCATCTCATGATCTCACAAATCTCATCACTTACCCAGTGCCAAGCATATAAATTTAATGTGCAAGATTACTTAATCATGTTGATCCATGGTGTGACTTACTTACAAGCTATGTCCGTAACCGAGGACGCGGCTATCGATAGATTTAATAAACATTATGCAGAGGTTAGCACACTGTACCCACACCACGGAATCCATGGCCTCGCACTCCCATTCGGGTGGACCAACCGTATTCCGACAGAACCCTCCCATTGCCATGACACTTTCCCGGCCACTCCGACCAACTCCCCTCTGGGATAAGTCATGGGTGGCCTCGTGTCTACCAAAGACATCAACGGCCACCGTCGTGGAAAAACTTAAACGGTCCCAAACGGGGACAAGGTACCATAACAACAATTGGGCACACAAGGTTATGTCTGCTTACCGGGCCAGGGTACCGCATGCCCATAACCTTCCCTCGTTGGAGGTACCTACCAGAGGCATGACAGCAGGCTGAATAACGGCCTTCCCATAAAGGCAAATGTGGTTGCACTGGGAAAACTCAATTCAGTGGCACCATGACTCGATTAACATTATGTTCAAGTTGAATTAACATTAGGTTTAACTTGAAATAAAAATAACTCGAGTCACATTAAGCCATGAACATGCAACTATCCGACATGCATCACATAACACTTAAAGTAAACAGATCAACATCATCAAAGTTTCTACTTGCACTAGTCATCATTAAGCTTCACTGGTTTTAACACTCATCACTTTAGTTATGCCATAATATATGAAAATCAATAACTCACATAAAGAAAATACTACCGATCATATCCAAAAGCATAACCACACAATCAAAACTACTTCTACTGCCTCATACTAGTCCATGCATTCAAATACTACTGTAACCTAAGCATTTCAACCAGGACAAAGTAACTAGCATATGCAATATTCATTTAATTAATTAAATGCATGAAATAACTCATATTCAAGTTGGAAAAATCATAAATATTGAACTGACACCATGCAAATTTTGGTGTGGCTTGCCTTAGTGCAGAGGAGGTTCACACTCCTCCTGGTTATCTTCAAGACAAGCTTCTCCCTCTTAAAATATTTAAAAACAGCAAAAGAAAATATCAAGAATCATTCTGAAAATCACCAGAAATTCTAGACAGCAGAGAAAAACCTCCATTTTGGTGTGCTGCTAGAACTTTTCAATACAAACACAATGCAAAAAGAATCAATTCATTTGGACTTATGGTTTAAAAGTTATGGCTGGTCAAAGTTGCTGGTCAAAATTTTGAATTAAATTTGAAATAAAAGAAACCCGGGGGGGTGACGTCGAAGACGTATTCTGAGAATACGCCTCCACTCGTACCGCTTCGGGAGCGAGTGGAGAGGCTAGCAGTGGGCCCCGCCTGTCGGGTGTGGGGAGAGAGAGAGAAACAGAGGGGTGGCGGTGCTCCGCCGGAGCTCACGCCGGCGAGGAGGGCTCGTCGGCCGATCTGAGAGGGAGGGATGGATAGAGGAGGTCACGGCGCACCTACCTGTACCCGTGGCTTGGCGAGAGGTGATCGGAGCAGCTCGGAACCAACATCTCAAGCAACGGCTGCGGTCGGATCTCGCCGAAGATGAAGAAGATGGCGGGAGGAGGCGATTCCAGGGGCTTCAACAGGGTCAGCTGGCACCAACGGACCACCAGGGAGTCGCCAGAGAAGAAGCTGAAGCTCGAGGAGCAGTGGAGAGGTGGGAGGCAAGCAGAGGGGATCGCCGGCGAGCTCGAGCTGAGGACGGCGGCCAGAGGCCTGCCCGGCCAGGCTGCGGCTTCTCTACTGCTTGTTGTGGATGGCAGAGCGGATGAGTGAGCTCGGAGAGGCCAGGGGGCTCGGTATATATAGCCAGAGGGGTGGGGTTCACGGCTCCGCCGGAGCTCTCTAGAAGGTGGCGCACGGTGACGAGAAGTGCCAGGGAGGGGTGGAGGGGGTGCAGCGATCACGCGGCAACTATGGAAGCTCGTGGACGAGCACAGGAACTCAGGCGCGGACAAAGACAGTGGCACAGGGCGCACTGTGGCTTTGGCCGCGTCGTGCCCATGCTTGCTGCGACGTCTCCGGCGTCGGCAAGCGCCAGGGAGAGGTCAAGCATGAAAAGACGAGGCTGGTGGCGCGGTGCGGCAGTCGGCGGCGAGTGCTGAGACGAGCACGTGCCGAACAGAGGCTCGGGCGCAGCGCAGAGCACGTCGAATGCGTGCCAGAGCCCGTGTCCACATGCGGTCACCACGCTAGCTCGGTCAAAACGATGCCCAAGCGATGCCAAATGGTGTCTAACGTGTTGTCCGTGCAGTGTTCAGTCTAGGGGAAGAGATGGAACACTGCCAGGCCGACCAGATTGAACGTGAGCTAACCAGCAAGTTTCTGGTCAGAAACTTTGGCACTGTGTTTGGAGAGGTTCTAGAAGGATTTTAGGGCTAATCTCCTAGGGTTAAGGTTTTCTTAGGAGGGTAATGAAGCTCAAGAAAAATCAGCCTCATTGGATCAAGGAATAATATACTTCCTGTAGAAACTGCATTTTGAGGTCAGAACAGAAAAGATTTTCTGTGGCAAAAATATTCCAAATAACTATGAAATATTTTTGCACAGGGAGGTGTGCCAAGGTTCAAAGAATATTTGGGAATTTTCTCAGATTTTTGGGAGCAAGAAAAATGAGGGTTGCTTTGGAGCATATGTTGCTGAAATGATTTTCAGAGAGGAAAATGAATATTTTTCATTTATGAAACATATTCCTTGGGCCATTTTGGGATTATCAGAGAGGAAATGATGATTATGAGAGGGATGGGTCACTTGGGTGAAAATCAAGGACATGCCCAAGTGTTTAAGTCCAAGTGATTTGATTTCCAAAAAACTCCAAATTCAAAATCACAGGCAAAGAAGTCCGGAAAAAGAGAGAAGGCAAAAACCAGGCTGTCACAAACCTCCCCCACTTAGGATAAATCTCGTCCTCGAGATTTGGTTGCTTGGGAAAACAATTCTGGATAGGCTGCCCTTAAAAATTCCTCTCTTTCCCAAGTTGCTTCTTCCTCGGTGTGATGCTCCCACTGAACCTTATAAAACTTTATCACTTTACTGCGAGTAACTCTTTCGATCTCATCCAATATTCTGAATGGTCTTTCCTCATAGGTTAAATCCTTAGCAAGCTCTATCTCTGCCATATTAGTTCTTTTCTCGGGTGGCGAGATACACCTTCTCAGCTGTGAGACATGGAACACATTGTGCGCTTCTGACAATTCCGGTGGCAGTTCCAACTGATAAGCAACTGTACCAACTTTGGACATAACTGGGAACGGACCAATATATCTGGTTGCCAGTTTTCCTCGGGTCTGAAATCGCTTGACTCCTTTCGTAGGTGTGACTCGAAGGTACACATACTCTCCGGGTTCAAAGCTGATCTGACGGTGCTTTGCATCATAATAACTCTTTTGTCGGGACTTAGCCAACTGCAGTCTATCTCGGATCTCCTTGACTTGCTTTTTAGCCTCCATCATTAAGTCAATTCCGAAAATGCGGCTATCTCCGGTTTGAGACCAGTTTAGCGGAGTGCGGCACTTACGGCCATACAAAGCTTCATATGGTGACATCTTCAGGCTGGTCTGGAAACTGTTGTTGTAGGAGAACTCCGCATACGGCAGACAATCTTCCCACTTGGGTCCTTGGGCCAAAGCACATGCTCGGAGCATATCTTCAAGTATTTGATTTACTCACTCTGTCTGCCCGTCTGTCTGAGGATGATAGGCTATGCTGTATTTTAGTGCGGTCCCCAAGGCTTGATGGAGACGTGACCAGAACACTGTGGTAAAGAGAGAACCTCGGTCTGAAGTGATTGTTCTTGGCACTCCATGCAAACTGACGATTCTCGATACATATAGCTGTGCGAGCTGATCGGCTCGGTAGGTGGTTCGGATGGGAATGAAGTGAGCTACCTTTGTCAGCATTTCCACCACAACCCATACTGCATCATTGCCTCGGTGAGTCCTTGGTAGGCCTGTGATGAAATCCATGCAGACATCATCCCACTTCCATTGTGGAACGGGTAAAGGTTGAAGAAGTCCGGCGGGTTTCTGGTGCTCCGCCTTCACTTTGTTGCATATATCGCAGCAAGCGACAAAGTATGCGATGTCTTTCTTCATTCCATCCCACCAAAATATCTGTCAAAGGTCTAAGTCCGGTTGAGTGAATATATACTTGAGACTCTTGTGGTCTGTAAATATCTGACATCTTTTGCCAATGAGGTAGTGTCTCCAAATTTTCAAAGCGTGCACAACTGCAGCCAACTCCAAATCATGTGTAGGATAGTTCCCTTTGTGAGGTCGTAGCTGTCGAGATGCGTATGCTACAACCTTGCCATCTTGCATGAGTACACATCCAATACCTCTCCTGGATGCATCACAGTATACGTCAAAGCTACGATAGATGTCTGGAAGGGTCAACACGGGTGCTGTTGTCAGTCTGGTCTTCAGCTCATTAAAGCTTTTCTCATAGTCCTTAGTCCATTCAAATTTCTTATCTTTCTTGAGGAGTTCTATCATTGGCTTGGCAATCTTAGAGAAGCCTTCGATGAAGCGGCGGTAGTATCTGGCTAGTCCAAGGAAACTCCGGATCTCGGATACTGTCGTGGGTGCCATCCAATCAAGCACGTCTTTCACCTTACTTGGATCCACGGCTATGCCTTCTGCTGAAAGAACATGCCCCAAAAATCCAACTTGCTTGAGCCAGAACTCACATTTGCTAAATTTTGCATATAGCTGATGGTCACGGAGTCTTTGTAAGACTGCTCTGAAATGTTCCTTGTGCTCTTCTTCACCGTTTGAGTAAATAAGGATGTCATCGATGAAGACCACCACAAACTTATCCAAGAAATCCATGAATACTTTGTTCATCATATGCATGAAGAAAGCAGGGGCATTGGTGAGGCCGAAAGACATGACTGTATATTCATAGAGACCGTATCGAGTAGTGAACGCGGTCTTAGGAATATCTTCCTTCTTGATTTTGAGCTGGTGGTATCCGGTCCTCAAATCAATTTTGGAGAATACTTTTGCCCCACTGAGTTGATCGAACAAATCATCAATCCTCGGTAGTGGATATTTATTCTTGATGGTGACATCGTTCAACTGACGGTAATCCACATGCATTCGGAGACTGCCGTCTTTCTTGTCCACGAATATTGCGGGTGATCCCCACGTTGAAGAGCTTGGATGGATGTATCCTTTCTGAAGCATCTCATCAAGTTGTTTCTTTAATTCCACTAATTCTGAGGAAGGCATCCGATAATACTTCTTGTATAACGGTGCGGTCCCAGGCACACGGTCAATTGCAAACTCAAGCTCTCGGTCTGGCGGCATTCCTGGTAATTCCTCAGGAAATACATCTGGAAACTCACTGACCACATGAATTAGATCCAATTCTTCCGCTACAGCTGTGTAGACCATGTGTTTCTTGGGTATGCTCCTTCGAGCAAAGAATTTTGTAGTCCGACCTTCCTGACTTGTCAAAGTGACTTCTCTGGTCGCACAGCTGATGCATACTTGGTATTGGGTTAACCAATTCATTCCCAAAATAATATCCAACTTGGCAGACTCGAGAACTATCAAAGAAGCTGGGAAGATAACCCCCTTGATACCAATTTCCAAATTGCGGCAGACCAGATTGCTTCTGAGCACAGATCCCGGGGATTGTACCAGCATACTTTTTCCCAAAATCAAGCAAGGAAGCTTGTTTTGGGCAACAAAACTCTGTGAAATAAAAGAGTGGGAAGCCCCAGAGTCAAATAAAATTATTGCAGGTATGACTTCCGGGTCCTCTTGGGCTTCGTCTGCGGAGAGGTGGTGAACTTGCCCTTGGATGGTCTTCTGGACAGGATATGGCCCCATGTGGTTGACTTGCGGCCGGAATGGGGCATTTGGCTTGACGTTCTTGGGGCACTGTCTGGCATAGTGTCCGGTTTGCCCACAATTGAAGCATGAATTGTTGCGCTGACATTCTTCGCGCACCGGGATGGTCACGACATTCTTGACTTGAGTAGTGGTCTTGTTCACGTTCTGCTGCCAATTGGGTTTGTACTCAACCTGAGTCTGCTGCCAAGTACGAGCCTTCTGCACTGGTTGTCCATCCTTCTTAGGCTCGAATTTGCGCTTGTGATCATTATTAGCGGGCTTATCGTCGTGCATGAGCTTGTTTTCTCTTTCAGCAATGAGGGCCTTGTTTACCAGAGTTTGGAAATCCGGGAAATCAAATATACTGAGAGTGCATCTGAGTTGCTGGTTCAGTCCTCCAAGAAATATGTCGATCTTCCTCTCTTCCGTGGCCACATCATAGAGGGAATAATGGGCTAAATGGTTGAACTTATGCAGATACTCACTTACTGACAGGCTTCCTTGGGTGAAAGCGAGGAATTCGCGCTGCTTGACCTTCATAATACTAGCGGGAATATGATATTTGCGGAAGATGTCCTTGAATTTAGTCCAAGTGATTTCTTCGTCCGCAGGCCACATGGCTTTAGCATTATCCCACCATATAGCTGCAGCTCCCTCAAGATAGTGTGTAGCGAACGGAACCTTGTCAGCTTCTTCAGTGCAAGCAATCTCAAGCTTTTTCTCAATAGTCCTTAACCAATCATCGGCTTCCAAAGGATCGATAACTTGACTGAAACTGGGAGGCTTAGTCCTCTGAAAATCTGACAGCTTGGAGTGATGACCATTCTGATTTCCATTCTGCCCAACCATAGCTTGCACACTTTTCAACAGCTCAATCAGATCGTTGTTTCATCTTTCTTCAAACATGCGCATAATTTGTTCAGTGGAGGGCGGATGTGCCGGTGGACGCGGTGGTGGGGAATACGGCACGGGGGAATGTCCTGCCTGTCTTGCTGAGCGACGAACAGGGGCATCCTCACAAGCGTGACTGCAGCTGCCTCCCCGCGTCATCCTATTGTTTGTTTTTCCCAATACAAAGCAACCGAGATGAGCAACATCCAAAAATGGGAAGAAAAGCGAGCGACAAACCCAAAAGAAAGCAGCGAAAAACAAGTCAAAGAATAAAAAGATCCAACGTAATTATACATAGACTCATACATGAAAGGTAAACATCATGACGGGTTCGCCTACCCTCATACATGAAGCTAAACATCATGACATGTACGACTACATCCGTACATCAACCTCATGACAACTGCGGATACTCTAATGATCTAGTGCTCTGCTGGTGCTGCTGGATCCTCTCCTGAGCCGGACTTAGATCCTGAACTGATAGTGGAAACCTCCGGGTTAAAAGTGACATGATGGCGCTGCCTCGAGGACTCTCCCTCAGGGGCAGGTGCGGGGTGAGTCTGGATCATAGGGGCTGCAGGAGTAGCGACAAGGGAAGCCCACGTAGCAGGGGCACTACAAGGAGTCACTGCCAAAGGGTTCGTGGTACTCTGAGTGGTCACCGGAGTAGCAGGGGAAACAGAGGCTGGAGGAACGATCGGGGTAAATCCGACAGTAGGTGGAGGGTTCCTATTCCGAGCAGTGGCAAGAGCTATACGGGCTCGGGTTAACTCTCAGGCCAACTCATAGATCAAGAGATAACTGGCGGTGATATAGCGAGAAAGGTGACTAGAAGGACGATCGCACGCCGGATCAATAAAAGGGAAGCGGATACGCCCGTTCTCGTGCAGAGACGGGTAGAAGTAGAAACCTGGATGAGCCTGCATGCGAACCTCATTGTAGCGCAGGTCTACAAGAGCCTCGAATGCAGCAAACTGGATGGCATGAGATGGCATGGAAGCGAAACCACCCTTAGAGGAACGAGTGTAAGCGCCGGAAGGGGAACTTTGGTGTAAAGTGACCTCCGCGTAATACTCATACAGTGAGCCGGCCAGATGCTCCCGATACACCTGGTACACTGGATCAACACCATCTGGGTAGAGTCGATGCCACACGTTCTGAAGCAGATGCGGCGAGTTGTAGGGTGCTGGCTCAGACTGGTACAGGTACGGAATTGGAGCCATCTACACTCACAATCATTAGACGGTTAGCAATAACAATAAATAAAAATGCATGCAATGCAGCAACCAATGCTACTACTGCCGGCACTCAAAACTAAACTAACTACCGTTCAACTAGCGTGTCGACTGTCTAGCGTGTCCTACAGTCAGTGTGGCTCTGATACCAAGTGTTGTGGCACCCCGGCTCAGAGCAACCGGTTTACCTTGCATTGCCAGCCCAGAGATCAAGTCTTCTGGCAACACACAACAACTTGGTACAGAAAACAACCACTTTATTGATCCTAGCAGAAACATAGGTTCGATATTACATCAAGTAGCGAGGCCAAGTGACACACACGATGCGGCTGAACAATATGTACATTATAAATGAACATGAAGGGGCCTCGATCACGACAACTACGCGGCAGCGGAACAACGATGAAGTGGAACTCCATAGCACAGGGACACCGATGTGGACACGATCTAGACACGGGAAGCACTCCGATCCGGTAAGACTTTCCTGAAAGCTGGCATGACACGCCAGGTCAGTACATTGAATGTACTTGCAAGCTCACAACAAGCATAAGCATAATGGCAAACAATATCATGACAATTAAGCAAGTTAAATCCAATGCAACAACATACTACTTATGCAGTGAATCAAACATGTGCACTGAGTCCCGCGGACTCTCTTACCAGACGGGTTACCTCGTAACCAAAACGGTGATCATACCCAGATCACAAACGAAACTAACACTTTGGTTCCCACAAAGATCATCTCATGATCTCACAAATCTCATCACTTACCCAGTGCCAAGCATATAAATTTAATGTGCAAGATTACTTAATCATGTTGATTCATGGTGTGACTTACTTACGAGCTATGTCCGTAACCGAGGACACGGCTATCGATAGATTTAATAAACACTCTGCAGAGGTTAGCACACTGTACCCACACCATGGAATCCATGGCCTCGCACTCCCATTTGGGTGGACCAACGGCATTCCGACAGAACCCTCCCATTGCCATGACACTCTCCCGGCCACTCCGACCAACTCCCCTCTGGGATAAGTCATGGGTGGCCCTTTGTCTACCAAAGACATCAACGGCCACCGTCGTGGAAAAACTTAAATGGTCCCAAATGGGGACAAGGTACCATAACAACAATTGGGCACACAAGCTTATGTCTGCTTACTGGGCCAGGGTACCGCACGCCCATAACCTTCCCTCGTTGGAGGTACCGACCAGAGGCATGACAACGGGCTGAATAACGGCCTTCCCATAAAGGCAAATGTGGTTGCACTGGGAAAACTCAATTCAGTGGCACCATGACTCGATCAACATTATGTTCAAGTTGAATTAACATCAGGTTTAACTTGAAATAAAAATAACTCGAGTCACATTAAGCCATGAACATGCAACTATCCGACATGCATCACATAACACTTAAAGTAAACAGATCAACATCATCAAAGTTTCTACATGCACTAGTCATCATTAAGCTTCACTGGTTTTACTTCACTGGTTTTAACACTCATCACTTTAGTTATGCCATAATATATGAAAATCAATAACTCACATAAAGAAAATACTACCGATCATATCCAAAAGCATAACCACACAATCAAAACTACTTCTATTGCCTCATACTAGTCCATGCACTCAAATACTACTGTAACCTAAGCATTTCAACCAGGACAAAGTAACTAGCATATGCAATATTCATTTAATTAATTAAATGCATGAAATAACTCATATTCAAGTTGGAAAAATCATAAATATTGAACTGACACCATGCAAATGTTGGTCTGGCTTGCCTTAGTGCAGAGGAGGTTCACACTCCTCCTGGTTATCTTCAAGACAAGCTTCTCCCTCTGAAAATATTTAAAAACAGCAAAAGAAAATATCAAGAATCATTCTGAAAATCACCAGAAATTCTAGACAACAGAGAAAAATCTCCATTTTGGTGTGCTGCTAGAACTTTTCAATACAAACACAGTGCAAAAAGAATCAATTCATTTGGACTTATGGTTTAAAAGTTATGGCTGGTCAAAGTTGCTGGTCAAAATTTTGAATTAAATTTGAAATAAAAGAAACCCGGGGGGTGACGTCGAAGACGTATTCTGAGAATACGCCTCCACTCGTACCGCTTCGGGCGCGAGTGGAGAGGCTGACAGTGGGCCTCGCCTGTCGGGTGTGGGGAGAGAGAGAGAAACAGAGGGGTGGCGGTGCTCCGCCGGAGCTCACGCCGACGAGGAGGGCTCGTCGGCCGATCTGAGAGGGAGGGATGGATAGAGGAGGTCATGGCGCACCTGCCTGTACCTGTGGCTTGGTGAGAGGTGATCGGAGCAGCTCGGAACCAACGTCTCAAGCGGCGGCTGCGGTCGGATCTCGCCGGAGATGAAGAAGACGATGGGAGGAGGCGATTCCAGGGGCTCCAACAGGGTCAGCTGGCACCAACGGACCACCAGGGAGTTGCCGGAGAAGAATCTGGAGCTCGAGGAGCAGTGGAGAGGTGGGAGGCAAGCAGAGGGGATCGCCGGTGAGCTCGAGCTGAGGACGGTGGCCAGAAGCCTGCCCGGCCGGGCTGCGGCTTCTCTACTGCTTGTGGTGGATGGCGGAGTGGATGAGTGAGCTCGGAGAGGCCAGGGGGCTCCGTATATATAGGCGGAGGGGGTGGGGTTCGCGGCTCCGCCGGAGCTCTCTGGAAGGTGGCGCATGGTGACGAGAAGTGCCAGGGAGGGGTGGAGGGGGTGCAGCGATCACGCGGCAACTGTGGAAGCTCATGGACAAGCACAAGAACTCGGGCATAGATGAAGACAGTGGCATGGGGCCCACTGTGGCTTTGGCCGCGTCGTGCCCGTGCTTGCTGCGGCGTCTCCGGCGTCGGCGAGCGCCAGGGAGAGGTCAAGCGTGAAGAGACGAGGCTGGTGGCGCGGTGCGGCAGTCGGCGGCGAGCGCTGAGACGAGCACGCGCCGAACAGAGGCTCGGGCGCAGCGCAGAGCGCGTCGAATGCGTGCCAGAGCCCGTGTCCACACGCGGTCACCACGCTAGCTCGGTCAAAACGATGCCCAAGCGATGCCAAATCGTGTCTAACGTGTTGTCCATGCAGTGTTCAGTCTAGGGGAAGAGATGGAACACTGCCAGGCCGACCAGATTGAACGTGAGCTAACCAGCAAGTTTCTGGTCAGAAACTTTGGCACTGTGTTTGGAAAGGTTCTAGAAGGATTTTAGGGCTAATCTCCTGGGGTTAAGGTTTTCTTAGGAGGGTAATGAAGCTCAAGAAAAAACAGCCTCATTGGATCAAGGAATAATATACTTCCTGTAGAAAATGCATTTTGAGGTCAGAACAGAAAAGATTTTCTGTGGCAAAAATATTCCAAATAACTATGAAATATATTTGCACAGGGAGGTGTGCCAAGGTCCAAAGAATATTTGGGAATTTTCTCAAATTTTTGGGAGCAAGAAAAATGAGGGTTGCTTTGGAGCATATGTTGCTGAAATGATTTTCAGAGAGGAAAATGAATATTTTTCATTTATGAAAACTATTTCTTGGGCCATTTTGGGATTATCAGAGGGGAAATGATGATTATGAGAGGGATGGGTCACTTGGGTGAAAATCAAGGACATGCCCAAGTGATTTGATTTCAAAAAAACTCCAAATTCAAAATCAAGAAGTCCGGAAAAAGAGAGAAGGCAAAAACCAGGCTGTCACAGTTCAAATGTAGTAGTAGCACTGGGCTACCAGGCAGCGCTACTGCTAAGTGGTCCCATGGCCACCGACAGGGGCTACACGTAGTAGTAGCGGTCGGCAGGAACCAGCGCTACTACTAGGGACTTAGCAGTAGCGCGTTGTGCTGTCAGCCAGCGCTACTATTATTGATACCTTATCCTCCCCCGCGTGCCGACCGGAACACTCCCTTTCCTACACACACTCATCGTCTGTTGTCGCCGCCCGCTGCCAGTGTCACGCCGCCACCGTCGCCCGCTGCCGCCTTCCTCCCTTCTCCTTCCATCCCTCCCTTCTCCCTCCCTCCCTCCGACCCTGCATGCCCCTCCCTCCATCGTCCCTCGCCCTTCTCCCTCCCTGCTCCCTCCCCCTCCACCTCCATCCCTCTCTCCCTCCCAGCCCTCTCCCTCCCTCCGATCCCTCCTGCATTGCATGCATAGACAGATGGATAGATAGATGAATGGATAGATAGATAGATAAATAGATAGATAGATAGATGAATAGATTAGATGGTTAGAACTATGGTTTTTTTGATATATTGTATAGATAGACAAATGAATGGATGGATATATAGATAGATGGATGGACGGATAGATGTTAGGGCTCGAAATAGGGTATTTTTAGTAAATGTATAGGTCTTTTCAATTTTTAGGGTTAGAACAAGGTTTTACAAATTATTAGGGTTAGAACTAGGTTTAACAAATTTTGTTTCTGTTTTAGACATATGGTTTCACTAAGTCCTAATAATGTTTTTGTTTATATTTTGTTTTTGTAGAAATTGAGGAGCCCCTGCATCATCCCGGCCGCCGTCGTCCCTGTCACCGACCCCCTTCAACCTCGAGGTGAGACCAGCCAAATCCCCATGTCGATGATGATGTAGATGTTTTGATAGATGTAGTAGAGTAGTAGATGAGTAGCTGTCACAATGTGATGACCAGCCAAACACCTCCAAGTGGCCTATGTTTTGCTGAAGTGTCGATTAATTTCCATTCCGGCAGATTTCAGGCGCTCGATATGTCCTTTCTAGCAAAGGTCATGCCAGATTATTTCATGAATTTTGGCATGACTTGTGCTAGAATATGTAGGAAATATTGAGTCGCCCGGATTTTCTAGAAAGATAATTAAATGACATTTCGGGTTGACTTTAAGTCTGTCGAGGCTCCATACATGAGAGTCAAAAAATGAGTGAGGGAGAAAGTCTGCACCATATATGAGAGAAGAAGAATCCCGACTGTTGTCGTGGGGGTCGTTTCTCCTTCTCCTCCTTGTGCTAGACCTTTGTTATACACTAGGGGAAGGAGGAGTAACGACCATCATCGACGGTCAAAAAATCAGTGAGGGAGCGTGTCCACCATATATGAGAGAGGACGAAGAATCCCGACTGTTGTCCACCATATATGAGAGTGTGTCCAACACATGAGATGAGATGAGAGTTTTCCAGAAAATACTCGACAGACCGACAGTCAACCCGTGATGAATAATAATGATCTAATTTAGTTTTTGTAGTACATATATTGAATTATACAAGTTTAATCTTTGAATTATGAACATAGGAAATGTCTGACGACGATGATAGGCTCCCGGAGTGCGACTACTGTGGCGACGACCGGGGTTTGTGCGACAGGCCTCACCTGGTAGACGGTCGGCGCTTTAGTGTTAAGCTCGATGAGACCTTCGATGTTGAAATGGTACGCAATGACAAGTCTTTTTTCGTCATTAAGCATGACTCATGCTTCTTCAACGTGTAATTTTCGTCTTTTACAATTCGACTAGCTTATCCCATGCCATGCAAGACGCTATGTCTTGGAGCATCTGAATTTCGAAGATCATGAAAATATGGAGACAAAGATAATTCATCTCAGGACCCATCATGGTTATGATTTTGCTATAAAGCTATACAATTCGAAGAGCGTATCCCATTTTGGTTGCTCGAATTGGGAAGCACTGTGCAAGGCATATGATTTTCAGGAGGGTATGTATGTCACCTTCGATCTTGGTGATCATGACGATGGCATTTGGGTCCTTGTTGATACGCTTCCACTTCTACCTCTATGTGAGTTTCTCAAACATATTTATTAAGTAATTTATATTGTTTATTTCAAAATAGTTGATAGCTTATTTCAAAATAGTTGATAGCTTATTTTCATTAACAGCTTATTTTTATTCTTCAAAAAATGTACGAAAGATGGTAGACAAAACCTACTACACTTATGGCACTGAATTAACTTATGACGAGAAAGATCATCTTATCTCATTTATTATTGATGTTGAGAATTACAATATCATTATGAAACTCCTGCACATTATGGTCAATACGTGCCACTAGTGCACGTGTTGAACTACGGTAACATCCATGGAGATGGCATGGTAAGATTTTTTACCATTACAACATCCTTGCATCTTTTGCATATATTCTTCTAAAGCTAAACTACATTGCTAACTACGATGTTATTATTATGTTTTTCAACAGAAAATCCCGAAGGATTGTGTGCTTGATCTGATGTTTCCGAAAGGTCGGCTTGATGTTATTAGCTTACGGCCAGGTCATCCTAGGCTCCACCGTTGTTCATACCGGATTTCTAAAACCGATGAAGACATGAAAATTAAAGAATGGAAAAAATGTATGGACAATCATAGGGAGCTACTTGGAAGCAACATTGTGCGAAGCGCAAGAATTGGAGACAGGATAATCTCCATTCTCCATAATGGAGCGTCAGGGCCACTCTTGTTGTATGCTATTTTACCTTAGAAAGGGTAGTAGGTCCTACTTAATACTCATGATCATGTGCTAAGAACAATTAAATAGGGTTGGTTAGATGACTAAGATGATGATGAGTGTGACTTGTTATTATGATAATGAGTAGAAGTTGTATGATGATGATGAGTAGGACTACTTGTTATTATGATAACAATGATGAGTTATTTATTATTATGATGATGCATCATGCTAAGTTGTTATATGAGCATGATGAGTTATTATATATATATATATATATATATATATATATATATATATATATATATATATATATATATCAGTGGGTGAAATGAACGTGGATTAGATTCAAGTGGAGGCAACATGTGGTGCACATCAAAAGTACTACTAATCCAAAGTAGTACTTTCGATGTGCACCACATGTTGCCTCCACTTGAATCTAATCCACGTTCATTTCACCCACTGATATATATAATAACTAATCATGGTCATAAAATCATATGATGAAAGTACTGTATATAAAACCTATACAAATACAGCGACAATAAGCTGCATTTTCAAAAATACAGGAAAATTTAGCAGTAGCGCTTTTCATAAGCAACGCTACTGCTACTTACTATTATCAGTAGCGCTGTTTTCGATCGAGCGCTATTGCTAATTAGGTATATCAGTAGCGCTGGAAAACCAGCGCTACTGCTACCAGTTAGCTGTAGCGCCTTAGTGGTAGCGCTTGTACAAGCGCTACTGATAGATATAAATCCAGCGCTACTGCTAGGGTTATCCCTAGTAGTGTTTTATGCCCCTAGCTAGGCATAATGCAAAGATCTAGGTATTGTCATCTTTGGTATTCAATTTTTTTTTATCAAATTTTCCAAAATATTTCTTAATAGATCTCTCTTCTCAAGTTCTTCCTTTCTAGAGGTGGAGCTTAACTATTGGAAAGGACTTTGATTGGTAATTTTGACACTCATAATTTCATACTCAGGATCATCACCAATAATATCTTCATAAGAAACATGTATCTCATCTTAAACGGGTTCCCTAGACATCTCTTCAAGCCACTCCTTATAAAATCCCTTGTCAATTCCCTTAGTGACCCAATCAAATTTATCATAAGCACCAAGATATAGGGTTTGGATGACTTCCGGATAGGGAACTCTTCTCCCAAGATTAGAACTAAAAGCATATGATAGTCCCTAGATTCCAAACCACGTATAGTTTCTTTATCATGGAGAATTTCTTCTATGGGAGGTTGCTCAAATTTTTTATTATAATGAGAAAAGATCTCTCTAGCTTCTCTAGTTAAGAACCAAGGTATCAATCCAGTAGTAGGTACAAGCAAGTTCCCAATAGATGCACCTGCGTAAACTAACAAACACTTGCACACAACGCGAAAAAGGGGTTGTCAATCCCTTCACGGTCACTAGCAAGAGTGAGATCTGATAGAGATAGATATAAAAGATAAGTAAAACGCAAAATAAAGTAAACATAAATAAATTGCAGCAAGGTATTTTTGGGTTTTTAGTTTTATAGATCTGAAGATATATGATGAGAATAGACCCGGGGCCATAGTTTTCACTAGAGGCTTCTCTCTTGAAAGAACACATACGGTCGGTGAACAAATTACTATTGAGCAATTGATAGAAAAGCGCAATGTTATGACGATATCCAAGGCAATTGTCATGAATATAGGCTTCACGTCCGTGACAAGTAGACCCACTCCTGCCTACATCTACTACTATTACTCCACACATCGACCGCTATCCAGCATGCATCTAGTTTATTAAGTTAACAAGAACGGAGTAACGTCTTAAGCAAGATGACATGATGTAGAGGGATAGATCCAACTAATATGGTAAAAATGCCATCTTTTTATCCTTAATGGCAACAATACAAATACGTGCCTCGCTACCCCTACTGTCACTGGGTGAGGACACCGCAAGATTGAACCCATCACAAAGCACCTCTGCCATTGCAAGAAAAACCAATCTAGTTGGCCAAACCAAATCGATAGATCGGAGAGAAATACAAAGCTATCTTAATCATGCATAAAAGAGTCCAGAGAAGACTCAAATAATATTCATATATAATCTGATCATAAATCCACAATTCATCGGATCTCAACAAACGCACCGCAAAAGAAGATTACATCGAATAGATCTCCAAGAACATCGAGGAGAACATTGTATTGAATATCAAAGAGAGAGAAGAAGCCATCTAGCTACTAGCTATGGACCCTTAGGTCTGTGGTAAACTACTCACACATCATCGGAAGGGCAGCAAGGTTGGTGTAGAGGCCCTCCGTGATCGAATCCCCCTCCGGCAGAGTGCCGGAAAAGGCCCCAAGATGGGATCTCACGAGAACAGAAGCTTGTGGTGGCGGAAAAGTATTTTTGATGTGCCCTCTGACGTAAGGGGAATATTTGGGTATTTATAGAGAAGAGATTAGGGTTAGGAGGGCCACGGACGGCCCACAAGCCTAGGGGCGCCCCCTGGGGCGCGCCCTAAGGGCTTGTGGCTCCCTCATGGGTCTTCTGGCCTCCTCCCGAAGCTTAGTGGTTGTCTTCTAGTCCAAGAAAAATCCTCAAAAAGTTTCGTTCCGTTTGGTATTGATTTTCTGTAGAAGACAAAAACAAGGAAAAAAACAGCAACTGGCACTGGGCACTAGGTTAATAGGTTAGTCCCAAAAAATGATAAAAATAACATATTAATGCATATAAAACATCCAAGATAGATAATATAATAGCATGGAACAATAAAAAAATTATAGATACGTTGGAGACGTATCAGTGCACTAGTGAAAATTGGCTAGCCACAACTTTCGTTGGCGGCGCGTCATTTTCAACCAACGCCAGCAATGTTTTTTTTTCAAATAGTGGTGGCATTGGCATATTTGGTACGCCAGCTCTATAATGGTAGTGCTGGTGTGGAATTTCGTCAAACGTCACCATGATGGCCTGCAATTGCACAGGGTTTAGTTGTAGCCTTTTCGAAGTAAGAGTATTGATCCCACAGGGAGCACAGGCATCAGGCTTTTGCCTCTCGTAGTGAATTATGTATTTTTGTGCCTACAGATAATTATAGACTTAAAGAAAAGTGAGGGTGACTATAATAATTGAGTGATGCAGCAAACTTTTAAAGTAAATAATATAAAAGTAAATAGAGAGTAATGACTAGAGTGACCGATGAAACAACAAGGGAGTAAAGCGCTCTCAGGGAGTCCAGAATCCCCATTGGTATGCTTCTAGCGCACCTATGCTTCGACATAGTATGAGACGGATACTTAAGCCATTTTTGACGATTATGCTAGGCGGAGCCGGGTACAGTACACGTTCTAGTCGAGCTAGACTTCGCGCCACGCGCGCCACCATCATAGTCTCCCCCTGAGGGTTTCAACTCATGATAATTAAGGGTTACCCCGTGGATGCGGCCTCTCTAAGGTTTTGATGTCTACTACGCAACTTTATTCTTGTAGACTCGTGTTGGGCCTCCAAGCACAGAGTTTTGTAGGACAGTAGCAATTTTCCCTCAAGTGGATGACCTAAGGTTTATCAATCCGTGGTAGGCGAAGGATGAAGATGGTCTCTCTCAAACAACCCTGCAACTAAATAACAAAAAGTCTCTTGTGTCCCCAACACACCAAATACAATGGTAATTTGTATAGGTGCACTAGTTCGGCTAAGAGATGGTGATAAAAGCGTAGTAATGATAGTAGATATTGATTTTTGTAATAGGAACAAGAAAAAACAGCAAGGTAGCAATTGATAAAACGGAGCACAAATGGTATTGCAATGCTTGAAAATGAGGCCTAGGTTTCGTACTTTCTCTAGTGCAATCTCTCAACAATGCTAATATAATTGGATCATATAACTATCCCTCAACGTGCGATGAAGAATCACTCCAAAGTTCCTATCTAGCGGAGAACATAAGAAGAAATTGTTTGTAGGGTACGAAACCACCTCAAAGCTATTCTTTTCGATCAATCTATCCTAGAGTTTGTACTAAAATAACACCAAGCTATTCTTTCTGATCGATCTAACCAATAGTTCGTACTAAATAACACCATATGTTACACATCAACCAACTCTAATGTTACCTAGATACTCCAATGTCACCGCGTGTATCCGTGAGTTGATTATGTGATATGCATAAAAAAATCAGATTCATAATACTCAATCCAACACAAAGAACCTCAAAGAGTGCCTCGAGATTTCTACCAGAGAAACAAAGACTAGAACATGCATCAACCCTATGCATAGATTACCCCAATGTCACCTCGGGAATCCGCGAGTTGAGTGCCAAAACACATATCAAGTGAATCAATATGATACCCCATTGTCACCACGGGTATTCATAGCAAGACATACATCAAGTGTTCTCAAATCCATAAAAGTATTCAATCCGATAAAAATGAAATCTCAAAGGGAAAACTCAATTCATCACAACAAGATAGAGAGGGGAAAACACCATATGATCCAACTATATTAACAAAGCCCGCGATACATCAAGATCGTGCCAACTCAAGAACACGAGAGCGAGAGAGGGGGAGAGAGAGAGAGAGATTAAACACATAGCTACTGGTACAAACCCTCAGCCCCAAGGGTGGACTACTCCCTCCTCATCATGGTGGCCGCCGGAATGATGAAGATGGCCACCAGTGATGATTTCCCCCTCCGGCGGAGTGCCGAAACGGGGTCTAGATTGGTTTTTCGTGGCTACAGAGGCTTGCGGCGGTAGAACTTCTGATCGAGGGTTATTTCTGGGGGTTTCTATATTTTTAGGATTTTTTTTGGCGTCGGTTTCACGCGAAGATGGGCCTCGAGGTGAGCACAACCCACCGGGGCAAGCCAGGCCCCTCTGGCGCACCGTGGTGTATCTTGCTCACCTCCTTCACCTTCTGGGCCCCCCACGAAGCTTCTAGTGCCTTTTTTGTTCCAAAAAAATCGTCAAAAAGTTTCAGCTCATTTGGAGAACTTTCATTTCTGCACAAAAAACAACACCACTGTAGTTCTGCTGAAAACATCGTCAGTCCGGGTTAGTTCCATGCAAATGATTCCAAAACCATATAAAATTGTAGTAAACATGACATGAATACTTCATAAATTATAGATACGTTGGAGACGTATCAGCATCCCCAAGCTTAATTCCTACTCGTCCTCGAGTAGGTAAATGATAAAATAAATAATTTTTGAAGTGTGAATGCTAGCATAGTTCATAAGTTTGATCAATGATAATTTCAATCACTTTTCCTAGCATCATAATAGCAACTCTTTCTCATAAAACTCATCATGATAAAGTAGCAATTGAAAGCGGAATTTTTGTTATGGAATGCTATCTATCATATTCATCATATACTCTTTCTTTTGTAGCATGGACATTTGGACTTTTAGATGATTCAAAGCAATAGTCTATATTTGACATGAAGACTTCAATAATCAAGCATATCAACAGGCAACCATGTCTTTCAAAATATCAACAGTAAAGAAAGTTATCCCTAGCCCATCATGCTCAATCATTGATCCATTCACAAAACACACTCGAATATTAGCTACATCCAATGCACAAGTATGATCATAGTGCTCCCTAGTTGGTGCTTCATAAGAGAAGATGGAGACTCAAAATAAAAATAAAATTTGCATAAAAGTAAATAGATAGGCCCTTCGCAAAGGGAAGCAGAGATTTGTAGAGGTGTCAGAGCTCAAAGCTTAAATTGAGAGATAAAAAAATATTTTGGGAGGCATACTTTTCCCGTCAATGAAAACGACCGAGTAATTCCTAACACTTTCCATGCTATATATATCATAGGCGGTTCCCAAACATAAAATAAAGTGTATTCCTTTTTCCACCATTCTTTCACACTCCACGGCTAGCCGTATCCACGGGTACCGTCCATACCAACACTTTCCAAGGAATTTATTATTTGACAACATAAAGTAAATTTCTTTTTCATTTCGGGACTGAGCATCCCTATTACCATTGTACTCTCGTGCAATGACAAGTGAATAAACACTCATCTTGAGAATAATGCATCTAGCATGGAAAATATTGGCCACCCCCTGTCGCATCATTAGCGGTACGAGCACACAAGAAGGAAATTCATTTTGAAAATTAGAGATGGCACATACAAATTTACTTAGAACGGCACGGAAATACCGCATATAGGTATGTATGGTGGACTCATGTGGCAAAACTGGGTTTAAGGATTTTGGATGCACAAGTAGTATTCCCACTTAGTACAAATGGAGGCTAGCAAACAGATCGAGAAGCAACCAACCAAGAAACGAAAATTCACATAAACGAGCATTGAGCATAACTAACACCGAATAATGAACCACAAGAAGGATGTAATTTCATTGCATAACTATTGACTTTCGTGCTTGCATAGGGAATCACAAACCTTAACACCAATATTCTTACTAAAGCATAATTACTCACCAACATGACTCATATATTACTATCATCAGATCTCAAAACTATTACAAGGAATCAAACTTATCATATCCAATGATCTACATGAAAGTTTTTATTATATTCTTCTTGAATATCCATCACTTTGGGACCAATTTCATAGCTTGTGCAAATTTTCATCACTATTATCAACTCTCAAAATAATATAAGTGAAGCATGAGAGTGTTCTACAAACTACTCCAAAAAGATATTAGTGAAGTTCAAAGGAGTAGTTAAGTAAATGGGTAGCTATTTGAGGACTCTCTCTTATTTAGAAACTTTCAGATCTAAGTATTTTATTAAAACAGAAAGCAAAACAAAATAAAATGACATTCTAAAAACAGCACACATCATGTGAAGAAGCAAAAACTTAGGCTCAACCGAGGCTAACCGATAATTGTTGATGAAGAAAGGTGGGATGCCTACCGGGGCATCCCCAAGCATAGATGCTTGAGACTTCTTGGAATATTATCTTGGGATGCCTTGGGCATCCCCAATCTTGAGTTTTTTTGCCTCCTTAATTCCTTCTCATAACACGGTTTCCCTAATTCTTAAAAACTTCATCCACATAAAACTCAACAAGAACTCGTGAGATAAGTTAGTATAAATCAATGCAATAACCTTATCATCCTCTACTGTAGCAAATCACTAAAATTATTATTTAACATTGCATACTAAATTCCTCTGCATATTTAATAGTCCTATCCTCAAATAGAATCATTAAACAAGAAAACATATGTAAACAATGCAAACATAACAGCAATCTGCCAAAACAGGACAGTCTGTAAAGGATGCAAGAATATCAATACTTATTTAACTCCAAAAATTCTGAAAATTTACCACACTGTATAAAATTTATCATATCTTATTTTGAAAAAAATTCAACATTTTATCACATTCTTACTTTTCTCAAGAATTCACGCCCTAGCGTGCAACTTTCTGTTTTTAAACAGCAACATATAGATTTGCAAAATAAGCATGGCAAAGGCTATACTTGAATTTTTTTTGAAATAAAAGATGCAAAACATTATTATAAATAGCATCAAGACAATCCTAACAATATAAAATGAAGCTCCAAGCAAAAACCATACCATGTGACGAATGAGAATATAGCTCCAAGTAAGATTACCGATAATGTCGAAGACGAAAGAAGGTATGCCTTCCGGGGCATCCTCAAGCTTAGTTGTTTGAATATTCCTTGAATATTACCTTGGTTGTGCTTTAGGCATCCCCAAGATTAGGGTCTTGTCACTCCTTATTCTCCTCATATCGATATCTCACCCAAAACTTGAAAACTTCAATCACACAAAACTTAACGGAACTTCGTGAGATAGATTAGTATGATAAAGACAAATCATTCACTTTGGTACTATCAAGACAAGATTCATAATTGTTCTCACACAATGCCTACTGTACCCTATCATTTCCATAATTTATGTTGAGTAATATAAGCCATAGAAACTAGAAAACAAGCAAACTATTCATTGAAAACAGAATCTGTCAAAAACAGAACAGTCTGTAGTAATCTGAACTTTGACCATACTTCTGTAACTCCAAAATTTCTGAAAAATTAGGAAAACGTAGGTAATTTGTATATCAATCATATGTAAAACATTCAGATCAAAAGCACGTTCCAGTGAATTTTTAAAATTCCTGGACTGAGTGCAAAAGTTTCTGTTTTTGCACAGAATCAAGTCAACTATCATCCATACTATCCCAAAGGCTTTACTTGGCACTTTATTGAAACAAAAGCTATAAAACATGATTACTACAGTAGATTAATCATATGAACACACAAAAACAGTAGGTAAAAGTGTTGGGTTGTCTCCCAACAAGCGCTTTTCTTTAATGCCTTTTTAGCTATGCATGATGATTTCAATGATGCTCACATAGAAGATAAGAATTGAAACACAAAGAGAGCATCATGAAGCATATGACTAGCACATTTAAGTCTAACCTACTTCCTATGCATAGGGATTTTGTGAGCAAACAACTTATGGGAACAAGAATCAACTAGCATAGGAAGGCAAAATAAGTGCAACTTCAAAACTTTCAACATAAAAAGAGGAAACTTGATATTATTGAAATAGGTAAAAGAATATGTTCCTCTCTCATAATAATTTTCATTAGCATCATGAATGAATTCAACAATATAACTATCACATAAAGCATTCTTTTCATGATGCATAAGCATAGAAATTTTGTTACCCTCCACATAAGCAAATTTATTCTCATGAATAGTAGTGGGAGCAAACTCAACAAAATAACTATCATGAGATATTTGATTGGCCTAATCCAATTAAAAATAAAAATCATGATGACAAGTTTCATGGTTATCATTATTCCTTATAGCATACATGTCATCACAATAATCATCATAGATAGCAACTTTGTTCTCATAATCAATTGAAACCTCTTACAACATAGTGGATTCATCATTAAATAAAGTCATGACCTCTCCAAATCCACTTTCATCAATATAATCATCATAAATAGGAGGCATGCAATCATCATAGTAAATTTTCTCATCAAAACTTGGGGACTAAAAATATCATCTTCATCAAACATAGCATCCCCAAGCTTATAGCTTTGCATATCATTAGCATCATGGATATTCAAAGAATTCATACCAACAACATTGCAATCATGCTCATCATTCAAAGTTTTTATGTCAAACATTTTATTGAATTCTTCTTCTATCAATTGAGCACAATTTTCCTTTCCATCATTTTCATGAAAGATATTATAAAGATAAATAATATGATGCAACCTCAATTCAATTTTTTTGTAGTTTTCTTTTTATAAACCAAACTAGTGATAAAACAAGAAACTAAAAGATTCAATTGCAAGATCTAAAGATATACCTTCAAGCACTCACCTCCCTGGCAACGGCACCAGAAAAGAGTTTGATGTCTACTACACAACTTTATTTCTTGTAGACTCGTGTTGGGCCTCCAAGCACAGAGTTTTATAGGATAGTAGCAATTTTCCCTCAAGTGGATGACCTAATGTTTATCAATCCGTGGGAGGCGTAGGATGGAGATGGTCTCTCTCAAACAACCCTGCAACTAAATAACAAAAAGTCTCTTATGTCCCCAACACACCAAATACAATGGTAATTTGTATAGGTGCACTAGTTGGGCGAAGAGATGGTGATAAAAGCGTAGTAATGATAGTAGATATTGATTTTTGTAATAGGAAAAATAAAAAACAGCAAGGTAGCAATTGATAAAACAGAGCACAAACGGTAGTGCAAAGCTTGAAAATGAGGCCTAGGGTCTGTACTTTCGCTAGTGCAATCTCTCAACAATGCTAATATAATTAGATCATATAACTATCCCTCAACGTGCGATGAAGAATCACTCCAAAGTTCCTATCTAGCGGAGAACATAAGAAGAAATTGTTTGTAGGGTACGAAACCACCTCAAAGCTATTCTTTCTGATCAATCTGTCCTAGAGTTCGTATTAAAATAACACCAAGCTATTCTTTCTGATCTATCTAACCAAGAGTTCGTACTAAAATAACACCATATGATACACATCAACCAACTCTAATGTCACCTAGATACATCAATGTCACCGCGAGTATCCGTGAGTTGATTATGCGATATGCATCAAACAATTTCAGATTCATAATACTCAATCCAACACAAAGAACCTCAATGAGTGCCCCGAGATTTCTACCGGAGAAACAAAGACGAGAACATGCATCGAACCCTATGCATAGATTACCCCAATGTCACCTCGGGAATCCGCGAGTTGAGTGCCAAAACACATATCAAGTGAATCAATATGATACCCCATTGTCACCACGGATATTCATAGCAAGACATACATCAAGTGTTCTCAAATCCATAAAAGTATTCAATCCGATAAAAATGAAATCTCAAAGGGAAAACTCAATTCATCACAACAAGATAGAGAGGGGAAAACACCATATGATCTAACTATATTAACAAAGCCCGCGATACATCAAGATCATGCCAACTCAAGAACACGAGAGAGAGAGATTAAACACATAGCTACTGTACAAACCCTCAGCCCCGAGGGTGGACTACTCCCTCATCATCATGGTGGCCGCCGAGATGATGAAGATGGCCACCGGTGATGATTTCCCCCTCCGGCGGAGTGCTGGAACGGGGTCTAGATTGGTTTTTCGTGGCTACAGAGGCTTGCGGTGGCGGAACTTCTGATCTAGTGTTTTTTTCGGGGGTTTCTGTATTTATAGGATTTTTTGGCGTCGGTTTCATGCGAAGATGGGCCTCGAGGTGACCACAACCCACCGGGGCAAGCTAGGCCCCTCTGGCGCGCCGTGGTTTATCTTGCTCACCTCCTTCACCTTCTGGGCCCCCCACGAAGCTTTTAGTGCCTCTTTTGTTCTAAAAAATCGTCAAAAAGTTTCAGCTCATTTGGAGAACTTTCATTTCTGCACAAAAAACAACACCACGGTAGTTCTGCTGAAAACAGCGTCAGTCCGGGTTAGTGCCATGCAAATCATTCCAAAACCATATAAAATTATAGTAAACATGGCATGAATACTTCATAAATTATAGATACGTTGGAGACGTATCAGGGTTCTCCGTTATTCCTTAGTCAATTGCAAAGGTTAGGAGTTGTAGGTTTTTACTGTCCCCTCGAATTACCTCCACAACCTAACACTTTACAACGATAGTGATCTACTTCGTGGTCATAAGGCACAAATGCTGAGTGGGGCACCTTCACAACATTCAGGAATTTATTAAAGTAAGCATTCAACAGAGGATTTCATATCCATAATAATGGTTCAGATCCTACACATACCAAGGTTCATCCATATCCCCGAGAACTAGGGTTCTACTCACACCTGAAGCTAACAAACATCCTGACAAGGGTAATTGGATACATGGATGAATGATTCAAAAAACAGACAAGAGGATCCCCTAGGGTTCTTGATGTTGCAGATGATAAGGATGTGGATGACAATGACAATGAAAGTGGTGATGATGTTGTAGTCCCCTTGTGCGCGAGGTGGACGACCGCCTTCTTCTCCTTGCGAATCCCTCCTCCGGATGAACTCCGGAGGCTAGGGTTCTGCCTTCTGGTCGAGTTTCTATTCTCTCTGTGCGTATGTATCCCGATCTGATTCGGCGGGGTGGAAGTAGTCGATCTGGCGGTGGCGGCGGCACTCCATACGACAGCCCATACGAGCAGGCTCGGTCGTATGGAACACCGTCTTACGTGCTGGAGGCGCGATGACGGTTGTTTCTTTGGCCTTCTTCCTCCATTCTTTTATGATAGGTGATTATCACTTTAAATACGTGATCCCACTACTATTTCTGGGGATTTTCTCCATTATATGATAAATTATCCAAAATATGTTACCTAGGGATTATCAACAAAAATAGGCGCGCGAATGCAGTAAAATTTCACAAAACCTACTTTGTAGGCACAAAATATGTATTAAAATCATTACATAAATTGGACTCATCAACTCCCCCAAGGTTAAGTCTTGCTCGCCCCGAGCAAGTACCGTAGCTTGTAAAGACCAAGGTCAACTTTGATGCAAAGCATCCTACGGTCATCCCCATGGACCTACCTTCGTCTCCCCAAGTGCCAAGTGGACGATGACATGAGCACGTGCAAGAGCTATCGAGACCGAGGTGACATCTCTCCTTAACGATCTTTCGTATGAACCACGTGAGACATGGCTATTACCTCAATCAGAAATGTCATGTGTGCTTAGGTGTGAAGAAGGCCACCTCGGAGACGCTCGAAATGAAGACCAATCCCCCAAGTGCACGGACGAAGGAGCACGACAGAAGGGACTGCTGAAATGCTACAGCGGCCGGACATCTGGCCCTGGCCCGAACATCCGGCCCCTGAAGGATCGCCCAACAACAGCAAGGCAGCAGCTGCAAAGCTCCAGGAGCCGGACATCCGACCCGACTTCCCCAGCGAAGCACTCACTCTGGAAACAGACTTACAACATCCCACGTAATTATCCATAGGAGGCAGTAAAAAACAATAAAAATTCAAAGTCTGGTGGTCAAACTGACTTACAACATCCCCACGTAATTATCCATAAGAGGCAGTAAAAAAGTCAAACACCCAAAAAAATCAAAGCTTAGGCTCTTTAAACCGAGGACACATGGCAACCAGCAAAGCACTCACCCTGATGATCAAACTGACTTACAACATCCCACGTAATTATCCATAGGAGGCAGTAAAAAACAAAAAACACAAATCAAAGCATAGGCCCTTTATATCGGGGACACATGGCAACCACCAAAGCCCTCACCCAAAGTACTTGAAACGCATGAGATGGCTGATAGGTTAGCCACTTTAAATATTGTATATAACGTGTCTTAATTAATGAAACTTTTCTTTGAAAAAAATAATTAGCAAGGTTAAGGTGATACTGGACACTTTCCAATTGGGTTCAGGGCAACCGTTAAGCCAAAGCAAATGCTCACTCTTTTTTAGTGAGGCTTGTCCCGTGCAGGTCAGAGATGAGATCAAGGAAATACTAGGAGTGGCTAAGACATCTTTCGAGAGCAAATACCTAGGCCTCCCCACGTCTGAAGGTAGAATGAAGAATGAGTGCTTCCAACCCATCATGGATAGGTTTGGGAAACGATGATGCGATTGGAATGAGAAATTTATGTCCCAAGCAGCGAAGGAAGTACACATCAAAGCAGTAGTGCAAGCCTTACCCACATATGTTATGGGCATGTTTAAAATGAGCATGGGGTTTTGCGAGAAATACAAGAAGATGATTGGGGACTTCTGGTGGGGTGACAATGAAAACCATCGAAAGGTGCACTAGATGTCGTGGGAGAATATGACGAGACATAAGAGAAATGGGGGCATTGGATTCCCGGACATGCATCTTTTCAACCAAGCCTTGCTAGCCCGACAAGCTTGGAGGCTTGTCCAAAATCCCAGTAGCATGTGTGCTCGGGTCCTGAAATCAAAGTATTACCCACAAGGCAACCTCCTGGACACGGTTTTCAGCTCGGATGCCTCACCATCATGGAGAGGGATTGAGTTCGGGCTTGAGCTATTGAAAGAAGGAGTAATATGGCGAGTGGGTGACGACAAAAGTATACAGATTCAGAAGGATCACTGGTTACCACGGAACGAGGGCCGCAAAACAGCAAACTTTACTCGGAGATCAAGGATTCGGTGGGGTAAGTCAGTTGATGCTCCCTAACGAGAGACAGCAGAACACAAAGCTGATTAAGCAGATCTTCCACCAATTCGATGCGGAGGAGATCTGCAACATGAGATTGCCGACGGCTCTGACTGAAGATAGCATTTCTTGGCATTATGAGAAATCGGGACAATTCACAGTGAAGAGCGCCTACAAATTGGCAGACATGATTAAGCGCAAGACCAACTCGGATGCTTCCTCCTCTTCTTGTGAAACAGGTGTCAGAAATCTGCGGGACATAATTTGGAAAGCAAGGATTCATGAAAAAGTAAAGATTTTTGGCTGGCGTGTAGCAACCCAATCCTTGCCCACAAAACACAACACTCTCAAGAGGACAATCACCACGGACGGGTGATGTTTGTAGCTTATGTGGCTGCGGTGAGGAAGATGAGTACCATGCTGTCAGTGCTTGCACCAGAAGCAGAGCCTTGAGATTCAGTATGAGATCAAGCTGGGATCTGCCGAAGGAACAGGATTTCATGTATACCGGGGAGGACTGGCTACAAATATTGTTGAGCTCGCAAAACGAGAGGACAAGGAGAAGAATCCTCATCTTATTCTGGCCGTGTTAGAACCTTCGAAACAATGCCATCCATGGTGATCGAAAAGAGACAGTTCAGGGCTCGGCACTGTTCCTAACTAGATATGACGAGGATATTGCTAACGCCCAGGTCGCGGGGGGAACCGATAGCAAGAACAGCAGCAACCGGTGCCAGCCACCCCCGGGCAAGGCCAAAGATTCAAAGGTTGTTAGGCGGTTGGCCCTAGAGGAGGGATGGGTGACGTTAAACACTGATGCATCATTTATCCAGGAGACGGGCGATAGCTGGGGAGGGGTTGTGGCTACAGATTACCGAGCAAGTTTTCATTTTGGCCTGCCTGGACACGGGTAAATTCTGATCCCCGACAGAGGCAGAAGCTGCTGCTGTCCTAGGTGGTGTGAGCGAGCTGGCTGAAGTGTTCAGAGGCAAATTAGTCATTGAGACTGATAGTTCATCAGTGGGACAACTCCTGAATAGCAACAATGCAAACCAATCAATCTGCTTCCAGCTCGTGGCTGCCATCAGAAACAACCTGGGGCTCTTCGAGAAGGTTCAAATTGATGCTAAGGGTGCATGAGCTAGCCGCTACGTCCAGGTCCGCGGGAACCCAAGTCCTGTTAGCCAGGGTGCCTGACAACCTTCTCCAATTGATGCAGTCTGAATGTATTCCTACCAGGGAGTAGATTGCTCCGTGGTTCTCAATAAAAAAAAAAGAATTGGCAAGGGCAAAGATAGATGGAGGGGAACCATAGCACCATGTCTGACTGTATGGGGTTAGATATGTAGATGTGCGGCGGGGAGGTAGAAAGTGAGAGTGGCGCAAAATGTTTATTGCAGAGGGAGGAAATGGAGAAAGGAGAACGCCGCGGTGTTGCGCTCGGACATGCTTGCTAACGAAATACGACAAACCTTTGAGTGACGCGTTCCTGAGACACATGTTTGTTAAATAAAATTACTATCTTTCAAATCCTGGTACACATGTTGCCTCCACTTGCAATGTACGTGCTCGTGACTAGTACAATAGTTTGACGCATCTTCAGAACAACATTCAGAACAAAAACTTCCTCGATATAAGTTGCTTCAAAATAATAATAATAAGTACGTATATAGTTTCAAAAAATAAGTATAGATTATGAAACGCATTTCGAAATACATAATTAATGTCAAATTCACACTGCAATAAGCGGGCAGTTTCTTCCATGTTAAACTAAATTAAATCATCAACGTTGAAATCTATAAAATTCGATAGGCACGAATTCAATTTCTTCTACGGACCGATTGTCAGGCCTATGTCTGTAGCCTTGATTTCGCAATTTGGACCGAGGAATTTCCAGCTTCCAGCCCTTACCTTTTTACCTGATCAATAAAGCCTAGCAGATTTTGCTCGAAAAATAAAGCCCTTACCTTTTTTTTCCCTGGTTCCCTCAAAAAAGAAAACCTTTTTTCCCCTGGTAATTATTTATAGAATAAAAAGGGTTGAATTGGAGACGGGAGGTATCGATCCCCCTGCCTCTTATTAGCATATACAAGCGCTCTACCATTTGAGCTACATCCCCATTTTATATCCTGATAACTAATCCAGGCTATTTATATACTAAGCTGTTTGCTATCGACAACAGTTAGAAGCAGACCTTCTCTGTTTGTATAAATTCAGTTGCCTTAATTTGCCTAGACATACAGAGAATGACATATTGGTTCGAGAATGGCCTTGTAAAGATGATATTCATCTGTGGCTCAGAATATATGTTCAAACAAAACATATTCCTCGATGTATTGGTGCCAGAGACTATCAATAAACCTTTCCTCGTGTCTAGCTGTTACATACATCGATACAATAACCAACATGTTCGATTATTCATATACACATGGCGACATCAAACACCAGCAAACACTAAAGGTGAAGGGTCTGACTTGTTCAATATAGTACAATCTGTGACCTTATACTAACTGGAAGTTGCCGGCAAATTCTCACAAGTCAATATTGAATTTCAAAGTGACCCAAGGAATAGCTAGAATAAGTACAGATGCAACTCTGTGCATCATATAGGATGCGGTAGTCCAGAGAAGAGAGGAAACATCACGCAATTCACACAGACACACACACCAAGACGGTGGGCTGATCACCATGCATCAAAATAAAGAGCTATGAGGTGAACGTTCTCTGCTGCTCGATATTCAGACATACTACAACTAACTTCAGCTATTACGAAACTTGTGGCCAAGAAACATGCCATCAAAACGAAATGAAACCGTGAAAAGCAATAGAAATCATAGGGTTAATAGAATCACTTGGAGCACGAGACTGACATATATCGGTTGAGCAGAATAACTAGGACCACAAAATACTCATAACTAAGGGAGCAACACTCTGAGCCAAGCAATACTCATAACTTTGCGCTGCCAAATCAACCCCTCTTTTTATGGGCTGAGGAAACCAAGCAAAATCCTGAAACCAACTAATGTCTAGAGATGTCCGGCATGGGGAAGGATGAGAATCATGTCAACCGGCAACCTTGCCTGCGATGCATTAACCCTGCAGAGGAGGCAAATTAAAACCAGCTCCGGTTAGTATCACAGCATGCAATTATAGTCATTTAGTTATATGTCTAGAAGATTGTTGTTACTGGCAAATAAATCACCTTTTTTAAACGAGGCAAAAGTCTTGCCATTTTCATAAGAAGAAGAGAGTTGGAACAAAATAGCAAAGTACTTGCTCAACAGAATGTAGCTGGAACTGAATAATTTTTGGTGGCCAAACCTGAAGACTGGCGGAATTCAGACATACTTCAACAAACTTCAGCTATTACGAAACTTTCTATGGTTACTGAGTACAGATGCAAAAGGAAATGGTATAGCTAATAACGAAGATTGCATCAAGCAAAACGGCAACTACATAAAAGGTTTCAAATATTTTAAACCATCCACCATTAAGCTTCAGTTTTATAAAAATACAAGGGAATGTCCAGACAAATTCAGCAGTAATATATCATGAGCTCTTTTACGGTGATTGGGGAGTTACATTTTGTAATTTGATGTAACTCCTCCCTTAATTATTCTCCACAGTTGATTATAACTTGTTAACTAAAAAGGTTATATTTAATCAACAAGGGTATTATGGTCATGCGTAATTGTTTTTTTAGTAACTCTGTCAATTCGCTGGTCAATCCCCCGCATCTGGCTAGATGGTTGCGCAGGAGCGACGACCTTGCGACCAGGCCGGCGCGACATCCATTAGGCGAAGCCCCGGCTGGGCTTGGCCGTGGTGGAAGCTACCCCACGCCACCCACCCCCCGCGCCGCCGTGAGGTCCTGGCGGAGACAACGCTGGCGCGAGGTCCTGGAGGCTCCAGCTGCGGTCGGTCGTAGTGTTCCATCGCCCTGAGCAGCGCCTCCTGCTGCCGATAAGCCGACCAGCAACGCCGGCGACCAGTCCATAGGCACGTAGCCGCCACTCCTGCCTTCCTCCTCCCTGTTCCCTCAAGCCCCGGCTGAATCTGAATCTATTTGCTCTATTAGCTCTGCTCTTTCTGAATCTCTTTGATCTGAATTACTACCACAGTGTTGGGGCAGGTATTCCAAATTCTGAATCTCTTTCTGTGGAGAACTGACAATATATGTTCGTCCAATATGTGTAGGTGTAGTTTACAGTGGAATGGATCTGATCTCTTTGCACTTTCTGAATTTGTTTGCCATGTTCTGAAATCACTTATATAAAAATCAACAAGTTTCTGAATTAATGTTCAAAAAATCATCTAGTTTCTGAAAATCAACAAGTCATGAGATGTTGTACAGCAGCTTTGTACAGCAGCTTTTTTTTCTTCATATGAACAAATACTGTAATCATAAAAGGCATGAGATGTTGGACATTTTTTAACTTATTCTGAACCTCTTATCTTGAGGAGAATATGTGAGCATGGAAATTACTTTACATCCAGTACATGATTGAGACCAGTTGATCATTTATATGTCATATGCAGGAAGTCATGGCCGATGTAAGTGCAGAGTGTATGGCTGAGTACGACGGCATTGTCAGCAGGATGTTTGATAGCGAGGAAGAGGGTTTTGAGTTCTATAACAAGTATGCTCTTGAGAAAGGCTTTAGTGCGAGGAAAGGATATGTTGAGTGGGATGAAGCGAACGAGAAGATAATTCTGAGGAAACTTGTCTGTAGTCGTGAAGGTTGCCGTGAAGAGAAACACATGAAGAGGAAGAGAGAAGATAGGAAGAGGAAGCCACGGAATATCACTCGTGTGGGGTGTAAAGCGAAATTTGTCATTGCAAGAGTCGCGAAAACAGGGCGGTGGTTTGTGAAGGATTTCATCGATGAACACAACCATCCTCTGGCGCCACGAGACCTTGCTTGCTTTTTGCGTTCCCACAGAAGAATCAGCGACGAGCAGAAAGCGGACATTATAGAGATGGAAAGTGTTGGGATCCAGAAACACAAAATCATGGATGTGTTGTGCATGCAGTACGGTGGATATGACCATGTTGGATGCATGACGAGGGACATCTATAACTTCTGTCATCGCTACAAGCAGGAAACAGTCACTGCCGGTGATGCTCAGACGGTGATCCGTCACATGATGGCACGGCAAGAGAGAGACCCGGATTATTTCTTCAAATACTTGGTTGATAAAGATGGGCATCTGAAGGGATTGTTCTGGTCCGATACTCAATCCCGCCTTGACTACGAGGCCTTCGGCGATGTTGTGGTTTTTGATAGCACATACAGGACCAATAAGTACAATCTGCCGTTTGTGCCGTTTGTCGGGTTGAATCACCACCGCAGCACAGTTATCTTTGGATGCGGGATCATTTCTCATGAAACTAACGAGGCGTACGAGTGGATGTTGCGGACATTTTCTGAAGCCATGTTGCAGAAGCATCCGATATCTGTAATCACTGACGGGGACCTTGCAATGCAGAGAGCGATCAGGGTGGTGTGGCCTGACTCATACCACAGGCTGTGCGTATGGCACATTCAGCAGAACATCGTACGCCATCTGCATGATGATGAGGTTAGGGAAGAATTCAGATCTTTCATATATGACTTGTCTTCTATTGAAGAGCACGAGCGAAAATGGATAGAGTTCTTACGAAGGAATGAAGTGACAAGTGAGGAGTCGTGGCTGCATCAGATGTATCAGATGAGGAAGCTGTGGTGTGCTCCATACCTGGTGGGGCGTTGTTTCTTGGGATTGAGCAGCAATCAGCGGAGTGAGAGCCTAAACTCCGTGCTACATACACATCTTGATGGTAAGATGACATTGTTTGATATGCTAGAGCACTATGAGCGTTGCCTTTCGGGACGACGCTTGAACGAGGCGATCCTAGACATCGTGGCCTTGCAGTCTGTTCCATTTACAGACTTTGATGCTTCTAGTCTCGAGAAACATGCTGCCCGGGTTTTCACGCCTTGTATGTTTCAGTTGGTCAGATGGAGCATAAATGTTGTAAGCAAATGTGTTATCAGCGAGATACTAGATGCATGGGAGTTGACTACATATGTTGTGGCTAAGATCGATAGAAGAGAGAAGAAGTTTGAAGTGCGTTGTGAGATGAAGGAAGGTTCTTTGTACAGGATCAGTTGTTCTTGTCGTAAGCTAGAATGCTTGGGAACACCATGCTCTCACATATTCTACATCTTGGGAATACGTCAAGTGGAACTGCTGCCTAGGTGTTGTGTTCCCATGAGGTGGACGATGAGTGCGAAGTCTGCATTCCCTCCGACAAGAAAGAGCGAGATGTATGACTATTCGGCAAGCCTTGTGAGGCACCGTGAGTTGCGGAATTTGAGTCACGCGGCATGTTTCCGGGCATGTCAAACTAGTGAGGAGTATCAGCGTCTGAAGATGGTTCTGAGTGAACAAGATGGCAGCAAGGAATCAAGCCGTGGTCAGGAGGAATGCATTAGGTTTGGTCCGGTGCTGCCACAGACGATGGAAATTGATTGTGGAGATTTGGAAAAGGTTCTAGACCCAGTGCATGTGCAAGGCCGAGGTGCACCGAAGAAAAGGTTGCAGGCAAAGATGAAGAAGCAAAGATCAAAGAGGAAATGTGGCTACTGTGGGGTGGAAGGCCATGATCGGCGTACATGCAATAAATTGAAAGAGGTGTCAAATATGTAACTTTTATTTTTACATCTGATTTACTCATTACTATAGTGCACTAATTATATCTGTTGCTGTGTAGGAAATGATGGCAGCAAACTGTTAGCTACAGCTCTCTGTACAAGGCCATTGGCAAAATGGACGCAGCTACTGACCCTCAAGAGAGTGATGTTGTGTTGGTGGCGAAGTGCCCCAACCCTGATTATCCTATGTGAGCATTACTGTGTTTCTTGGTCTTTTCTTTCCACTTTGATCCTGTGGTGCAACCTAGCTGCTAAAGCCTAAAAGTATTCTCTGTTATATGGACATTGAGTTCTTTTTGTCCTAAAGCAAGTTTACATGTGCTGGCAGAAAGCCTTTCCTACATGCAGGGAGGGGCTCTCTAAACTTGCCCCTTGAGCATGATGCTTTGTCTTTTTGGTTTTGTGAAGAACAAATTACTTTATTTGTTACCTGAGATTCTGATCATGTTTGATCCTTAATTTATTATAAGTATGGGTCCATTTTACATGACTGAGCTTGTGCATGAACCATGGAAGTTTTCCTCAGGCACATATTTCTTCTTGTATTATCAGTTTTTTTATAATGGAATGCAACTATGAAATGGAAACATGCTAGTCTCCAATATGAGGACATTTAAGCTGTACTGGCTGGAGCTTTCGTGATCCGCCTCTCTATGCTCGTCGCCGGCGTCGAACTCTCTCTGTGGCCACTACACGCAGTCAGCTCGAACGCCAACGCCACCCTCCTGACCGGGGCGATCGGAGCCGCCAGCCACACCCAGCCACCCAGGGGATCGGAGCCAGCGGCCACCACCCACCTGGCCTGTGCGATACAACGGTACTGCTTCCTCTTCATCCACCTATTCGCATCACGGTTAGAACGCCTGGTATTTTTACACCCGTTAGACAACAGTGAGGTCAATATAATCCAAAACTTTGTATATAAATATCAAATGGCAGAATCATGCAGTACATACCACATGTTGTTCACATTAACGACAGTAGAGAAAATTTAGTAAGTAATCATTAATCACCGATCAATCTGTGTGGTAAACGTACACCTCTGGAGAGGTAGTAACAAAGAAGTAATTAAATTAAATAGCTTATCATAGTAATTTTGTGCTCTGTAAGAAACAGGTGGAACAATTACAGTATGGTACAACCCCATAGCTTATGTTTATTCTCTGAATTGACCCAGTCTCTGTTTGTGCATATTTTCCAGGAATGGCCAGTTCTCCTACAAGTTGTGCCGACACACAATTACTAGACTTAACCAATCAGGTATATTTTTTCCCAGTTAGGTTAAAATCTTTGAAAACACATAGTTCTTTTACCTTTACACGTATTTCAGGCTTTTTTGGACGAACTCAGTGTGAAACATGCAAATATGAGGTTAATGTGCTCACCGATAAGGTTCGCGCAAATGATTGATGGATTAGATGACGAGCACCTAAAGGCCATCTGCACTCAAACTGGTCTTGGAGGGCTAACAAAGATGAAGTCAGTATCTCTCCGACGTATTATGTTGGTGCTGCTAGCGAAGAGCTACATCCACGACATGCAGAGTATTCACATTGATGGTAAGGACATTTCTATAACTCCAACGGATGTCTATCAATTAATGGACCTTCCAATAGAGGGGGAAAATATATATATGGAAATGGGAAAACCAAAAGACGCAAACCTGTTAAGGGCTTATCAAACAGATGGAAGACTTAAGCTGAGTGACCTCGAGGACAAAATTAAAGCCTCCAAAACTCCAGATGATCATTTCATCAGGCGGTTTGTTTTGTATGCTATTGGCATTATTTTAGCACCCACGGTACAAGATTATGTCGACTCCAAATATTTCGTCCTTGTTGAAGACGTCGCAAGAATTCCCAATTTTAACTGGGGATGTTTCACACTGAACCATTTGATAACATCCATCAATACTTTTAATTATAAGGATCAAGTCAATCTACAAGGAAATCTAGCTTTGCTCCAAGTAAGTGCTACAACAGTAGTTGTCATTCAACTATTATTCATATGATGCATTTATCTCTATCATTGATGAACTAATATTTCCTATAGTTTTGGTATTGGGAACATGTTCGTGCTGGATCGATTTTGTATTCTCGTATACCCCGTCCGCTGATGGCACGGTGGGATGAAGCCACAGGTAAAATAAGACATGAGGCTTATGAGAAAGGAGGCCTATATAATGGATTGGTACCTTTCTAGACTTGACTTCTTTATTTACCATATTTATTTCTTAGTACTGATTCTTTATATCTTTTCAAAGGGAACTCCAGGTAAGTGATACTACAACATCAATTTTACCCATAACTTCCTATATTTTCATTCTATGCATTTCATGTTACAGGAATTAAGATCCCTAGTTGAAACAAACAAACAATCAACGACGAACAATGCATACGTACAGGTGATAACTATGGCCCATAACCTTGCTAACATGAGCTAATGTCTGTTCATTGACCAACTTCTAATTTTAGGAACAAGAGCAACCAAGCAATGGCAAGTTTTCATCAACTCCTGGGTTTGACGCATGGAAAGCACGGACTTCTGCTGGTACACCTAGTGCAAAACCTGTGGTGCAAAACAAGGAGTTGGACCAAGACATCCCACCACGGAAGCCTGTATTCAACAATGATTACATATTGACAGATGAAGACTATGAGGCTGCACTTTTCATTAGAGGGAGTCACGACCTTGTTGAGGTAGTTCACATCGAAGACATTGTGCTAACAGTTCATCAACTCAAGCCAAATGTTAGCAAACTATTCTTCGTCGATGACGTAAGACCCGTATACTGCAATCTACATCAAGTATTCTAAATTGTGCCATATTACATGACTACAAATTTTGCAGGTTATTAATGCATATGCACACATTAGCAATGTTGCAACTGATGCTACATCATTCATTTCCACCGTAGAAAGCAGAAGATTGCTAGGCGAATTTGGGGGAATTCCAATGGGATGCAAAAGCCCACATGTTGCTAATGTAGCAACGAAATTTGTAGGACGCAAAATGGTATGCATGTTTCCTGACTTGTTTAATTGTATATCTTGATTTTCCCTAAATTGAGTCCGCTTTAATTTTCTGCCAGGTACGTGTCCCAATGAATGTGCACAGCATGCACTGGTTATTACTCGTGTTTAATTTAGACAAAGAAGAGATCCAGGTCCTAAACTCCATCCAAGCATATCGTGACATTGCCAAGGAAACTGCACTGGTAAGCTTGCTCTCTTGCTTCCTCTTACCTCATGTGACACTTTTTGAAAAGCACTGATGCAATCCCTTGAATTACTCCTCATACACTAGGTGGAGTCCATTCAGGCGTGTATCAACGAAGCGGTCGAGGATGGCTTGGTAACACCGCCTAAACCCATCAATATTACCCAGTGGAAAACCAACTTGCTATACTAACATACCACAACAGACGGAGGGTACGTATAGGCAGCTACATGATTCCTCACCTACATTACAATACTTAACTTCAACTTTACATCACAGTTATTCCTGTGGGGCGTACACACTCAATACATGTTGACATGGGACGGAGAAAATTAGAGAGGATTTCACACAGGTCTGCCGAACACTAAATTACATTTGCAATCATGCACTACCTATGCTTCACCGCTATCCCAACCTATGTGTCGCTATCTAATTCAGGCAGAAATACATATTTTCAGCTGGAAAATATGTTCAAGCTGCGTCGTTCGGATTGCAACAAGCTTCGGAAAAATCATACAAGAATCCTATAGAGGTAAGTTCTACACAACTAGCATTTCATGTCATGTAGTTCCTACCTTTATGATTGCATGTAACGCACCACCTATTTCCTCTACAGAAGGACGAGTACGAAGCCAGCATTCCAGAGGAACGAAAAGGTGCAGACGACGACGTCACGATTGTCAGCAACCCTGATGTTACAAACAACCATACACATCCGGTGCCCCAAAGCGCAAACGTGGACGCCCGAGGAAGAATGCCCCTCCTAGTAATCCAGTGAAACAACAATTTGACACAGAGACTATCGCTAAACAAGTGGAGTCGAAAAGACGCAAGGCAAACCATCAAAGCCGTGTCCAGCCCATTCGTACAGCCATGAATGGGCTACACGGAGAGGCACTTCAAGGGCAGATCCAAATGATTGATCTTCATAGCATGTTTTGAATTAAAGACTACACTTATGTTCTAATGTTTTTGCATATTATTTGTATGCTTTGTCATCCAAAGCTTGACTTTTCATTGGTTCTTTTTAGAAAAAACCCAGCTAATGAGCTGCAAGTTCCACTTCTATCATTGCACCATCTGATCCATACCTTTCTGCATCGAGTAACCTTAATCTAAAACACACCATAAGTGACTACTACAAACGATGCTCCCCATTCTAACGGCGCCATACACTGCGTAAGTATACAGTTCTGGTTTAAGTGGATGATGATTATGGCTGAGGCAGGGTAATAAGGAAGAAAAATCATAGCATATAGAACACATGAGCAATGATGTAAATTCATGGTTACACTACTATTTCTCACATCACGAGTTGAGGGGAGATTATTACCTCGCCAGCAAAAAAACAGAATCAATAATGCAGCTAGCTTGATGGATTACTTCAGTCCACTCCACAAGAAAAATTTCAGGCTGCAGCACCAGCAGTCAATGCACACACAGAACCGTATTGTCAAATGCCAGCCTCTCCTGCAGAAAATAAGAAGGAATAGCATCAGGAACACCATGTACCATTTTATACTGATATAGACATGTGGACAAGAGTTGGTACATTGCAGCTTGTGTTTTGCATCGAAACTAATGCGATACATGGAGCTAACGAATTTAAACTAATAAATCTAGGCCTAAGTCTGTTGGGTACATACTGAAACAGTGTCCCAGCTAGCTTTACTCTAACAGAGTTCTGCTTACTAACTAGACAGCTAGGACGACAATGGAACCAGGCAACCAACATAAGATCATCGAAGAACAAACAGATGCTAAACTTGCTCATTGGCAAAATAGGTTGTGCACGGAACATGAAAAGAGAGACTAAAAAGGGGACATACTCTTCTGTTCCATATTTGTCGACAATGATTATGGCTGAGGCATGATAATGCACATGTAGCAGCGTGGCAAAGCGGGCAAGAAATTCATATGAAGTAGGCATTCTCCAAATTGAGCCAATTCTGGTTTAACCAAGATGGCAAATTATGGCAGGAGGATACACAAAAATAAACAGCCAGGAGGATACTTAACTGAGCTTCTGAGCAGTAATCTGATAAAGATTGGATGAAGTGAGATGGGACGAGGAAAGAGAGATTACTTGTTATGACTCCTCCCAGAGCTGCCGGGATGAGCAGTCGACTCTTCCGTGAGCAGCGAGTCGGGTCGACGGCGTCGCCTCCGTCAAAGCCTTGATCCCGCGGTTCTCTGCCGAGTGCTTCATCAGCTTGGCTATGTCAATGCCATTGGAGTTCTTGACAGCCCTGTGAAATTCTCTGATGGAGACCACCTTGCCACCAGCTTCAGTGATCAATTGGGCAGCCCAAGAGCCAATATTGCCAAATACCTGAAAAAGGCAAGAAGATAATAATTGCTCATCTGTGCAAATGTAGATGAAGAAACATAGTTCTGGCCTTGCTCCACAATGTATGGCGCCATTGTACACAACAATTATTACTAGCATTGTGTAGGCATGCTTGTATATATTTGGCAGAATATATTACTTGTGGGTGCTCATTGTGTGCTCCTTTCCCCTTTAATTTCAGCGCGTGAGGTGGGAGATTAGAAAGATACTGACATATCAAGCACAGAACTTTGCAATTGCCACTGATGGTGTCTCCATTGTAAGCCTAAGCTTTGACAAGATCCTTGTCTCTAAATTATAAATGGGAAACATCTTAGCTTTGCGTGAAAATTAAAGAGATTGGCAAAAATTTCTCTGACATTTTAAATGCGCAAAAGACCAAAGAAAAAGCAAATAATCTTAGTGAGTTCAGATAAAACAAAGAATTACCTTAAGAAGAGTTCAATTGCGATATCTTGATATTACACTAAAATTAAAAGCTGGATGGTCAGTCTAGTGGCAGAACAACAACCATCTTTTGGCAAATAAAACATCTGCTTACAAATTTTAAGTTTTCGGAAGCAGCCATGGATTTCACCTGGAAAAGAACATCGAAGAGAAAAAACAACGTCCTAGAACTGCTCCATCAGACACGAATGGGCAGAATAAAGGGATATGTTGTATGTTCTTCCCTACGGCTAAGCAATTGCTGAAAACTGTCACTTTCCTAAACCAGAAGGGTTGCAGTAGCAAATTTCTACTTAGTAGTGAGCAAGTGTAGATGATTTTGGTCCTTCTGTCTTCTATCAATCCTTATCCAAGATGGCAAATTATGGCACAAACGATGTATAACTTATTAATATGATTCCTGCGCTTTGTACGTGACGAACAATAACACTGCAAATATCATTCTACAAGAAATTTGATTCCTCTCCAGGGTAACTGCATAGCTCCCCATGTGCATCAATCGACAAAGCACAAATCTATCGCGTATCTACGCCGCTAGGCCATCGCACATCCAACCACTTCCTCGCTTGGAACCACCGAATTGAACTGCCCAATCAAATCAATACATGTTGGGATCAACATAGGGGATGCAAGGGGGGGGGGAGCAAGAGACCGTACGTACCATGTCAGGCAGGATGACCTGCAGTCCGGCGGGGCCGGTGTCAACCTGGGCGACCTCGACCAGCAGCGGCGACTGCAGTGTTGGTAAGGTCGACGACTAGATGCAGGAGTTGGGGACGACCTCGTCCGGGCACGGCTGCTCCCCCTCCTTGGCGGCATGGGCGGACAAGACCTCTTCTGGGTGAGGCCGAGGTCAGCGACGGGAGTCCGGCGACGCCGCTGAAGATGCCGCCGCCACGACCACCCGCCTCCTCCGCTGAAGATGCCGCCGCCGCTGCTGAACATGGACGCCGATCTGGTCGATGACTCAGCGAGGAGCGGGGAGGAGAAGGCGCAGGAGAAGCGGCTGAGCCGGCGGCGCAGCGACCGGCAGAGGAGGAGGCGCGGTGAGGGGGGGGAAGCGTGCGGCGGCGCAGCGACACGGCAGAGGAGGAGGCGCGGAGAGGGGATTGACAGAGGGGGAAGAAGCGTGCGTGGCTAGGTTTTTTTTTCCTTTTCTCCCAGCGCTGCACACTAAGTTGGACGAATCTACCCTTTTGGAAAATGATTAGCCCCACAATAATCTTGTAATGGTCCCACAGTTATTTGTAATTTCATGTAATTTTACTCTCGTAACTTCTCGTAACTCCTATTTCTCCACCGTTTGATCGTAGTGAATGGACGGCCCCTAAATTCGCCAATCACTGTAACAGTTGTAATATATCATATGTTTTTCGCTAACACACATTGAAAGCATGACATTATGTATTAATAGCATATTTAGGTTATAACAAGGATAGATGTACAGCCAAACCTTATAATTGGCATGTATAAGCCACATTCGAACAACATGAGATTTTGTAGAACATGAAAATTTACTGCCAGCTTAACTTATATTCTTGTTGCATCAAAGAGCGTGCAAATCATGCATACTTACCAGAGCGGACATAAACATTGCATTTCACAGAAGAATACCCCCTGAAGATGTTGTATATGTCCGTGCATCTATCATCATTTGATGGGACCTCATCTGACAGCTTCACAATCACTTTTTTAAGCAGCGGTGCACAGCTGAATACCAGTTTCAAGAAATCAAGCTCATGATCCTCTCCTTCAAAGCCGTCTATTTCTACTTCTTCAAGAGCAGTCAAGGACATAATTTGGGTCCTCCAATTCGTAGGCTGACAACGACAGTTTGCAGAGCATGCTTTTCTTTCCTGAAACCAAATATGTAAATTAGTGTGATCAGTGGCGGAGCTTGGGCCAAATCTTTGGAGGGGCAATAGGCTAAGGAGGGCAAAACTATGAGGTTTAGCCTATTTTTACTGAAAATACAACACAAAAACTAATGTGTAGTAGGTATTTTTTTTCTGGGCTGGGGGGGGCTACCGCCCAGGTTGGCCCCCATGAAGCTCCGCCACTGAGTGTGATGTATTATTGAGATATATAAGCAGAGCGCAGCATTACCTGTGATGTATGTAGGACGATCTTAAGCCTCCGTGTAACACTACGGATCCGATTCAATCCAAGAAAATGCGAGACAAGTGCTCCAAAAACATGGCCCCTTGTTGTCAGATGTAGCTCCAAAGCGGAGAAGTCAGCAACCATATGCTTCTCTATCTCTTGTGCAAAGTTGGCCTCTTCATCGGAAAAACTATACCAGTAACTCTGCAAAAACAATTTGGTAGATATGTATCATTCATAAAATTTAGTTTAGCCGGCAATTGCAGTCAATTGACCAGGAGAGGAGACACACATTGCAGGCATGAATGTGCAGCGAAGGGAGCTGTCCCTGTGTCTCTGCCATTTGCAGCCTCAGCTTCTCAAGGTACCAAATACCAAACCCAATAATTCCCTTGTCGTAGAGGCATTGCCACGAGAACTTGTCCACCATGGGTGTCAAGATGGAGATGCTCACCTGCTCCTGGGCGCATACAGACATCTTCAATTGCTTAAGCATGGGGGCAACGATGTCGACTCCGTGTGCCCACATCATTTCTAAGTCCATGACAAGCTCCTGCAGCAATGCCGAGTGGACTCTCAGGTGGTCGGGGAGCCAAGTGGCTGTCTTGAGCCTGAGCACGTGCAGGTGCGGGCAGAGGGAGAGCAAAGCCTCGAGGTCGCCAACGATGCAGCCCAAGAGGGACAGATCCTGGAGCGCGGTGAAGTCGCCCCCGGCGGCCGGTGCGCGGAGGACGAAGGGGATCGACTTCAGCATGATCGAGGTGGCCCGGTGGAAGCACGCAGATCAACCTCCATGCAACTGGGCTCTGATTCCGACTGGAGGGCGAAGACGAGCTTCTCCGGCGCGAGCCGCGCGGCAGCGCGCAACAACGAGGTGACGGCGCCGGCGGCGGGCACCTGCTCGCGGCTGTTCTGGCTGGGGACGCGGATCTCGAGAAGGGAGACCGTCGGAGGGGAGCGGGCGACGCGGTCGAGCGTCGCCCGGAGCGACGGGAACCCGATGTCCCGGAAGGCGAGGTCGCGGAGGCGGGACCAGAGGCCGCGCCACCGGCGGGCGAGGAGGCCGGTGCAGGCAGCGGTGGCGGCGCAGCCGAGGCGGGCGAGGACCAGGAGGAGAAGATCTTCGGGGAGGGCGCTGAGGTAGTCCGCTCCGCCGCCTAGGCCTGGCTCGGAGGAACGCCGGCGGCGCCTCGTACCCAACTCCATTGAAGTGAGCAAAGCCCTGCCTCGGATGGCTGCTGTGCAGTGACACGGTGGACCCGTCGACACCCGCGGCCACCGTCGCCCGCGCGCATGACGTATTCGACGTATGTCCCAAAGGTGAAAAAATGGTTCGTTTTTACTCAATTATTTCTTGTGAAATCGAATGCAATTGAGAAGTGATGTCTTTGTAGGTTCAATTATGTGCATGTAGTGTTGATGATGGAACTTTCTTGCAATATAGGAGTACAAATGTTGCAAATGAAGATTTTGTCTCTCAAGATATCTCATCACAAGAGTTTGAATCACAATACGATGAGGATGAACTTGACGAGGATGATGAGTTTTTTTTTTTCATTCTACACCTAGGAAAAGACTGGGAGACTACACAAACGAAGAAGACGGCTTGCTATGTTGGGCCTTGAAGGCGATATCTCTTGATGCAACCATCGACACTGATCAACCAATGAGGAAATATTGGGCATGCATGTATGAACGAGTTCTGCGATGCACGCAACGCAAGTGGGTATGACCGATCGACTGCATCTCTTCGCCACCGATGGTGCATGATATCCGCAGATTGTCAAAAGTGGTCCCGTTGCTTGAAAAATGTCGAGCACATGAATCCAAGTGGCACCAACAATGACGATGGGTAATCATGCTTGCTCTTAATTATACAACATAGATCATGCTTGCTCTCAATTGTAGCATATACATCATGCTTCTCATTCTCACTTATGCTTTCTCTCAATTGTAGCTCAACATGGCTCAAGCGTTATTTCGCGGTAGAGGAAAGGATGGGGGCAAGAAGAAGACAGGGAAGCACCTTTATTTTGCACCATTGTTGGACCAAGCTTGAGAATGAAGAATCGACAAGTATAGGAAATTCCAAACAAGCGGGAGAGTTCGGGTGTGCACATGATGATCATGACGATGCATCAAGCGAGGAGGAAAGGAAAAGGAGTCCCACTCCCAACTAGGTGGCCAAGTCAAGAAGGCCATATGGAAATAAAAATTTCAAATAAAAGGGAACAAAGTCCGGAGATAATGATGCAAAAAAAAAAGGCTTGGAAGCTATCATCATTGCAAGAAAGGATTATGCCGAGGAGAAGAGGCTCTTGAAGATGAAGGAAATAGAGGAGAGGGTTGCAGTTGAGCTACGGAAGGCGACTGCCGAGGAGGAGAGGCTGAGATTGCCGAGGAGAAGAGGGTGGCGGCCCAGCAACGCAAAGTGGAGCTAGAGGAGAGGAAGGCGGCGACCGAGGAAAAAGAAGAAAAGATTATGTTCATGGATAGGAGTGGTCTTGACGCCAAGCAAAAGGCCTATGTTGAGCTTTATAAAGATCAAATGTTGACGAGTAAATCCATAATGATGATGAACATGGTGGGTAGTGGCATGTGGGTGCAATGGGAGGCATGGGAGGTGAGATGAGTGGCAGTATGGGAGGTGCAATGGGAGGCATGGAAGGATTCATGGGAGGCGGCATGGGAGGCATGGGAGGAGACTTTGGTACAATCAATGGCAATGAAGAAAAAGAAACCAATGATGGCCATGAGCCCAATGTTGATAATTACGTTAATGGTGCTAGCCAAGGTGAGAAAGAAAGCATAAGTGGCTAGGAGGAAGTGAAAGTTGAGGCTATGTTCTATGTATCTTTATATTTTGTTCATGTGAACTTTGTTGGTGTGGCGATGCACTATGTTTGTGATTCGCAATTGAATTCGATATGAGGATTTGAAGTTGGATTTAATATGTTGTTGTTGTTTAATGTGTGTACTGATCCTGCGAAATTTAAATTGTAGTCATAGTTCATATTTTGTTTGTCGTATGTAAAATGTGAGCAACAAATTGTGATGCGGCTAACCTATTTTAGGGCAGTCGTTCGAGCAATTGTGTCCTATTTGGTATCCGATTATAGGGCTGCTATTGAAGATGCCACATTTTCGTGCCCAAAAGAAGCACTTTTGATGCCCAAATTTTTTAGGTACGCTCTTTTGGTGCCCTATTTTAGGGATGCTATTGGAGATGCTCTTATTAAGCACTATTTTATTTGTTTTTACACTAAAATATATATGGACTAAATTTCTGACGTAATTAGCAAAAACCTTTTTTTAACACTCCGCCAAAACGATTAATTGTACCAATAAAGAGCAACAATCCAATTTTGAAATACTTTCAGATTTAGTAGTTGAAGGGTTGATATCCACTACTTCTATTTCTTTCAACGCAGACACACCCCACCTCATCACATATGCCATATCAATAGTTTTGTTCTGCGAACTGAGCCTAGATGATGTGCCAGCATAATATCTCGGAGGCGCTAATAGGGGTAGGGTGTGCCTGCATGTGTTGCTGAGATGGTATTCATCTGTAGGTCAAAATATGCACACCAAGTTGAACCTTTCCCTGTGTCTTGCTGAGATGGTATTAATCAAGATGTTCGATTATATATACATAGCCACATCGAAGAACAGCAAACAGAGAAGGCGAAGGCTTTGATTTGTTCAAGACAGTCTTTGACTTCACGAAGCTGCGGCAAAACTCTGGCGAGTCCATACTAACTTTACAAAGTGACCCAGGGAATAGTTGGAATGTACCGATGCATCTCTTTTTTCATCATATATGGCCTAGTAGTTCAGAGACGAGAGGAAACTGACCACAATTTTATAAGGTAGGATGTTGGGCTGATCACTAACCATCAATTTTGATAGGAAGTGAAAATTTTCTGTTGTTCGGTATACTTTTGGCAAAGAAGGAGGGCATCAAGATTGAAACGGTTAAATGCAACCGAAATCGTAGGGTTAACAAAATCACTTGGAGAACATGATTTGCATATACCGGGGTTCAGCAAAATAATTTGGGCAACCAAATATAACTAAGACTATAACACTGTGAGCCTATAATAGCAATGCACTGCCAAAACAACACCTCATTTTATGGTTTGAAGAAACCAAGCAAAATCCTGAAAACAGCTAATATATAGAGATGTCTGGCATGGGGAAGGATGATATTGTCCATGTAAGGATGATAATCATGTCTCTGTCTGTGATGCTTTAACCCTGTAGAGGGCAATTTGAAACCAGCTTCAGTTAGTATCACAACATGCAAATATAGCCATTTAGCTATATCTAGAAGATTATTATTACTAGCAAATAAGTACATCGCAACATAGGCTGACATCAGAGACAAAAATATCAAAGTATTTGCTCAACAGAATGTAATTGGAACTAAATAATTTTGGGCGGCCAAACCTAAAGACCAAGGAAATTGAGGTAGACAACTAACTTCAGCCATTGTGTATATTTTAACCCCATCGGTTATTCAGCTTCAATTCTATAAAAATACAAGGGAATGTGCACACAAATTCAGTAGTAATATATCATACTTGTTTTCTCTAACATGCATTGAAAACATGCCATTGTGTATTAGTAATAACTAGTACTCTCTCCGTTCACAAATATAAGATGTTTTGGATATTTTAATATGAACTACATACAGACTGAAATGAGTGAACAAACACACTAAAACGTGTGTATTCGATTCACAAAAATGTTAACATCTTATATTTATAAACGGAGGGAGTAGCATATTAAGCAGTGGTGAAGCCACATATAGGCACAACTTTGTGAGAAAGCATCATATATAAGTCAAACTATGTCTTTCTTAGTTTACCACAAAACTTGTTAAGGATCAATAAGCTTTTAACGATTTAAAAGTTATAAAAAAATATGAAATGAATAATGGAACGTCACTCTAATGTAACAAGATGATCCAACGAAGCGATTGTGAAAATATGCATTTATGTGTCCTTGGTAGAAAAAACAATCATTTCAACTATTTATCTTTTTTGTCCAAGACACATAAAGTCATATTTTTTTTCAATCGATCTGTTGGATCATGCTATATTATAGGTGGGTTGTTTCAATATTTTTCCAAGATTTTTGGGAATTTTTACACCCTCGAAAAACTTAATTAGTTATGTGGTAAGCTATGAGAGAAAATCCTACTCCCACAAATCATAAAAATAATAATACAAATTTTTTAGAAATACATATATTTTGACTACACATTATTGAGTTGACTACACATGATTAAAATCCTGGCACTGCCATTATTAATTTATTAAGTTGATAGCATGTGCAGCCAAACCTTGTAATTGGCAATTTGGCATGTACAAGGAATATTGCAACAACTAGACATTTTGCACAACATGAAAATCAATGACGGCTTGACTTTATATTCTGGTTGCATCTAAGAGCATGCAAATCACAAATGCGGAACATATACTTACAGAGTTGATATAAACATTGCATTCCACAAAGGAATACCCCTTGAAGATGTCGTATATTTTCGTGCATCTATCTTCACTTGATGAGACCTCATCTGACAGCTCACCTGACGAGACCTCATCTGACAGCTTCACTATCACTTTTTAAGCATTGGTGCACAACTAAATACCAGTTTCAAAAAATCAAGCTCATGATCCTCTCCTTCAAAGCCATCTATTTCTACTTCTTCAAGAGCAGTCAAGGAGATAATTTGGGTCCTCCAGTTCCTAGGCTGACAAGAACAAACTGCAGGGCATACATCTTTCTCCTAAAACCAAATATGTAAATCAGTATGAAATTTATTACTGATATATATATAAGCAAAGCCGAGCATTACCTCTAATCTCAGAAGGGTGACCTTAAGCCTCCGTATAACACTACAAATCTGATTCAATCCAAGAAGATGCAACACAAATCCTCCAAAAATATGGCCCACTGCTGTCAGATGTAGCTCCAAACTAGAGAAGTCAGCAACCATATGCTTCTCTATCTCTTGTGCAAAGTTGACTGCTTCATCGGAAAAAGTATACAAAATCTGAAAAAGCAATTTGTTACAAGTGTAGTAGTATCATTCATGAAGTTAAGTTTAGTTGGTGACTCTAGTAAATTGACCAGGAGAGGAGAGGAGACACACATTGCAGGCATGAATGAGCAGCGAAGGGAGTTGTCCGAGTCTGTCTATCGTCTCCGTGTGTAGCCTCGGCTTCTCGAGGGTCCAAAGACCAAACCCAATAGTTACATGGTCATAAATGCACAGTACATGACAACGCGATGCCCGATGCCGCTGCCACCACAAGCGGGATGCGATGTTGCATGGTTGGCGCCACAGTTGCTGCAAAGGATCAGCGAGGTGTAGTGCAACAAGGCCCGATGTCGCCGCTACAAATGTTGGTCGGTGTTGCGGCAAGCCAGTATGCGACATTGCAAAACTGACACCGCAACAAGCCATGACGTGATGTTGTGTGGCTAGCGCCACAGCTGTTGCAAAGGCTTGGCGAGATGCACCGCAACAAGGCCCGATGTCGCCGCTACAAATGTTGGTCGGTGTTGCGACAAGCCACTACGTGACATTTTAAAGCTGACACCCCAACAAGCCATGACGAGATGTTGCATGGCGGGCACCACAGTTGCTGCAAAGGCTTGGCGAGATGCACCGCAACAATGCCCGATGTCGCCGCTACAAATGTTGATCGGTGTTGCTATTGGGAAACGTTGCATGGAAAACAAAAAAAATTCTACGCACACACAATGATCTATCCATGGAGATGCATAGCAATAATAAAGTGTTTCTACGTACCCTTGTAGACCGTAAGCGGAAGCGTTTCACAACGCGGTTGATGTAGTCGAACTTCTTCGCGCTTCAACCGATCAAGTACCGAACGCACGGCACCTCCGCGTTCTGCACACGTTCAGCTCGGTGACGTCCCTCGTCTTCTTGATCCAGCAAGACGTCGAGGTAGTAGATGAGTTCCGTCAGCACGACGGCGTGGTGACGGTGATGGTGAAGTGATCTCCACAGGGCTTCGCCTAAGCACTACGAAAATATGACCGGGGGTGTAAACGGTGGAGGGGGGCGCCGCACACGGCTAGGCAATTGTCTGGATGTGCTAGGCGCCCCCTCCCCCTCCCACATATATATAGGTGGGGGGAGGAGGGAGCAGCCAGGAGGGCGCCCCAAGTAGGCCGAATCCTACTTGGGCTCCTCCCCAAGTGCCCCCCTGCCATATTTGTCGGAGGGGGAAGGAAAGGGGGGAGAGGTGGAAGGAAGGGGGAATCCTATTCCCTTTCTTTCCTTTCCTCCTTCCCCTTTCCTTCTCCACCTTGGCCGGCCCATATGGGGGGCGCACCAGCCCCTTGTGGCTGGTGTGTTTCCCCTCTTGGCCCATAAGGCCCATATCTTTTGCCGGGGGTGCCCGGAACCCCTTCCGGTGACCCGATAAGTACCCGGTGACCCCCGAAACACTTCCGGTGCCCGAATACTATCGTCCATTTCGAGACTCCTCGTCATGTCCGTGATCTCATCCGGGACTCCGAACAACATTCGGTCACCAAATCACATAACTCATATAATACTATATCGTCAACAAACGTTAAGCGTGCGGACCCTACGGGTTCGAGAACTATGTAGACATGACCGAGACACCTCTCCGGTCAATAACCAATAGCGGAACCTAGATGCTCATATTGGCTCCTACATATTCTACGAAGATCTTTATCGGTCGAACCGTTATGACAACATACGTAATTCTCTTTGTCCATCGGTATATTACTTGCCCGAGATTCGATCGTCGGTATCTTCATACCTAGTTCAATCTTGTTACCGGCAAGTCTCTTTACTCATTCCGTAATACATCACCTCGTGACTAACTCCTTAGTCGTTTGCTTGCAGGCTTATGATGTGTATTACCGAGAGGGCCCAGAGATACCTCTTCGATACTCGGAGTGACAAATCCTAGTCTCGATCTATGCCAACTCAACAGACACCTTTGGAGATACCTATAGAGCATCTTTATAATCACCCAGTTACGTTGTGATGTTTGATAGCACACAAGGCATTCCTCCGGTATCCGGGAGTTGCATAATCTCATAGTCGAAGGAATATGTATTTGACATGAAGAAAGCAATAGCAATAAAACTGAACGATCATTATGCTAAGCTAACGGATGGGTCTTGTCCATCACATCATTCTCCTAATGATGTGATCCCGTTATCAAATGACAACTCATATCCATGGTTAGGAAACCATAACCATCTTTGATCAACGAGCTAGTCAAGTAGAGGCTCACTAGGGACACGATGTTTGTTTATGTATTCACACATGTATTTAGGTTTCTGATCAATACAATTCTAGTATGAAAAATAAACCTTTATCATGAATAAGGAAAAATAAAATAACAACTTTATTATTGCCTCTAGAGCATATTTCCTTCAGTTGCGGCATGCCAGTACGCAACAATGCAAAGCTGACGCCGCTACAAGCTGTGACGTGCTGTGATGCGGCAAGGTTGAGTCGTCTCTACAGCGAACACATAAGCGGTATGTTGCGACGACCCATGAGCGGATGTGCAATGTTGTGTCATGGTGCATATGTTTTTCATAGTATTTTGAGCCGCACACAATTGTAAGGTTGTCCGTGCTGGTGCAAGTTGAGGCCAGGCGCTGCAAGGTTGGGCGTCGCCAATGGAAGCAAGACATGTGGCATGCTACGAATACTAGTCGATGATGCTGCAAGCTGCTACTTGTGAGCTGCGTTGGACACATCAATTATCTTTCCCGTTGCTTCTCGCAAAAAATATCTCTCCCGTTGCAACACACGGGCATATGTGCTAGTACATCCATAATTACATTGCATTGAACGAGTAGTTAAATGTGTAAGATGATCATGTGATTAAGCTATGTAATCAAGGATAAATACAACAACATATGATAAGTGATGGCACATGTGGAAGAAGAGGACGCTATTTTTTTACTCATTATTGCCTGATTTATTTTTTTGGTACAAAACTGCACATTAGCACACAAAGAAAAACCAAGATCCCGAGGAGTACAAGAGGAAAAAGATGGAAGAGAGTAAACTACTAAAAATGAATAAATGGGAGAAAATTACTTGAAAATGTTAGTAAAATGTATTGTGAGTTAAATGATGTAGTTCCCCCCTCTTTGTATGTTTGTATAGTTGCACGACATTATCATGTGTGCTTTGTTTCTTTGGTCTCCACTAGCACTATAAGTTAGACTTTCAAGTATTGAGATTTCCTACTTCCTCTAGGTTATAGAAGTCGTTGTCTTCGATGTAAATAAAGTCAAACTTTTGAAAATTCAAATCAATATTTTTTTTCTTTGGTTCAGATACTTGGCAAACACTTCGGCTTTATAAGCATGGCACTGTCAAAATCGGTGGCCAAAATTGTATTTTGGAGACCACACTAATGTCCAAAGAATTATTTTTATGCAACTAGGGAAGTATATGTTTGAATCACATGAGAAGGTGAAGTTAAAAATGCACCAATAAATAAAATATGCCCATTAATTTGGTTCACATTTGTGACCTTATCACTAATCTAAGTTTTGATTCATTATAGTATCTCAAATACAAATTACCACCTAGCTTAGGCCAAAATTTGATTGCATATGCTGATTTACAATGACGTAAAGTACAAAGTTGATAACTAACTAATACTCCCACCATCTCAGTTTTGAACTATGGTTGAAAATTGTGACACTTATTTTGGATCGAAGGGAGTATGATATTTTCTTAAAATAGCATTGTAATATTTACAAATACCCGTGTTACTACAAAATGTTAGAGATGATTAAAGTTACTTTCGCCATACAAGATCTTCCTTAGGATGACATTAGTGGTGGCTATAAATAAATATAGTATTTAAATTCATAGATTAATAATTTATTGGAAACTGTTAGTTTATTTTCATCCACTTTAGACACACTAAATACATGTGCAGATACCAGGGGAAAATCCACCTTTTCAAAAGGAAACACTACTAGGAGAAAGCTTATAGATAGGATCTTAGTAGTAGCACGGGAAAAGGGGGCAGTGCTACTGCTAATTAGCAGTACAGACGGGTACCAACCAGCGCTTCAGGTACTAAAGTAGCAGTAGCATTGGACGGCTGGGCACCGCTACTGTTAATTGGCCCCAACGCCATCGACCGGGGCTGCCCATAGTAGTAGCGATGGGCCCAAAACTGGCGCTACTACTAATCCCTTAGCAGTTGCGCCAGTCAGTGGCCAACCGCTACCGCTATTGGTGCATGGTGCCAACAGGTGGGCCCCGATTAGCAGCAGCGTGGGTTTCTTACCCACGCTACTGTTATCGGGCTTAGCAGTAGAGCGCGTCTCGGTCCGGCGCTACTGCTATGGGTGCCTTATCAATTTCTTCCCTCCCCGCGCCCAACCTTCTTCCTCCCCTCACTCCTCGTTGCCTCACTCTGCCTCCGCCGCCGCCGCATTGCCGTCGCCGTCCTCCTTCCTCGGTATGCCGCGACCCTCCTCCCTCCTCCTCCCACCGCCCTCCTCCCTCCTTCTCCGGTCGCGTCGTCCTCCCTCATCCTCCGGTCGCGCCCTCCTCCCTCCTCCTCCGGCCGCGCCCTCCTCCAACCGCGCCCTCCTCCCACCACCCTCCTCCCCCTCCTCCTCCTCCTCACTCCTCCCTCCTCCCACCCCCTGATGTCTACTACGCAACCTTCTTCTTGTAGATTTTGTTGGGCCTCCAAGCGCAGAGTTGTGTAGGACAGTAGCAAATTTCCCTCAAGTGGATGCCCTAAGGTTTATCAATCTGTGGGAGGCGTAGGATGAAGATGGTCTCTCTCAAACAACCCGGCAACCAAATAACAAAGAGTCTCTTGTGTCCCCAACACACCCAATACGATGGTAAATTGTATAGGTGCACTAGTTCGGCGAAGAGATGGTGATACAAGTGTAATATGGATAGTAGATATAGGTTTTTGTAATCTGAAAATATAAAAACAGCAAGGTAGCAAGTAACAAAAGTGATGTAGGGTAGAACCCTAGATGCCCGATCTTTCACGATTGGAGCGGATCCTGCGATGAACACGAAGAACACGAGGGGAAAACACGAGGGGAAACACGAGAGAAATCACTCAAACCAACGAGATTCGATTGCACATGTGCTAGATCCTCGAAACACAAAGAGATACACGATCCACGATCAACAAAGGACGATACAAGTAGCTAGTTCATCTCCGTGAGGAGGCCTTGAATCCGCAAGGGATCTTCCCGTGAGGGGTCTTGAATCCAAGCGTGGATCTTCTCCGAAGAGGTCGCGGTCTCTCGATCGAGAAGAACCACAAGGATGAGCAAAGCTCTATCTCTATAATGAGCTATCACATTTGCTAACCCTAAAACGGATGTAGAAGAAGAGTATATATAGTCTCGAGGGCGAAAGGGTACACGGGCCTCGGCCCAAGTCACTGCGCACAGGCAGGGCCGGAAGTTCCGGGCAGGGCCGGAAGTTCCGGGCGCCGGAGGTTCCGGGCCAGGTTCCGGGCGGGGTCCGGCCTAACCAGAGAGTTGGCACAGTGGGAGCTGGGCTAGCGTCCGGGGGCCGGAAGTTCCGGGCAGGCCGGAGGTTCCGGAGGCCGGCAGGTCCGGCCCAGGTTCCGGGCTAGTTCCGGGCTAACCAGAGAGTTCGCGCGCCCGGGCTCGTCTGGGTCATCGGGGGCCGGAAGTTCCGGGTCGGCCGGAGGTTCCGGGGGACGGAAGTTCCGGGCTCCGGTCGGAAGTTCCGGGCTGAACAAAGAGTTGACGCCTGTTCCTTCTTCCTCAGCTCTCGGCTCCGTGGCTTGTGTGTTGTACCTGATCACACATAGTGTTTCTGACTTAGGCAGTAGCCATGTCTCGTTCGAAGGAAAGGGAAACTCAAGTAGGAGTGATGTCACCTCGGATTGAATAGCACGAGCTCTTGCTCTTGTCATGGGTCCACTTGGGGCTTGGATAGTTGAGGTAGTGTCCATGGAGATGACCGTGGGATGCTCCGCATCATCCCCCCCCCCCCCCCCTTGGGAAAGATCCGACCTCGGATCGAAATCCTCATCACCATGGTACGGGGAGAGATCTTTGATGTTGAAGATGTCGCTCACGGAGTACTTGTCGCGTGGGATGTCGATCTTGTAGGCGTTGTTGTTGTTGTAGCGCTCTAGCACCTTGAAGGGTCCGTCGGCTCGGGGTAGAAGCTTGGACTTGCGTTCATGGGGGAAGCGGTCCTTGCGAAGGTGTAGCCACACAAGATCTCCAATGTTGAATATCATGGGTTGCTTGTTGATGTTGAGCTTTGTCGCGAGTCGTTGTACTTGGCGCTCGATGGTGTGCCTTGTATCTTCATGCATCTTCTTGAGGTAGCTCACTCTGGCACTCACGTCCATGTTGATGCGCTCTTGTAGTGGTAGAGGAAGAATGTCCAATGGAGACAACGGGTTGAAGCCATAGACGACCTCGAAGGGGGACTTGCCGGTAGTCGAATGTCTTGCGCGGTTGTAGACATACTCGGCGATGGGTAGACATTCCTCCCACTCCTTGATGTTCTTCTTGATCAACACGCGAAGTAGAGTGGAGAGTGTTCGGTTCGTCACCTCTGTTTGGCCGTCGGTTTGTTGATGGTATGCCGAGGAGAACAAAAGCTTGATTCCTAGTTTGGCGCATAGAGTCGTCCAAAAGTAGCTCAAGAATTTGACGTCACGGTCGGAGACAATAGTCTTTGGGACTCCATGGAGTCGCAAGATTTCCCTACAAAAAAGATTTGTGACATGTGAAGCATCGTCTATCTTGTTGCAAGGAATGAAATGAGCCATCTTGGAGAATTAGTCCACAACAACAAACACGGAATCCTTTCCATTTCTAGTTCGAGGAAAACCATGCACAAAATCCATGCTAATATCCTCCCATGGGTGATATGGAATAGGAAGAGGCATATAAAGGCCATGAGATTGAGCTTTGGACTTAGCTTTGCGGCATGTAGAGCACCGGTTGGTGAAGCGTGAGACGTCACGGAACATCTTGGGCCAAAAATAGTTCTTGGAGAGCGTAGCAAATGTCTTGTCACATCCAAAGTGTCCCATTAGTCCTCCTCCATGAGATTCTTGCAAAAGTAACAAACAAAGAGAAGACTCGGGGATGCAAAGTATGTTAGCTCTCATGAGATAATCATCTTTGATGTAATAGCATTCCCAAGACGTATGCATCAAACATTTGGCATAAGGAATAGCAAAAGTAGGATCATGCGCATACAAGTCTTTTATGTGCTCAAAACCAATGACATTCAATTCAAGTTTAGTAACAAGCATGCATTTGCGGGAGAGAGCATCCGCCACAACATTTTCTTTGCCTTTGATGTACTTGATGACATAAGGAAATGACTCAATGAATTCACTCCACTTAGCATGACGCTTGTTCAACTTAGTTTGACCCTTTAGGTACTTAAGCGTTTCATGGTCGGTATGAATGACAAATTCATGAGGGCGAAGATAATGTTCCCACTCACGCAAAACTCGCACTAAAGCATATAGCTCTTTGTCATATATGGGGTAATTGAGTTGCGCTCCGGAAAGTTTCTCACTAAAGTAAGCAATTGGGCGCTTCTCTTGCGTTAACACACGTCCTATGCCATTACCACTAGCATCGCAATGAATTTCAAAGGGTTTGTCAAAGTTGGGTAATGCAAGCACGGGAGCATGAGTAAGTAAATTCTTAAGCTCATTGAATGTGGTATCTTGTGATGGTCCCCAAACAAAAGGTGCATTTTTCTTACTCAAAGCATGTAAAGGTGAAGCAATGGTGCTAAAATCCTTCACAAATCTACGATAGAAACCGGCTAAACCAAGAAAACTACGCACTTGTTGCAAATTGGTTGGTTGGGGCCAAGTTTTAATAGCATTGATCTTAGATTCATCTACATGAACACCCTTAGAAGACACAACGAAACCCAAGAAAATGAGCTTATCGACACCAAAAAGGCATTTGTCCATATTAGCATAAAGGCGCTCTTTTCTAAGAGTTTGTAGAACGGTTCTAAGATGGGTGACATGAGCTTTGAGAGATTTGCTAAATACGAAAATATCGTCAAAGTAGACCACAACAAATACACCAATGTAGGGACGAAGAACAAAATGCATGACTCTCATGAAAGTACCGGGTGCTTCGGATAAACCTATTGGCATAACAAGCCATTCATATAAGCCAAATTTGGTCTTAAATGCAGTTTTCCATTCATCACCTTCTTGGATGCGTATTTGATAGTAGCCACTTTTAAGATCAATTTTAGAGAAAATGGTAGCTCCGCTAAGCTCATCTAGCATATCATCTAGGCGTGGGATAGGGTAACGATAACGCACGGTAATAGCATTGATAGGACGACAATCAGAACACATGCAAAATGTACCATCTTTCTTGGGAACAAGGATTACCGGGACGACACATGGGCTCAAGCTTTCACGTACATGGCCGTTGTCGATGAGTTGTTGTACTTGCCATTGGATCTCCTTGGTTTCCTCGGGGTTGACGCGGTAGGGAGCCTTGTTAGGAAGGGGTGCTCCGGGGATGAGGTCGATGCGATGTTCGATGCCTCATAGAGGAGGTAGACCCGAAGGTAGCTCGTCGGGAAATACATCTTGGAATTCCTGCAAGAGAGAAGATAACACTAAAGGTAGATTGTGAGAGTTGTTAGTTTTGGGTGCCTCGTCTTTGCACAAAAGGACATAGTGCATAACACTTGATGGGTTCTCACACACTTCTCTCATCTCACTTTTGGTGGCAAATAGGACTAGGTTTTTCTTGTCGCTCATCATGGAGGCACTCAATTTGGGCTTGTGGCGCTCACTCTCTTTGTGGTGGTTCGCTCTCTTACTATTCTCTCCACGATGGGTGGCGTGCTTGTCGGCGATCACTTGGCTAGGAGACATAGGTCGTAGCATGTACTCCTTTCCCTTCATCTTGAAGCTATAGTGATTTGTCCGCCCGTTGTGGATGACTCCTCGGTCAAATTGCCATGGTCGTCCAAGGATGAGATGGCAAACGGACATTGGAACGACATCACACTCCAAATTATCTTCGTAAGCTCCGATCTTGAAGGGAATTTGCACCATATGCTCGACTTGGATAGTGCCGGAGTCGCTTAGCCATTGAACCTTGTAGGGATGTGGGTGCTTCATCTTGACTAATTAGAGCTTGGAGCATAGTTCTTCACTTGCCAAGTTATGACAACTCCCTCCATCGATGATGACCTTCACGGACCTTCCATTGATGCCGGCCTTGGTATGGAAGATATGGCATCTTTGGTCTTCGTCTTGTTGATGTTGAAGTGTCAAGACCTTGGAGACTACAAGAGCGGGGCTCGAATCTTCGTCGCAAAAGACTTGATCATCTTCATCCTCGTTCACTTGCCGGTGCATGGCCACATTCTCAAGGGCTTCCATTTCACCTTCACTCATTGAGTCATATGTACCATCATCGTTGAAGATCATGGTGCGTTTGTTGGTACATTCGAAGGACTTGTGGCCTCGGCCGCCGCATGTGAAACACTTGAGTGAACTTGTCTTGATGGTCTCATCGGTTGGAGTAGATGATGATGAAGCTCGCGGCTTGAAGTTGCTTGTAGTAGGAGGATGACTTGAGTTTGTCGAAGTTTTCTTGTAACTTGACTTGTTGTTGTTGCTTGTAGATGGTTTGGTTGAGGTAGAAGGTGTTGGAGTCATTGTAGGTTGAGAGTTGGAGAAACCATAGGACTTGGATGAGAACTTGGCATACTTGAATTCATCTTGCACTTGATGTTCCGCTTTGGTAGCTTGATGAACTAGCTCAATGAGGTTCGAGTATGGTTGGAAGTCGGCAATCTTCTTGATAGGATGATTGAGTCCATTCAAGAAACGTGCCATCGTTTGTTCATCATCTTCCGTGACATTGGCTCGTATCATGGCAATCTCCATTTCCTTGTAGTACTCTTCAATGCTCTTGGTTCCTTGCTTGAGGAGTTGGAGTTTCTTGAAGAGGTCGCGGTTGTAGTAGGTTGGCACAAAACGTGCTCTCATGACATCCTTCATTTGCGCCCAAGTGGTGATTGGTGGTTCACCTCTTGCCTCACGACGCTCAATGACTTGTTCCCACCATATGAGGACGTAGTCTTGGAACTCAAGGGATGCCATCGCAATCTTCTTCTCTTCCTCATAGTTGTGCAAACGAAAGATCTTGTCAACCTTCAATGCCCATGATAGGTACTCTTCGGGATCATTGCTTCCGGTGAACTTGGGCATGGTGAACTTTAGCTTGCCGTAGCATTGCTCTTCATCGTGTTGAGGTCGAGGGTGATGACGTCCTTGATGAGGAGGATTGTTTCCCTCAACATGTTCTTGTCATGGAGGATTTCCATTGTCTTGTTGCTCTTGTTGAACTTGAGGTTCTTGGCGAGCTTTTGGAGTAGCTTGTCGAGCTTGATGATGCACATGTGATTGATAAATCCTCTCTTGAACTTCATCGCGAAGCGCTTCTTGTTGCTCACGAGCTTGCCGGTTTCGTGTGGCGACGGCTCAACTTGAATCTCGGAGGGCACGTTGCGCCTCAAGTGCTTGAGCTTCTCGCCGTAGTTGTTCTTGACGTTGTGCCTCAGCATCTTGCTCGTCTTGGTGTAGACGTGCACGTTCTTCCTCTTGTTGGCATTGACATTGCCGTTCTTGTGCGTGCGCAAATGTAGCTTGGTTGAGGCGATGTTGATGCCCTTGCGCTCGAAGTTGCTCTTGAGAATCAGTTTCGTGTAGAGGATTGCGGTTTGCTTGACGTTCTTGGCGCGTGGCTTGGCGAAGAGTGTTCGACGTCGGTGTACTTGAGTGGTCGGAGGAATGTCGACTTGAGTGGCTCCGTCTTGAGGAGGAAGAAGTGGTAGAAGAGTGGTTGACCAACAAGGCACGAATCTCGTCCATTCTTGCATCGTTCTCTTGTTTGTGTTGGTCGAGCTTGTGGTCGAAGTAGTCTCTTGTACGTTGCTCGGAGAGGCGTAAGTCGGTGGCGAGATTGTCGATGCGGTCGCTCATTGCTTGTTATTCTTGATGCAAAGCTCGTTGTGCACCGAAGAGGTGGCTCTTGGTGACGTAGGTGTTCGGGTCGTCGTCTTGCTCGATGAAGAGTGGGTTGGTAGAAGAACTTGGCCTATCCATCATTCCAAGCAAATATGTGAGTGGGAGAAAGAGAAGAACTTATACCAAATGTACCTTGACCGATGTTGAAGATGGATCAATGATCCTCAAATGTGGAACAAGGAAATAGCACAATTGGTACCGATTCTTGTCGGTTCTCACACCTACACAAGTAAAAGCTTATGGTGGAGCTTGGTGAGGATGGTGGCACAAAATTTGATGCAATTGTTAGTAAGACTCAATAATGTTGAAAAAGATTCGCAAATTCGCAAATGCAACAAGTAGACCAAGCAAGTAGTGATACACGGAAACACACACGAAAATAGATAAAAGGGGTCGTGCAACCAAAAATGAGCGGAAAATGTGGAATCCACAGAAAATACTCTTGTTGCACAACACTAGAGAGACGCTAGCACGATTGCACAATAGGCGGATACGAAACTTGTGCACGACCTACTAAGCAAAAATGCAACGACTTCTATCCCAAGTATGCTATATGTATTGTGTTCCGATGATATGATCCAAGATGATCGAGTATGACAATCTTAATGTAGTATGATGCTATGGTCTTGCTTAAAAGCTCTTTGCTTATCTTTCTCTTTTGCTTAAAAGCTTGTTTGGCTCTTTCTCTTTTGAGCTCTTTCTTTGGCCACTTATGCAAAACTTCACGAACCAAGCTAGCGATTGTGTATGCGATGACAACCTTGTGTCACAAGATATGATAGCAAGATGAAAGGAGATATGCAATGGAAGGTGCGGATCGACTATCTCTAATGTGCACAAGTAGCGTTGCCGGCAATACTCAAATGGCTAGTCTCGATAGGAAAGGTACGCAAAATGGGCTATGTGGTTATCAATGTAATGGCAAGGAGTAGACCAAGATGCCGTCGAGATTACCGTCCTTGCTTACGGTTGAGGGTGTCAAAATTGTTGAGTGGTTGTTGTCGATGACGAGTCTGTGGCGATGATGAAGTGGTCGGTTACGTAGTGCACGGTCTTCAGTACGTTGGCGAAGATGCCGCTGCACCGTAGTCAGAGTTGTCGAAGTAGCGGAAGTCGACGAAGAGGCGCAGACTTTCTGTCTAGGCCGGAAGTTCCGGGCAAGACGGAAGGTCCGGGAGCCGGAAGGTCCGAGCGGGGCCGGAAGGTCTGGGAGCCGGAAGTTCCGGGCGGGGCCGGAAGGTCCGGTGGTCGCGATTCTGCCAAGAACAGGAAATTTGGGGAACGTGGATTTGGGCGGAAAAACTTCGGGAAAAACCCAAATCCGATGGGGAAAAGAAAATTTTGGGTGGATGGGAGGGTGGGGAAGCCAGATCTATGTGCCACACATGAAATCCATGGATCAAATCCAACAAAACTTCATCACACCAACAAATCACAAAAAAAATTGGGAGGGCTATTTTTGTGGGGATTTTCAAAATTGCGACGAATCACAACAAAATTAGGCTAGAAAACAAAGAGGGACAGGGGCTCCAAATTCATGATCAACCTTGCTCTGATACCAAGATGATGTAGGGTAGAACCCTAGATGCCCGATCTTTCATGATTGGAGCAGATCCCGCAATGAACACGAAGAACACGAGGGGAAAACACGAGGGGAAACACGAGAGAAATCACTGAAACCAACGAGATTCGATTACACATGTGCTAGATCCTCGAAACACAAAGAGATACATGATCCATGATCAACAAAGGACGATACAAGTATCTAGTTCATCTTCGTGAGGAGGCCTTGAATCCGCGAGGGATCTTCCCGTGAGGGGTCTTGAATCCAAGCGTGGATCTTCTCCGAAGAGACCGCGGTCTCTCGATCGAGAAGAACCACAAGGATGAGCAAAGCTCTATCTCTATAATGAGCTATCACATTTGCTAACCCTAAAACAGAGGTAGAAGAAGAGTATATATAGTCTCGGGGGCGAAAGGGTACACGGGCATCGGCCCAAGTCACTGCGCACAGGCAGGGCCGGAAGTTCCGGGCAGGGCCGGAAGTTCCGGGCGCCGAAGGTTCCGGGCCAGGTTCCGGGCGGGGTCCGGCCTAACCAGAGAGTTGGCACAGTGGGAGCTGGGCTGGCATCCGGGGGCCGGAAGTTCCGGGCAGGCCGGAGGTTCCGGAGGCCGGCAGGTCCGGCCCAGGTTCCGGGCTAGTTCCGGGCTAACCAGAGAGTTGGCGCACCCGGGCTCGTCTGGGTCGTCGGGGGCCGAAAGTTTCAGGTCGGCCGGAGGTTCCGGGGGATGAAAGTTCCGGGCTCCGGTCGGAAGTTCCGGGCTGAACAGAGAGTTGACGCCTGTTCCTTCTTCCTCAGCTGTCGGCTCCATGGCTTGTGTGTTGTACCTGATCACACATAGTGTTTCTGACTTAGGCAGTAGCCATGTCTCGTTCGAAGGAAAGGGAAACTGAAGTAGGAGTGATGTCACCTCGGATTGAATAGCATGAGCTCTTGCTCTTGTCATGGGTCCACTTGGGGCTTGGATAGTTGAGGTAGTGTCCATGGGGATGACCGTGGGATGCTCCGCATCAAAAAGTGAGCAAAAACGGTATTGCAATGCTTGGAAACAAGGCCTAGGGTTCATACTTTCACTAGTGCAAAGTCTCTCAACAATGATAACATAATTGGATCATATAACAATCCCTCAACGTGCAACAAAGAATCACTCCAAAGTTTCTATCGGAGAACGTAGGACGAAAACGTGCATCAACCCCTATGCATAGATTACCCCAATGTCACATCGGCGCGCCCAGGGGGGTAGGGGGCGCCCCCCTGGTTTGTGGACTCCTCGGGACTCTTCTGGTCCAGCTCCGATGCTTCAGGGGTCTCTTTTGGTCCATAAAAAATCACCGTAAATTTCAGCTCGTTTGGACTCCGTTTGATATTCCTTTTCTATAAAACTCAAAAACAAGGGAAAAAACAAAAACTGGCACTGGGCTCTAGGTTAATAAGTTAGTCCCAAAAATAATATAAAATAGCATATTAATGCATATAAATCATCCAAAACAGATAATATAATAGCATGGAACAATAAAAAATTATAGATACGTTGGAGAAGTATCAAGCATCCCCAAGCTTAATTCCTGCTCGTCCTCGAGTAGGTAAATGATAAAAACAGAATTTTTGATGTGGAATGCTACCTAACATATTTATCAATGCAATCTTCTCTATTGTGGCATGAATGTTCAGATCCATAAGATTCAAAACAAAAGTTTAATATTGACATAAAAACAATAATACTTCAAGCATACTAATAAAGCAATCATGTCTTCTCAAAATAACATGTCCAAAGAAAGTTATCCCTACAAAATCATATAGTCTGGCTATGCTCCATCTTCATCACACAAAGTATTTAATCATGCATAAACCCGATGACAAGCCAAGCAATTGTTTCATACTTTTGATGTTCTCAAACTTTTTCAACTTTCACACAATACATGAGCGTGAGCCATGGATATAGCACTATAAGTGGAATAGAATATGGTGGTTGTGGAGAAGACAAAAAGAAGGAGAAAGTCTCACATCAACTAGGCGTATTAACGGGCTATGGAGATGCCGATCAATAGATATAAATGTGAGTGAGTAGGGATTGCCATGCAACAGATGCACTAGAGCTATAAGTGTATGAAAGCTCAAAAAGAAACTAAGTGGGTGTGCATCCAACTTGCTTGCTCACGAAGACCTAGGGCAATTTGAGGAAGCCCATCATTGGAATATACAAGCCAAGTTCTATAATAAAAAAAATCCACTAGTATATGAAAGTGACAAAATAGGAGACTCTCTATCATGAAGATCATGGTGCTACTTTGAAGCACAAGTGTGGAAAAAAGGATAGTAACATTGTCCCTTCTCTCTTTTTCTCTCATTTTTTTGTTGGGCTCTTTGGCCTCTTTTTTATTATTTTTTGTTTGGGCTCTTTGGCCTCTCTTTTTTTCGTCCGGAGAATCATCCCAACTTGTGAGGGAATCATAGCTTCCATCATTCTTTCCTCACATGGGATAATGCTCTAATAATGATGATCATCACACTTTTATTTACTTACAACTCAAGAATTACAACTCGATTCTAGAACAAGGTATGACTATATGAATGCCTCCGGCGGTGTACCGGGATGTGCAATGATCAAGAGTGACATGTATAAGAAAATATGAATGGTGGCCTTGCCACAAATACTACTCCAACTACATGATCATGTAAAGCAATATGACAATGATGGTATGTGTCCTAATAAACGGAACGGTGGAAGTTGCATGGCAATATATCTCGGAATGGCTATGGAAATGCCATAATAGGTAGGTATGGTGGCTGTTTTGAGGAAGGGTATATGGTGGGTTTAATGCACCGGCGAAAGTTGCGCGGTACTAGAGAGGCTAGTAATGGTGGAAGGGTGAGAGTGCGTATAATCCATGGACTCAACATTAGTCATAAAGAACTCACATACTTATTGCAAAAGTCTATTAGCTATCGAAACAAAGTACTTCACGCATGCTCCCAGGGGGATAGATTGGTAGGAAAATACCATCGCTCATCCCCGACCGCCACTCATAAGGAAGACAATCAATAAATAAATCATGCTCCGACTTCATCACATAACGGTTCACCATACGTGCATGCTATGGGAATCACAAACTTTAACACAAGTATTTCTACCAATCCACAATTACTCACTAGCATGACTCTAATATCACCATCTTTATATCTCAAAACAAATGCAAGGAATCAAACCTCTCATAGTATTCAACACTCTTTAAATGAAAGTTTTTATTATATCCCTCTTGGAGGCCCATCATATTAGGACTAAATTCATAACCTAAGAAAATTACCATGTTGTTTAGAGACTCTCAAAATAATATAAGTGAAGCATGAGAGTTCAACAATTTCTATAAAATAAAGCCACCGCCGTTCTCTAAAAAGATATAAGTGAAGCGCTAGAGCAACTGACAAACTACTCCAAAAAGATATAAGTGAAGATCAATGAGTAGTCAAAAAATTAAGTAACTATGTGAAGACTCTCTCTCATCTAAGAATTTCAGATCTTAAGTATTTTATTCAAACAGCAAGCAAAATAAAATAAAATAGCATTTCAAGGATAGCACATATCATGTGAAGAAGTAAAAACTTAGGCTCAACCAAAACTGACCGATCATTGTTGAAGAAGAAAGGTGGGATGCCAACCGGGGCATCCCCAAGCTTAGATGCTTGAGACTTCTTGAAATATTAACTAGGGATGCCTTGGGCATCCCCAAGCTTGAGCTCTTGTGTCTCCTTAATTCCTCATATCATGGTTTCCCTAATTCTTCAAAACTTCATCCACACAAAACTCAACAAGAACCCGTGAGATAAGTTAGTATAAATCAATGCAATAACCTTATCTTTCTCTACTGTAGCAAATCACTAAAATTATTATTTAACATTGCATACTAAATGCCTCTGCATATTTAACACTCCTATCCTCAAATAGAATCATTAAACAAGCAAACATATGCAAACAATGCAAACATAACAGCAATCTGACTAAACAGAACAGTCTATAAAGAATGCAAGAGGAATCATACTTCCCTAACTCCAAAAAATCTGAGAAATTACCACACTGTATAAAATTTGTTGTTACTAATTTTGTAAAAATTTCAAGATTTTATCACATCCTGACTTTCCAGAAGAATTCAGACAATGATAGAAAACTTTCTGTTTTCAAAACAGCAACATATAGACTTGCAAAATAAGCATGGTAAAGGCTATACATGACCTTTTTATTGAACTAAAAGATGGAAAACATTATTCTAAATATCAGCAAGCAAATAAAACTAAAATAAAATTACGCTCCAAGCAAAACTCATATCATGTGACGAATAAAATTATAGCTCCAAGTAAGGTTACCGATGATGTTGGAGACGAAAGAAGGGATGCCTTTCGGGGCATCCCCAAGCTTAGTTGCTTGGGTATTCCTTGAATATTAACTTGTGGTGCCTTGGGCATCCCCAAGCTTAGGTTCTTGCCACTCCTTATTCTCCTCATATCGATATCTCACCCAAAACTTAAAAACTTCAATCACACAAAACTTAATGTAACTTCGTGAGATAGGTTAGTATGATAAAGAGCAAATCATTCACTTGGGTACTGTCAAAGACAAGATTCATAATTGTTCTCACACAATGCCTACTGTACCTTATCATTTCCATAATTTATATCACTTAATATAAGCTATGGAAACACTAAAACAAGCAAACTATGCATTGAAAATAGAATCTATCAAAAACAGAACAGTCTGTAATGATCTGAACAACAACCATACTTCTGTTACTCCAAAATTCTGAAAAATTAGGAAAACGTAGGAAATTTGTATAGCAATCTTGTGAAAAAAATTCAGAATTTTATCACGCTCCAGTGAATTTTCAAAATTCTGCTACTGGATGCAAAAGTTTCTGTTTTTGCACAGAATCAAGTCAACTATCATCCTCACTATCCCAAAGGCTTTACTTGGCACTTTATTGAAACAAAAGCTATAAAACATGATTACTACAGTATCCTAATCATGTGAACACACAAAAACAGTAGGGGTAAATATTGGTTTGTCTCCCAATAAGCGCTTTCCTTTAATGCCTTTCTAGCTAGGCATGATGATTTCAATGATGCTCACATAAAAGATAAGAATTGAAACATAAAGAGAGCATCATGAAGCACGTGACTAGCACATTTAAGTCTAACCCACTTCCTATGCATAGGGATTTTGTGAGCAAACAATTTATGGGAGAAAGAATCAACTAGCATAGGAATCCAAAACAAACATAACTTCAAGATTTTCAACGCATAGAGAGGAAACCTGATATTATTGCAATACCTACAAGCATATGTTCCTCTCTCATAATAATTTTCAGTAGCATCATGAATGAATTCAACAATATAACTATCACATAAAGCATTCTTTTCATGATACATAAGCATAAAAATTTTATTACTCTCCACATAAGCAAATTTCTTCTCATTCATAATAGTGGGAGCAAACTCAACAAAATAACTATCATGTGATACTTGATTGGGGTAATCCAATTGAAAATTGAAATCATGATGACAAGTTTCATGGTTATCATTATTCTTTATAGCATACATGTCATCGCAATAATCATCATAGATAGCAACTTTGTTCTCATAATCAATTGGAACCTCTTCCAAAATAGTGGATTCATCACTTAATAAAGGCATGACCTCTCCAAATCCACTTTTATCAATATTGTGAAAAGATTCAACACCCTCCAAAATAGTGGGATAATTGTTATCTAAAGTTGGCACTCTTCCAAACCCACTTTCATAAATATTGCAATCATCATAAATAGGAGGCATGCAATCATCATAACAAATTTGCTCATCCAAAGTAGAGGGACTAAAAAGATCATCTTCATCAAGCACAGCATCACAAGCTTGGGACAAACATTAATTGCGGCAAATAAATTCTCAAACATGTCACTCTCATCAAACATAGAATCCCCAAGCTTGTGGCTTTGCATATCATAAGCATAATCACTCTCATCATTAATAGTATGAATAGCACCAATAGTATAGCAATTATTATCATCCCAATTTTCTAAGTTGGTGCCAAAAATATTTTCAAGATTATAGGAAGTACCATTAATTTCCCAATCATAATCATCACAATGAGTAATAGGCATAACAAAATCATCCTCAATAGTTTCTTCGGATATTGTGCCATGAGACAAAGAATCAATATCATCATCAAGTATATCATCTTCCACAATTATTTTTGGTTCATTCTCATGAGGCATAACAATAATGGGAGCAACATCATTTGGGAGGGATACCTTTTTACCTTTGCTTCTCCGTCTTTTCTTTTTCTCCTCCACGTCATGTGTGGGTTTAATCAACTTTTTGGAGCTCCTTATTGATGAGATTGGTTGCATAGGGAGCTCATTCTCGTAACATGTTTCATCATGAGAGACAATAGGAGGGAAAGTGGAAATATTTACCCTTTCATTAGTACTTTTATACTCTATTGGTTTTCCCATCTTTTTATAGTTGGCAATATAAGCATTCTCATTGCAATTTACCACACAAAACATATAGATTTCTTTAAGAGTAGTTTCAGCATGGTCCGTGAATATAAAGGCTTAAAACCAACTATTTTTATGTGACAATTCTTCACACCCCAAAAATAAACAAAGTTCATTATAAAGTTCAAGGGTGATCAAGTTATTGCTATATTTGGACACGATTCGATCATGAAAAAGTTTGCATTGGAAATTAAGATGACCAACTCTATTGCAAATTTCACAAGTAATGGGATGAAGACAGCATAATTTTGTAGCAAATTTATCTATCACCTTAAGCCACTGATTGGTTTCATCATGTTTATGCTTCTTACAAAATCTATCATCCCTATAAGGCATGTCTTCACAAACTCTATGCACTCCACAAAAGTTGACATGCTTATAAGAAACATCTTTATCATGGCTAGTGCAATCATCATTGGTATCATGAATATTCATAGCAAGCACACTAACAACATTGAAATCATGTTTATCATTCAAAGATTTAGTGCAAACATTTTATTGACTTCTTCTTCCAACACTTGAGCACAATTTTCCTTTCCATCATTTTCACGAAAGACATTAAAAAGATGAAGCATATGAGGCAACCTCAATTCCATTTTATGGTAGTTTTATTTTATAGACTAAACTAGTGATAAAACAAGAAACTAAAAGATTCAATTGCAAGATCTAAAGATATACCTTCAAGCACTCACCTCCCCGGCAACGGCGCCAGAAAAGAGCTTGATGTCTACTACGCAACCTTCTTCTTATAGACTCGTGTTGGGCCTCCAAGCGCAGAGTTTTGTAGGACAGTAGCAAATTTCCCTCAAGTGGATGACCTAAGGTTTATCAATCCGTGGGAGGCGTAGGATGAAGATGGTCTCTCTCAAACAACCCTGCAACCAAATAACAAAGAGTCTCTTCTGTCCCCAACATACCCAATACAATGGTAAATTGTATAGGTGCACTAGTTCGGCGAAGAGATGGTGATACAAGTGTAATATGGATGGTAGATATAGTTTTTTGTAATCTAAAATATAAAAACAGCAAAGTAACAAAAGTGAGCAAAAACGGTATTGCAATGCTTGGAAACAAGGCCTAGGGTTCATAATTTCACTAGTGCAAAGTCTCTCAACAATGATAACATAATTGGATCATATAACAATCCCTCAACGTGCAACAAAGAATCAATCCAAAGTTTCTATCGGAGAACGTAGGACGAAAATGTGCATCAACCCCTATGTATAGATTACCCCAATGTCACCTCAGGAATCCGCGAGTTGAGTGCCAAAACATACATCAAGTGAATCAATAGAACATCCTATTGTCACCACAGATATCCTATTGCAAGACATACATCAAGTATTCTCAAATCCAATACTCAATCCAACATAACGAACCCTCAAAGAGCCAGACTCAATTCATCACAAGAAGGTAGAGGGGGAGAAACACCATATGATCCAACTATAATAACAAAGCTCGCGGTACATCAAGATCGTGCCAAATCAAGAACACGAGAGAGAGAGAGAGAACAAACACATAGCTACTAGTACATACCCTCAGCCCCGAGGGTGAACTACTCACTCCTCGTCATGAAGACCATCGGGATGATGAAGATGGCCTCCGATGATGGTTTCCCCCTCCGGCAAGGTGCCGGAACGGGCTCCCGATTGGTTTTTCGTGGCTACAGAGGCTTGCGGTGGTGGAACTTCTGATCTAGGGTTCTTTTCGGAGGTTTCTATATTTATAAGAATTTTTGGCGTCGGAAACAAGTCAAGGAGGTGCCCGAGAGGCCCACAAGCCCTCCGGGCGTGCCCCCTGGCTTGTGGACTCCTCGGGACTTTTCTGGTCCAGCTCTGATGCTTCGGGGGTCTCTTTTGGTCCATAAAAATCACCATAAATTTTCAGCTCGTTTGGACTCCGTTTGATATTCCTTTTCTGTAAAACTCAAAAACAAGGAAAAAATAGAAACTGGCACTGGCCTCTAGGTTAATAAGTTAGTCCCAAAAATAATATAAAATAGCATATTAATGCATATAAAACATCCAAAACAGATAATATAATAGCATGGAACAATAAAAAATTATAGATGCATTGGAGACGTATCACCCCCCTCCTCCCTCCTCCCCCTCCCTCCTGCCCCCCTCCATCTCTCCTCACTCTGTGCTGTATAATGTAGTTTTTTTAATGTTTTCTCAATACAATAGTATGTAGATTATTTGCATGGAATAGAAAACTTTCAATGTAGGTCGTTGAATAGAGTATATTTTTTTAGTAAATGTAGGTCTTTTGAATAGAATAGAAAATTAGTAAATATAGGTCTTTTGAATAGAATATTTTCAATGTAGGTCTTTGAATAGAGTAGATTTTTTTAGTAAATGTAGGTATTTTGAATAGAATAGAAATGTGGCGCAGGGTACATCACCGATGATATGTTAGTTGTTATAAAAAATGTTAGTAGTTTCGTTATAAAAAAAATTAGGTATAGAAAGTTTCAAAAGTTTACTAATTTTGTTCATAGGTTTGGATGTAGTTGATGCCTACTGAATTTTGAGAGAAAGAGAGACCTAATGATATGAAATGGTTTCGCAAAAAAAAATGAAATGATATGAAATGATACCAAGTTTGAAATTTTCTATACAAATGCTCATGTGTTTATGCTTATATGTGGCGCAGGGTATATTACTGACGAGACGGTCGACGACACCCAGAAGGTCGACGACACCCAGAAGGTCACCGTCGACACCCGCATCCTCGACAACCATTGTCTATAGTGAGTAAACATGTATATCTAGTGTTGTGTACTAGTGTTGCTCAAATATGATGGAGATTTAGACATGTGATATGTAGTGTTGTGTAGTACTAGTGCTTGCCCAAGTGGCCTTTGTTTGCAGGGAACACCTCTGAGTGGCCTATGTTTTGCCGGAGTGTTGATTAATTTCCATTCCGGCAAATTTTAGGCGCTCGATATGTCCTTTTTAGCAAAGGTCATGCCGGATTTTCCATGAATTTTGGCATGACTTGTGCTAGAATATGTAGGAAATATTGAGTGCCTTGGATTTGCCGAAAAGAGAATTAAACGACATTTCGAGTTGACTTTAAGTCTGTCGGGGCTCCATACATGACAGTTAAAAAATCAGTGAGGAAGAGTCTCCACCATATATGAGAGAAGAAGAATGCCAACTGTTGTCGTGGGGGTCGCTTCTCCTTCTTCTCATTGTGCTAGACCATTGTTATGCACTAGGGGAAGGAGGAGTAGCGACCATCACCGATGGTCAAAAAAATAGTGACGGAGAGTGTCCACCATATATGAGAGAAGAAGAATCCTGACTGTTGTCATGAGGGGAGCTTCTTCTTCATTTGAAGGTGCTAGACATTTTGGTGTAATGCACTTTCAAATGAAAGTAGGAGCTTCCATCACCGAGAGTCGCAAATGTCAGAGAGGAAGAATCCCGACTGTTATCATGGGGGTCGCTTCTCCTTCGTTCTCATGTGCTAGACATTTTGGTGTAATGCAGTCGGGAACAAAGGGAGGAGCGACCATCATCGATGGTCGAATATATCAGAGAGGGAGTGCCCGCCATATACACCACGTGAGCTGAGAGTTTCAAGAAAAGACTCGACAGACTGATAGTCAACCCGTCATGAATCATAATGATCTAAATAAGTTTTTGTAGCACATATATTGAATTTCAGAAGTTTAATCTTTGAATTACGAACATAGGAAATGCCTGACGATGATAGGATCCCTGAGTGCGAGTATTGCGGCGACGACCGGGTTCTGTGCGACAGGCCTCACCTAGAAGATGGTCGGCGCTTCAGTATTAAGCTCGACGAGACCTTCGATGTTTATACGGTACACAATGATGACAAGTCTTTTTCGTAATTAAGCATGACTTCTGCTTCTTCAACGTGTAATTTCCGTTTTCTACAATTTGACTAGTGCATCTCCTGCCATGCAAGATGTTATGTCTTGGAGAAGCTGGATTTTGAAGATCATGAGAATATGGAGATAAAGAGAGTTAACCTCAGGACCAATCATGGCTATGCTTTTGACGTAAAGCTATACAATGCGGTGACCTACTCCCATTTTGGTTGCTCTAATTGGGCAGCATTATGCAAGGCGTATGGTTTTCAGGAGGATATGCATGTCACCTTCGATCTGGGTGATGATCCTGAAGATGACATCGATGAAGATAATGTCGATGAAGATACACTAGTACAGCGAGGTGCTATACAAACGGTTTTTAACCCCTTTCCGCGACGGCGTTTGGAACCGTCGCCAAGTGAGTGTGTGCGATACGGGGGTCCTTCCCACATGACCCAGAAACCGTCGGGGATAGGGAGCCATGATGCAGAGGCCTTGCCAAATGTAATCGTATGCGATGTAGCACACACTAAATTCTTTCGCACGTGTGGGATCGGTGATTAAATGTTTCTAATGATGCAGTGAAACCAAACGGTGTGCCATAATGAACCATTTGGGAAACAGTATGTAAGGCACACGGGCCAAGATATGAACTATGTGCGATATGTGCCCCATCGCACATAAGTTTTCTGTGGAACTCGTGTGCCATGCAAGGCTCCATCACACACGTTTCCGAACAATTACCGTGTGCGATAATGTTCTATCACAAACGGTTCAGGAGCCCCTTCGCACACAAACAAGTGTTGTAGACCGTTTGTGATTTGTTGTGTACCACCAACGGTTGCGGTAAGAGTGACGTGTGCTTTTCGTTTGGGATCGCACACGTTTCCTGAAAAATTTACGACTGGGATTGTATTTTACATTGGGCACGGTTTACTCCGAGCTCTCATGTGCGATAATGTGATATCACAAATGGTTCCAGAGCCCCTACGCACACATAGTAGTGCTGCAAATCGTTTACGATCTGCTGTGTATCACCGACGGTTCCGCTACGATTGACGTATGCTTTCCGATGTGGATCGCACACACTCATTTAGTTGAACCGTGTGCGGAGCAATTGGCAGGTCAAAGCAAAAATATCCCATTTGAATCGGCATGCAAAAAGCAAATTTGCCACAATATGCAATTGAACAAATAGGATGCACAGGAAGAACATTCATCAAATTTCGCAACAATTGCAATTGAACAAATGGTAGCTAAATTCCAATGATTTGTCGACATACATATGCATTACATAATTAATCATAATGTACGAAATACGAAGACCTCATCAGATGGAAAACAATGGATCCATGCATATATGTTTAGCGGCTAACTCTTACTCAATGTTTCAGGAGAAGGCATGCTGAAATCTTCATTATCACCAGTGGGATTGAAGTAGTGATTCAGGAAGAAGTCGCTGATAAATCTCCGAACCACCAGCAATTCACCAGCGGGGAGCGGTTCAGGGGTCCTTGGTTCTAAGATGAGCTGCAGTATTTTTAAGATCAGAATGTGCCATATGAGTGGAGTAGAAGATATTAATTAAGATAGACTTACTGGTACTAATTCGCGAGCATCTTCACAACTATCAGCAGATTTGCAGATGGAGATCATGTGTCTGCAAACATAGTATCCACAAAGGTTGGTCCCTGCTTGTTGCTGAGGACACTGAAATATTTTGTACAGAATTAGTCATGTATTTGTCCTGTTAGGAACAACCTAACCGGTGTTAGATGTATTTTTTTATCTTTGGACAGAAATAGAAAGAGGTTTATTTAGAAGCTTGAACATTTGACTAGCATAATAAAAGGTATTTGCAGACTATTGGATACATTATCCGAAAATAGCGGATTTCGCTGTGTTACCGGAGAAACGATCTCGTGCTGTAGAGGTAGTTTCCTCTTGAAGAGGGTTCTCTGGTTTAGTTTTCCACAATGCAAGCACACTGCAAATGAAGATGAATTTTGACAACTTCAATTATTGAACCAGATATGAATGCAAATTAATTTCAACATCATAGAATTCAATACCTATCCATGAATTGCTGAAGATGCGTCAGATCCTGAGCGTTTGTTGACTCTCTGAGAGAATCCATGTAGTAACTGTGTTCTTGTTTGGAACAATGAATACCAATATCCAATGATTGTTACATATTAAGAAACCCATGAACTTACGAATTATGTCAAAATCTGAAAGACAATCAGTGTATGGGTGGTTGTTTATTTGACTTACCATTCATGATATGGCCAGAGAAATGATTCTGCATGGGACGTGTTTTCGAAGATAAGGGCAACCGTGTTAATGGCCCACTCCCGTTCATCCTTACCATGTAATGTTGTGCCATTTGCTAATGCAGGATCTATGAAATACACACTCTCCTTTTTTCTTCTCTGCGCGTTCAATCCCCTGAGAGGAATAAAATGCAGTTAGATGTTTATCATTTACAGCCTTGTATGGAGAAGTTGATCAGAGTTTGTTAAGTACTTACAAAATCAGGCATCTAACAAGAGTGGCATCGAGCTCGTTGAAGTTGAAGAAGAGATGTAATTCCTCGAAAATCACACTAATGGAACCAGCATCGTGTCGGAAATGATCTCTGTTGTAGTAGACTAGCAGAGCATGATGACCTGCTAACATTTGATCCATGCAATATTTATGTAACTCGCGGCAACTGGAGCTGCACTCATCAAAGTATTCGCCAACAAGAAATGGCTGGCCATGGACGTAATTGCGTGCTTCAAGTACATCTGCTTTATTTTTAGCAAGCAGCAAATCTATTTCTTCATCATCCATGCTGTCAGAAATAATATTACTCTCCGACTCGAACAACTTGCTGTTAATTTGGTTCTGGGCGATGAGTGCTTTAAGTAAGAGGCAATCATTCTCTTTCCTCTTCGCTCTCGAGGCGCGTTTCCTCACGGGTATAGCCTTTTTGCCCGCTTCCTTCTTGGTACTTGAAGCACTTCTGGTCATAGGTCTGGTTGGCTGAAAGGCAGGCTGCCGAGCAGACTGTAAAGCTTCGACGGACTACTTAGCAGACGGTTTAGCTATGCCGGACTACTAAGCTGGCTGTGCTGCTGTGACGGACTGCTGGGCTATAGGAGCAGATGCATCGGACTGCTGACCATGCGTTGAAGCTATGTCAGGTTTCTACGCAGGTGGTGCCAACTTGCCGGTGTGCTGAGGAGGCCGTGCCAATGCGTTGGTTTGCTGAGCAAGCAGTGCTGATGCATTGGTATGCTGATCACGCAGCTGCGGACTGACGAACTGATGAGCAGTCGGTTCTGGATCTACAGACTGCTTAGCAGGCGGTTCCGAAGCATTAGACTGCTTAGCAGTCCGTTCCACCAGGTTGGTCTGCTGAGCATGTGGTGCAGCTAGGTCTCCCCCCGCTGCTTCAGCGGCCGACATCTGAACCGGTGGTGGGTCTTCAGCAGTTGTAGGCCTTGCCACTGGCTGCTCTGGGGCGGACGATGACATGGCCTATACGGCACAAAGTCGGGCGGGTTGATCATAGGTTGATGCATCAGCCGTCGGATTACGAGTATTAGGTTCTTTGGGGGAAGCACGCGAGAGCTGCTGTGGCAAGGAGAGCGTCACCGGTTGAGGGGCGACATTGGTTGCTCTTGGCGGGGCTTTAGGGATCTCATCCATTAAGTCTATTTCCTTTCGTGGCCACTGGATGTGATGTAACAGTGTTTCTCCCAAGGTCCTATGCTCATCACAGTCTCCTAGGACATTCTTCAGGGCAAATTCATTGAATCCAGGCTTTACTTCAGTCACGTAGCACTTCACACAGCCCGGCTTCAATGGCACATTGTCCAACAAGAGGCCCTCTTCCAAGAAGGGTGGGCAAACCCAGGCTGTTGCACATTTTAATGTACCTTCATAATGTGTAAGCACGCCCTTCAGTCTGTCTTTCATTCCAGATAGATCAGATATGGCATCATCATGAGCAGCTGCAGTCTCAGTGTCGCTGGGGTCAGCTGATGCACATCTACTCTTGTGCGGTGTTGTCGCGCAATAACCATCATCCTCCATGCCCGCCTCCCCTCCCATCTGCTGGCTATCTGTCAGTGTTAGAGTCTTCTACATCATCATTGACTCCTCAATTCCATTTGAATAGTCGGATACATGTCCTTCCTCAACCTTTCATACAATTCATTCTGCTTCATTTCACTCCTCGTTTTTTTCATGCTGAGCCTCTCTTCTTTGCTGAGTGTGAAAGCCCTCTTGTGCGGGACATTAACACCTATACCCCTTGCACGGCCAGGGGGCTCTCTTGTTTCCAGAGCATCGGACAGAATGTCACATGGCCCTGAGTTCCTGTAGAACCTTCCAGGGATCTCGGAAACCTTTAACATCACGCGATACAGTTTTTCATCATGTGAGTTTTCAAAGTAATAAGTTCCGTCATCACGCCTCCTTGCATGTGCCCACAAGTAGTCTCTAGCGCGTTCGCCCCTGATTTCACTAAAGACCGGTTTCCCACCCGCAGCTACTGCTTCTTTGTCCTCCTGGTCCCATATCGGTTTCATGCCGTAGTATCCTGCCACACCCATACAGTGGGGGTGTGTGTTCCTCTTCTGAAGTTCCGATTGCTTGGCACTCTTCGTAGCAAACTCTGTAGTTGCCCTGACCCTTTTGAATTCTGCCTAGTCCGCCTTTGTAATTTGGGGGTATGCGGGGATTGGGTCCTTGCCTTCACTCAAGTACTTCTTGTACATCACGTGCTTCCAGTTTCTCCAAGCAACCCTAGCCTTCTTCAGTGTAGCGTGTTCCACCTGCATTCTCCACTGCTCTGGAACGTCGAAGTTATCCATGATCTCCTGGACTATCCTTTGTCGTGTTTCTGTGTCAGCCTTCCGAAACCCCGGCAGATTAATGTTGAGCCTTGCCCTGCCAATAAATCCACACACACTCCTGAACCTTGTGTGTGCTTTATCTGGTTTAGTTGGAGCCCAAGACTTTAAATCGATATCGGTTACTTCATATACACCTTTTGGCTGGTGTGTTGGCTTCCTTGGAGCATTCCTCCGTGTCCTGGCCAGAAGGGTAATTGCTGCAGCTCTACCCCGTTCTAGATTACTTGATCCCTCACCATCTGTTGAAGACCTAGGGTTGTCGGAATCAGATGAAGATACATCGCCTGAAGCATGAGTGTTGTCGCTGCTACTCGGCATCTATAGAGAACACATGCGAAACTTAGGAAAGGAGGATAATCATAAAGCTAACAACTTGGTATCAAGCTGCCTAAACTTGTCATGCAATAATTTAGAAAATGTACGGTTTATTTGTTAAGTTTGTGTGACTCGGGCGCCCACGATCGGTAAATCGACAGTAACTTGTTGGAACAAATACAACTTATATGTACTAGTTAGGAAGGTAGATAATGAACAAATATACGCTCTCCGTTATTTTATAGCCAATTTGGAAACATACGGAACGAAATAGGAAGAGGGATTGCGAGGAAATATGCCTCACCGCGATGGAGAGCAGTAACTAATAGGTTTCTTAATGCAAACCCGGCAGGACCACAGGAGAGGCGAGGGTTACAGGATCGATATGCTCGAGGGTGGCTGGCAAGCAAACGAAGACGGCGAGGCACGGGCAGCCACATGTTGGGAACGGCGGTGGAGGTAGGGTTGACGCCGAAGAGCGGGCACATGGCCGGATTGAGCACGCCGGCGTCGGAGAGGGTTCTGCTGTGGATCTGGTGGAGGGGGGAGCTGGCGATGGAGATTGGGTGGACTAATTGAGTGAAACGCGGGCGTGCGGTGGGGGGATGTTGGCGGCCTAGGTGAAAAGGGTGAAAAAATATCCCCGGTCGCCCCGCGCGGAAAGGCCTATGCAAACGGTTTCCTCTAAGCGCTCGTGTGCACAAACAGCATAATTTTGTTTGAAATGAAGACCTGAGTTCATTGTTTCGCCTATAATTTTTTTTCACGGTAAGCAATCACCATTATACCACAGGTTTGATTTGCTGGCGCATTTTAGGTCTCGTGTGCTATATTTAAGAAATTTTTTGGCATTTACCGTCCATTTTGGCATATAAATCAAATCCTAGCCGGAACTATATGTGCTGATGAAAGGGGTGAGGATTGCCGTTTGATCTGGGAGCATCCAACGGTGCAGACGTACGATCCGTGGGGTTTGGGTTCTGGCCAATCAGATCGCACGCGCAGCAGGGGGGCATCGGCCACAGTTTGGTAGGCACACGGCTTTCGTGAGTGAACCGTGTGCTATTTGAAAACAACTTGAACCGTTTGGTAGTTCATCAAAATGAGAGCCACAACTTGGCAAGCCTAAGGGAATCTTGCCACACTTTTTGTGTCTATGCCATGTGGGGCACACTCTATGGCTTGCCTAAGGTGTGGCTTGAACCAAACACTCACCTAAGCTGGTCAAACTTGAATAACCTTAGGTGTGGCAACCTTTGGCAAAGTTAGTCACAAACCAAACAACCCCTTACATGAACTAACAGCATATTTTCGTTTGAATGAAAACATGAGTTCATCATTTCGCCTCCAAATTTTTTTCCACGATAAGAAATCATCATTGTACCCTATGGATTGATTTTCTAGTGCATTTGAGGTATCGTTTGCTATATTTGAGTGGTTTGCTATAGTCGTAACTACACGTTGGTGTTAGCAAGATCATTTGTGTATCGCTTTGCGTGTTTTCATTCATTGTCTGAGAAACGGGAAAAAACTTCAAACAGTTCGGCCACAGGGTGTGGCGAGAGGCATAGGCCTTGTTGGTATTTTAATTACAGGAAATGAATATAGAGTCCGGAAATAACGAAAATCGGCGTGTCATCGTGGCGTGCTCCCAGGATCCCATGGAAGAAATTTGGTAAAGTTTGGCACAAGTTTTGATGCTCACACCTTCCAAATCGGAGCATCTCACAAGAAGGATCATAGTTTCCAAAAGGAGACGCGGGACTTCGAACTCCAATCGTCGGTGACTACATCATTCCACCTCGATTTTTTTTCATGGTAAACAATCACGTATATACCGTAGGTTTGATTTTCTAGCCCATTTCAGGTCTCGTCTGCTATATTTAATTCATTTTTTGCATATAAAGTCAAAACCCTACTACAACTACATGTGGGTGTTAGTTAGCAAAGAAGGTGTACAAATCATTTGTGTGTCGCTTTGCTAGTTTTCATCCATTGTCCGAGAAGCGGGGAGAAGTTTCAAACATTTCGGCCGCGAAGTGCGGCCACCGGCGTAGGCCTAGTTGGTATTTTAATTACAGGAAATTCAGATGGACTCCGGACATCATCAAAATCGACGTGTGCCCGTGGCGTGCTCTCACGACCCCATGGAAAAAAATTGGTGAAGTTTGGACAAGTTTTGATGATCGCTCCTTGGAAACCGGAGCATCTCACAAGAAGGATCATGGTTTCCAAAAGGAGACGTGTCAATTCAAACTCCACTGGCCATTGACTTCATCGTTTGGCCTCATAAAAGAATTTCACGGTATGCAATCACCATTATACCACGGGTTTGATTTTCTGGCGCATTTCAGGTATCGTTTGCTATATTTAAGACATTTTTTGAATTTAACATGCATTTTGTGGATATAAATAAAATCACAACCGAAACTGCATGTGCTGTCGAAAGGGATGAGGATTGTCGTTCGATCAGGGAGCATCCAATGGTGCAGACATACGATCCATGGGGTTTGGGTTCTGGCCAATCAGAATGCACGACTTAGATCGCGCGCGCGGCAGGGGCAGGGGGCATCGGCCACGGTTTAGTAGGCACATGGCTTTCGTGAGTGAACCGTGTGTAATTTGAAAACAGTTACATGAACTATCAGCATATTTTCATTTGAATGAAAACATGAGTTCATCGTTTCGCCTCCAATTTTTTTCATGGTAAGAAATCACCATTGTACCCTATGGTTTGATTTTCTGGTGCATTTGAGATATCGTTTGGTATATTTGAGTCATTTTTTGCATATATATGTTGGGGAAACGACACCTATGGGATCGGGTGGATCCCTTCTACGGTTTGGCAGGGAGGAGGGGTGCACGAAGAGCAGATCTAGAGATCAACACGAGGGATCTTTACCCAGGTTCGGGCCGCTGAGAAGCGTAAAACCCTAGTCCTGCTTGGTGTGTATATTATGTGTTCTTGAGCTTCGGCTAGCTGCATGCAAGCTGGGCCGTAGAGTCCAAAAAGTCCGAATCCTCCTACAGTATGCCTTGGGCCTCCTTTTATACGTCCAAGGGGCTGCCACAGTGGCACACATGAGGTGTAAAGTTCTACACTGCACGTGCTTATCTCTGGCGTCTTAGGACAAGCGCATTAAATGCGCTGCTTACGTGCCCCCCTAACTTTATCGGGGGCGGAAACAGAGCCCGTCCCATCCGTCGCCGCCTCACTCTGTCCTGACACGCACCCAAGATGACGAGGCATGTGAGTGCCAAGCTGACTGGCTAGCCGCTACGCTAGAGCGGTGGAAGGATCTTCACGAAGATCTGCATGCCGCCACGCAGGTGCTCGCTAGGTTGGCTGGCTTATTGCTATGCCGAGACGGTGGCAAGGCGGTGGGGCCTTGTCGTGTGTGAGCCTTGCCGTGGCCTCGCGATCGTCCCCGGCAAGAGCCTTGCCGGGGCCTCGCAGTCGTCCCCAGCAAGAACCTTGTTGGGAAATCCGCTCTTTGGTCTTCATGAAGATCTGCATGCCACCAGTCTTCACAAAGATCTGCATGCTACTATGCATGTGCCCCTGAGTCTTGGTCTTGACGTTGTCGATGGTGTCAGAGCTCTCAACCTCAAGGGTGGTGTTCTTGTCAGTGCCTCGCAAGTCGTCCCGGCATGGATCTTGCTGGGGCCTCGCGGGCCGCCCCGGCAAGGATCTTGCCGGGGCTCCAGCTTGTCTTCTGCTCCCTAGTTACTGGCTTGGACGCCGTCTTCGTTGTCTTGTATTCTGCCTCCAACTGCCCCCGCCAAGCCTCGCCGCAGGTGCGGCTGCGACTGCCCGTGCACAAGTAAGGGGTACCAAAGGGCCCAAACTTTAGTACCCCGACAGGAGCCCCCGGGCCATACACGAGTACGAAGCGCCGTTGGGCCAGGCCCAAACAGTGTGTGGGCACGCGTGGCAGGGATTAACTGCTGTAATCATCTCGTCTGTTGCGCTTCCCCATGATCCGCATTGGGTGCGTGACGTGGGGGCCGTGCATGGAACGGTCGCAACACGTCTGCGAAACCGCCTTCATATCAAACAGTACAGAGGCAGCCCCGCGCCTTCCCCATAAAAAGAGGAATCCGCAGGGGCGCTGCTCATTTACCCTTCCCCCTTGCCTTTCCCAATCTAGGAACCGCCGCCGTCTTCTTCTTCCTCGAGCCCAGATCAGAGTTTGCTCGTCCGCTCGCCCCTTCCGCGCTCCCGCCGTCCTCGGCTTCCCTCACTCTTCCCAGTCGCCATGCCGCCCAAGGCGCCCAGAGCGAGCAAGGGCAAGGATGTGCCGGAGAGTGAGTTGGTGAAGATGCGGAAGCTGCTCGCCGTCTTCCCCTCGACACTCGATGCTCACGCCTTGAGGGACAAATACCTGCTCATGTGGGGGAGGGCGACGAATGGGCACGCCGCCACTCGCGTGACCCCAGCCGCCAAGTCTGACGGTGGCCCGGATAAATTCCCCTTTTTCGTCGACTATTTCTATTGCGGGCTCTGCCCCCCTTTCTCTGATTTCTTCAATGACCTCATGTTTACCTTTGGCTTCCATCTCCTTGATTTCACGCCAACTGCCATAACTTGCATGTCTGTCTTTGCTCACCTCTGCAAAAACTTTGCCGGGGTAGTCCCCAACACAGCCCTTTTCTGCCACTTCTTCATCCCTCACATCCAGGCCGGAGAGGCCCTCTCTAGCGGCATCGCTTGGATCCCTAGGTTAGGGACCAAGGACACATATCTGGATGGGGAATACCACGAGAAGTGGGATGAGTGGCGGAGCAGGTGGTGCTAGATCACAGAGGAGGAGCCACACCCGTTCTGTTCACTCCGGCAAACGAAGCCGACCCGTGGCGGTGATTAGAGCGCTCTTGACCCTTAGGATGCGAAGCTCACTATCGCCGTCAACAGGATTCATCACCTTAAGGCTGCCGGGCTCACCGTGGAAATGGTGGGCACCGATTTCCTCCGTCGCCGCATCACCCCTTTGCAGAACAAGGGGAGACCAGCCTGGGATTTCCGGAATGCGGCGGACATCATGAGGCTGCACCCCAGCCTAAACAACAACTGGATTGTCCTTCAGCACACGGCCCTCTGTCACAAGCTGTTTAGGCCAGACGGCGTGTTCAAGCTGCCAGCAAGCATCGTCCCTCTATGCAACAACTTTGCGCTGAACTCGATCATTGCTATGATGCCGGTGTTCAATGCTCATGGCCTTGACCAAACCTGGGTCGAGCCATCCGCGGAGCGAGCACAAGAGTTCTTCGACAACTTGTCGGAGAGAACCATTCGGGAAGAACCGCGCCTCATCCGCGAGACCACTGACGAAGAGTTGGCGTACATCGCCAGCAGGGCGAAAGAGCTGGCCCTTGCTGAGGAGGCCGGCAGCGTCGACTTCATGGGAGATGACACGGATGCAGAGGAGGACCCCGCCAAGCAGGAGGAAGCTGCCGGAGGGCATAGTAGCGCAGATGCTGGGGGCTTACTCATCGAAGAAACATCTGAAGAGACTGATGAAGTGGAGCCCCCAATGCCAAAGAAGAAATTCGTCCTCCGGCGAGCCGTCTCCGGCGAGCCAGTCCAGCAGGCCTCCTTGTCCGAAGAAGTTCCCGGCAAGGGGCCGGCCAGCAAGGCTGCGGAGCAGCAAGGTGTTCGACAACAAACCGGGCACCAGACGAGGGCGGCAGCAAAGAAGGCAGCGGGGGTGGCGAGCTCACATCAGGCTGCTGCTCCCGCCACCATCAAACGGCCCAGGTCCCCTTCCCCATCCCCTCAAGTGGACACCACAGTAGAGGTCGACTTCGACCTCTCCTCCTTCAGCCCGAGGAGGGAAAAGGGGCCAGAAGAAGGAGATGAGTAAGTATCTTGCCGCTTTCTTTATGTCTTGTGTCTCTGATTTGCTTCATCTTATCTTAATTCCGCCCTTACCCGTCCCCGCAGAGACACGGAAATGTTGGCGCAGAGGATGGCGAAGAAGGCCAAGACCTCAACGGGCGATGAGCCCCCGGCAAGCTCCTTAGGTGCGCCGGAGATGATTACAATCAGCCCGGATTCCAGCCCACGACGCAGCCCCCAGCCCAGCCCCCAGCGTGAGTCTGTTACTCATTTCCCGCTGGCGGGCGTCGGGGTGTGTATCTTTACTGCTAACCATGTCGGGTTCGCAGGAGAGGAACAGCGACAGGAGGAGCCGCTGAGGGCCACCCCCGACATGCTGCCCCCGTCAACCACACCGCCCAGGGGCGGGTCCCCGGCAAGGACTCCCACCGATGATCCCATTCGCGTGTGGGAGGAGCCGGTGAGCATAGTCGCCGGCAGCTCCATCCCGACAACGAGCGTTGTCGGGGAGGGGACCGCCCCTCCACCGCTCGTCATAGGTAAACCGCCTACTTCCTGGCCTTTGTCACTTTTCATCATTTTGAGCTCCACCCCTGGCTTCATCTTGTTTCTCCTTCTTGGCCTCCAGATCCCTCCTTGGCGGATTAGATGGATGTCAACGCCATCATCGAGGAGACCTCCAAGGACGCTGTCGCCGAGGCCGCCAAAATCGCTACTGACTAGGCCGCCAAGGGGTCTGCTGGGGAGGCCGGCAAGGGGCCAGCGACCGTACTGACGGCATCCCTACCGCAGGAGCGCCTGGTGCTACATCGGCCCTAGGGTCCTCAGTCGCTGGGGAGACAGTGGTTGAAGACCAACCGTCAGGTTCCGAAGCCCCCACCCCAAGCAGATACCTGAAGATTGGCATCAATCTGTTCGTCAGCATCCCGGGGACGGCAAGCACCGGAGCGCCAACCGAGGAGGAGGCTTTCGACGAAGAAGTGATCGCTGCTGCCGGGCTCAAGGTCATCGACGAGCCGAGCGCCAGCAGCAGCGCATCCAAAGAAGACCAGCTCCTCCAGGCCATGAGCGACAACTTCCAGAAGCTCCAGGCACTCCACCGTGCCCGTAAGGAGAAACTGGACTCCAGGGCAGCGATTGCCGTCGCGGCGGAGGCAGACTTCCAAAAGCGCATCGAGCAAACACAAGTCTGGTTCGCCGAGGCCGGGCAAGAACTGAGGATTGGCCAGGAGGAGCTAGGCCGGCGTTGGGACGAGCTCCTCCTGAAGCAGTCCGATATTGAGAAGGCACAGGAGGAGGCCGCTGCACAGGCCGCCAAGGAGGACGCCAATCTAAGTCAGCGCCGCATCCTGCTTGACGCCCAAGAAGAAGACCTCGCCGCTCGCGAGAAGGTGCTTGCCGCCGAGCTCCGCGGCAAGGACGAAGAAATTGAGAAGCTTGTCGTGCAGCGAACCCAGGAGCTGGAGCAAAAACATAAAGACGCACTCGACGCTCTGGTCCTGGATCATGCCGGCAAGCTGAAGGAGGCCGTCGATGCTGCTGAAGCCGCAGGGGCCACCAAGAACGAGCTGGCCGGCAAGGTGGAGAAACTGGAGGCAGAGCTGGAGAAGCACCGCAAGGAGGTCTCGACGCTAAAGAGCGACAGAGACAAATTATCCACACCTTGGCGGAGCTACAGGTCGCCATATCTAACAAGACCAAGCTGCTCTCCGAAGCCAACGACTCCATTGCTGAACTGAAGCTGAAGTTGACCACTCTGGAGGAATCCCTTAATGGCAGCAGGGCTCGTGAGAAGACCCTGGCCAAGGACCTCAGGAATGAGAAGCTGCTGCTTGAGAGCGCCGCCGCCACCCACAATGATTACATAGCGGGCGTGAATCTCTGGACTACACGCCTCATCGACGCCGCGGAGAGGCTCACCATGCAGCTGTCCATCATGGGGATGCTGAACTTCAGGTTCTCCCATGACAGGGGGATTTCTGAGAGCGCCAGGCTGACCATGTTCTTCGAGGCCGTCAATGAGGCTCTGAAGCTGCTCCACTCCAATCGAGCCACCCAACTGGCCAGCGAGTCCCGCAAGCTTTGCCGGGGCGTCCTCCTCAAAGTGCTCACCAAGGTGGTGTACAGGAACCCCGACCTCGACCTGAGCCAAGACAGCTTGCCGGCGGATGCGGACCGCAGGGCGCTTGAAGAGCGTGTCGCGCCCATCGTCAGCATGGTTGACCAAGTTAAGAGGGTAGAAGGCCAGCAACGGGACTAGCCACTCCGCTTTGTCTTGCCGCCGTGAACTTGTACCCAAGACGAATTTATCTTAAGTTAGAACTGCGGCAACCAACGATGTAATATAACTTGCTGTGTTTCGGATTGAATGCACGCTATCTTCCTTGTTCGATTCCTCCTCATATGGCATACACCCTACGCTTTTTTGGAAGGGCTTGCCGGTGCGCGCACCCTTGCCGCGAGCGGTTTGAGGAACAGGTCCTTAGCAGCCTGCTGGGGGTGTCGCTGCCGGCAAGACACCTTGCCGCTCTTAGTGCAGCCACTTGAACTACTGAGCAGACTCGAAACAGAGCAAGGGCGCAACCAAATGCGACGAGGTTCCTTTGCATGCAGGTTTTCCATACAAGAAACGAAACCATTCAAGGGAAATAACGTTACATTTAAAAGAAAATCACTCAAGGTTTCACAACTTAGATTTTTTGCTGTTGTACCCTTTCCCGCAAGATGCCACTTCGAACGTCGCCTGCTGGCGCCCACACTCTCTATCCCCCCCGGCAAACTTGTATGCGAGGGAACCTTATGTCCTTTAAGAAAAAGAAAGAAGAGAAAATAGGAGCATGGAACCTTGGCGGTTCATCAGTACTTGCTGGAAACGAACGTAGTATAATATCCTGGACAGGCATGCATATAAATAAACATGGAAATCAACAAGAACTTGTACGTACGTAAACTTATTCAACTGCGCACAGGGTCTACGCCTAGCTCTGTACATAGGGTTATATGCCCTTCCGGCAAGGCTAGTACAAAAAAAGGGGGTTGCCGGGGGTCCCGGCAACCGCGCCTCATGGGTAAAACTTGCAAAGATGTTCTATATTCCAGGAGTTGCTCACTGGAATGCCATCTTCGGTCTCCAGGCGGACTGCGCTGGGCCTGGTGACTCGTATCACCCGATAAGGGCCTTCCCACTTTGGCGTCAACTTGTTGGAATTCTTGGCGGACTAAACGCGCTGAAGAACAAGGTCGCCTTCCTTAAGGCTTCGGGCATGAACCTTGCGGCTGTGGTAGCGGCGCAAGGCTTGCTAGTAGCGCGCGGCTCGCACAGCAGCCTGAAGACGATCCTCCTCACGGAGCGTAGCATCATCTTGCTGCATCTGCTCTTGCTCAAGCTCATCATAAGCGAGCAATTGAGGCGACCCGTATGTGAGTTCTGTGGGGAGAACTGCTTCTGCCCCGTAAACCAGGGAGAAAGGTGTCTGGCCAGTGGCTCGATTTGGTGTCGTCCTGATTAACCAAAGGACCGCCGGCAACTCATCAATCCAGCATCTTCCGCTCTTGTGCAGCCTGTTGAAAGTTTTCGTCTTGAGGCCCCGCAGCACTTCAGCATTTGCCCTCTCCACCTGGCCATTGCTTCGCGGATGTGCAACAGAAGCAAAACAGATTTTGCTGCCAAGGTCCTAGATATACTGCATGAAGGTGCGGCTCATGAACTGTGTGCCATTGTCGGTGATGACTCTGTTTGGCACACCAAAACGGCAAACTAATCCTTTGAAGAACTTGATGGTTGATTGCGCTGTCACCTTTCTCACTGCTTCCACTTCTGGCCACTTTGTGAACTTGTCGATTGCGACGTACAAGTACTCAAAGCCCCCGACAGCACGGGGAAAGGGGCCCAGTATGTCGAGCCCCCAGACCAAAAATGGCCAGGAAAGAGGGATCGTCTGAAGAGCTTGGGCTGGCTGATGAAGTTTCTTCGAATGGAACTGGCACGCTTCACACTTGGTTACCAGTGCAGTCGCATCCTGGAGGGCAGTGGGCCAAAAGAAACCTTGCCAGAATGCCTAGCCAGCAAGAGCTCTTGATCCTATGTGAGAGCCACATATGCCTCCATGTATCTCTGCCAACAGCTCCAATCCGTCCTCCTGAGGAATGCACTTCAATTTCACGCCGTTCGGCCTTTTTCTGTATAGGACATCGTCCACAAACTGGTACATGTTAGACCGACGGGCTACTTTCTCCGCTTCTTCCTGTTCCTCAGGGAGTTCCCCTGTTTGGAGGAACTGAACGGTGTGATGTGCCCATGCTGGAGCCTGGGGCTCGACGGCAAGGACTAAAGGCATGTCTTCTGCCATGGGAGCAGTTGTCTCTACGACAAGGGCTTGAGGCCCCGCCGGGGCCGGTCGCCCCCCGGCAAGCTTGGCGTCATCCCCGGCAACTTCCTTGCTGGTGGCCCCTGGGAGCTCGGCGGGAAAGTACTTGCTGGGGCTCAACTTCCTTCACTTATTCTGTCCTGCCGATGGTTCAACGGATGGCTGATTCAGTTGGAGCACAAAAGTTCCTGGTTCCACAGGTAACTTGAGGGCAGCACGTTTTGACAGGTCGTCAGCAATGCTGTTCTCTGCTCGAGGAACATGCTCTGCTTGCAGACCGTCAAAAGGCTCCTCCAACTTCCTCACTTCATCTACATAAGCTTCCATCAACGGGCTCTGATAATCTTTGTTAACCTGCTTGACGACAAGCTGCGAATCACCTCTGACGATGAGCTTCGTAATTCCAAGGTCTGCCGCGATTCTGAGACCAGCAAGCAGTCCCTCATACTCCGCAGTGTTGTTTGTTGATCTCTCTCGGGGAAAGTGCATCTGGACCACGTACTTGAGGTGCTCTCTGGTGGGGGCAATAAGTAACACACCAGCACTGGCGCCTTGCAGCGAGAAAGCCCCATCAAAGTACATAATCCAGTCGCGGCTCGTTTCCTTGCCGGGGAGAGTGGTTTCTTGAATTTCCTCGTCAGGCATTGAGGTCCATTCTGCAATGAATTCCGCCAAGGCCCTGCTCTGAATCGTTGAAGTGCTTTCAAACCTGAGACCAAAGCTTGACAGTTCCAACGCCCACTCCACAATCCTTCCCGTTGCATCTGGGTTGTGCAAGATCCATTGCAACGGGAAGGGAGTGATGACGGTGATCTCATGTGCCTGAAAGTAGTGGCGCAGCTTCCTCGAGGCCATAAGGAGGCCGAAGAGCAATTTCTGCACACCAGAGTATCTTGATCTTGCCCCTTGCAAAAGGGAGCTAACAAAATAAACTGGGTGTTGCACCATTTTCTTCTTCTGTGACACTCCATTTGCTTGCGCAGATCCCGCCTTGCCGGCATCAGACTCTGCCGGGGGCCCTGCCTTGCCGGCACCAGGTCCTGCCGGGGGTCCTGCCTTGCCGGCAGCAGACCCTGCCGGGGAGAGCCCCGGCTCATCATCTGACGGTATTGCCTCTGCCGTTGATTCTTCATCAACTTCTCTCTGCACCACTAGCGCAGCACTAACCACTTGATTCGTTGCCGCTAGATACAACAACAACGGCTCTTGGGGCTTAGGCGCGACTAGTGTTGGCGTAGAGGAGAGGTACCTCTTCAAATCTTGCAGCGCTGCCTCCGCTTCCGGAGTCCATGTCATTGGACCTGCCTTTTTCAACATCATAAAAAAGGGCAGGGCGCGCTCAGCAAATTTGGAGATGAACCTGCTCAAAGCAGCAACATAGCCAGCAAGCCGATGTACATCTTTGACTCATCTTGGTGCTTCAATCTGCTCAATTGCCTTGATCTTGTCGGGGTTCGCCTCGATCCCACGCTGAGACACAAAGAACCCGAGAAGCTTGCCGGATGGAACACCAAACACACATTTCTCAGGGTTGAGCTTGAGATTGATCTTTCGCAAATTTGCAAATGTTTCTTCTAGATCTTGTATGAGTGTTGCCCTGTCCTTGGTTTTGACCACTATGTCATCCATATAAGCCTCCATATTTCTATGTAGCTGAGGCTCAATACCAATTTGGACTGTTCTCGCAAACGTTGAACCAGCGCTTTTCAACCCGAAAGGCATTCGTATAAAACAATACGTACCACATGGGGTGATAAACGTGGTTTTCTTTTCATCTTCCTTTGTCATGAAGATTTGATGGTATCCTGAGTAGGCGTCAAGGAACGACAGCAAGTCGCACACGGCAGTGGAGTCCACGATCTGATCGATGTGCGGCAAAGGAAAAGGATCCTTTGGGTAGGCTTTATTGATATCTGTATAATCAATGCACAGCCTCCATTTCCCGTTTGCCTTGCGCACCACCACCGGATTGGCCAACCACGTTGGGTGGAGCACTCCTCTAACCAAGCCTGCTGCTTCCAACTTCCTAATCTCTTCAATGATGAACTCTTGCCGCTCCAAAGCTTGCTTCCTGACCTTCTGCTTGACGGGCCGCGCATGAGGACAGACAGCAAGATGGTGCTCAATCACCTCCCTGGGAACGCCGGGGATGTCAGATGCTTGCCATGCAAACGCATCGACATTCGCCCGCAGGAAGGTGATGAGCGTGCCTTCCTATTTGCTCTCGAGGGTGGACCTTATAGTGAAAGCCCCGCCCGTGTCGTCCTCCATGACGGGCACCTTCTTAGTTTCTGGTGGTGTTGCCTTGGATTTCTTGCTCTTGCCGGTGGAGCTCTCTGGCACATCCTCGATGGGGGCGCAGCACTCCGAAGAGGCGCGCTTGCCGGAGTGGGTGCAAGAGGTTGTCAGGACCCCGATTCCAAGTCACATCAATCTAGCCGGTAACACCTCATATCACTTTGCGGCCTCACGCACGGTATTCCCACGGGTGTCGCCTTACCATGGCCCGGGACCGTTTGCGCCTTTTGGCTCACGTATATGATAGTGTCGCTAGCATCCATATGACAGAGAACCCGGGCCGACATGACTAGTCATGAACCCAAAGTGGCACTAACTTACGGGGACAGGCATACATGACCCAGCAACGAACGAGTCGGTCATCAGCGAGTGAATTCGGGCTGTAGCAACTGGGCTAGCAGGACTCCGAAAGACACCGCGTGACGTTTCCCCGAAGGGACAGACACAGGATCGAGGAAGGACACATGCCGGCCAGTCTAAGTGTTCCGGAGCAGTAGTGCTGGGCTAGCAGGACTCCGGTGAACCGGGCTGTAGCGGACTACTATGGCTCATGGAAGCACAAGACTACATTTCCCCATAAGAGAGGCTACCAAGGATAAACAACTAGGTTGTCGGATCCCACACATACCAAGCATTTCAATCATACACACAATATGCTGGATATGGGCAAATACAACATGGCATCACAACAAGACTCTACGACTCAGAGTATTTATTCATTAGGCTTCGAGGAGCCAAGTATTACAAACATGGGTCTCATGACCCAACATTCAGAGCATACAAGTCAAAACACATGCGGAAGCTTAACATGTCTGAGTACAGACATCTATAAATGAAAAGGGCTGAGAAGCCTGACTATCTACCAGATCCTGCCGAGGGCACAAGATCGTAGCTGAGGTAACAAGCTAAACGTCGAAGTCCACGTGGAACTACTAGAGAGACTGAAGTCTCTCTGCAAAACATAAAATAGGCAAACGTGAGTACAAATGTACCCAGCAAGACTTACATCAAAACTATCTACAAATGCATCGGTATCATCAAAGAGGGTGGTGGAGTTTAACTGCAGCAAGCCAGCTTTGACTCAGTGGCTATCCTGAACTACGAATGCTGGTAACTCTTTTGAGGTGGCGCACACGAGTCCACATATTCACCATATCAATACACCACTATGGATCCGCTCCCGTCTCCCTACGAGAACGCCATCCATAGCACTCACGCTTATCTTGCGAGTTTTAGAGTATCCACTTTCACTTGTCTATGAACTGTACAGGCAACCAAGTAGTCCTTTACCGCGGACGCGGCTATTCGAATAGATCATATTAACACTGCAGGGGTATACTTCTTCACACACGCTCTCACCACTTACCACCATGTACACATCGTGTATCTCGGCAACCTTCAAGCGGAAGCCTGGCGAGGGAGTCGGCCACGACCTGACTAACCACACAAGTCTCTAGTCCAGGTTTATCGCCTATTCGGGTTCCATCCGCGAGGGGATCCGGCCGGAGTTTCGCTCACAGCCCCAAACGATGTGTGCAGGGTTCCCGAGACACCAAACGGGCGCCCGGTACACCGTGCCACGTGTATCTACCGCAACATAGCCCACCCCTAGGGTCAGCGCTACGCACGGCCCCCAACACATATCCTACAAACACCAGAAACTACTTGCAACTCCTGGACAGAGAACAAGGACGGCTAATAAGTCGAGAGAGTCAATTAAGGATCCCAATGTGTGGTAGTAGCTGAATCTTAAATCACGCATACAGATCTCAGTTCTTAAGGACGGCCTCAATGAAACAACCCACCATGTACTCCTACATGGCCTCTCATCGATACCTTTACCAAATCGTGTTCACACACTTAGCTCTCAGCAGTAGGATATGTTCACAACTTTCCAATTCATCCCCGATGAATCAGACCTGACACAACTCTAAGCAATAGCAGGCATGACAAACAAGCATGAATGAGTAGGCACATCAGGGCTCAAACAACTCCTACTCATGCTAGTGGGTTTCATCTATTTACGGTGGCAATGACAGGTCATGCAGAGGAAAGGGGTTCAACTACCGCAGCATGTAACAGTTGAATCGTTGTTGTCCTAATGCAGTAAAAGAGAGCAGAAGCGAGATAGTGGGTTTGTATAGGAATGAACAAGGGGGTTTTGCTTGCCTGGCACTTCTGAAGATAATATAGTTCTTCATCGGTGTCATTGAACACGTCGTCGGAACCACGTCTACTGAGAGGGAGCAACCTCCAGCAAACACAAGAGGAACCACAATCAATGCAATGCACATTTATATGAATGATATGTCATATTAAGGTACTGAATTGACCTAGTGCAACAGTTAGTCATATTCATTGAAGTGGAATCCAAGCCTATAGCAATTCCAACTCCAAAACTAATTACTATTTATTCCATAATCATGAATTGTCCTATTTGGTGAGGTTAACTTGTTCAAACATGCATGAAAATGGCATATTCAGATTCTTTGGATTTTTCTGATCATTTTTCATATATAAATTATTTCATTTGGAGTTACAGATTAATTTCTATGAATTTTTGAAGTTTTGGGCATTTTCTGGAATTTCCTGAATTATTAAAAACCAGAAAATGATTTACTGCATCAGCATGACGTCGGTGTGACGTCAGCAGGTCAACGGAGACGGTCCAGGTCAAACCTGACGCTGGGGCCCACATGTCAGTGTCTAACTAACTAATCTAAGTTAATTAGTACTAATCTAATGCTAAACCAGATTAGTTAAGGCCCTGGGCCCACACGTCAGTGACCCAGGGGGTCAAATCCCTGGTCAAACTGGCTGACTCGCCGGCGTTTAGCCGCCGGCGAGGCCAGACGCGGCGGGGCGGTGCGGGATTCCTCCTCCGGCGACCAAAACGACGGCGGAGAGGCTCTACGTGGTGCTGGGACTCGCGCGCATCCAACACGGCTAGCGGCAGCAGCTAGGGTGGACCGAGCTCGCCGGAAACGAGCTCGTGGCGGCGGCCGGAGTTCGGGCGGGGTCGGGTTTGGCGCTACGGTGCGGGGACGAGCAAAAGGAGAGAGGGGAAACGCAGTGGAGCTCACAGCGAGGGCGATGAGGTGGTCAGCGAGCTCGGGGATGCGCTGGGGTCGGCGAATCGATGGCGATGATCTCTGGCGGCCGAAGCTTCAAGACGAGGTCGGGGACGACGATACGAGGCTTCCGGCGTCGTGTTCGTTGGCGGAGAGCTTTAGGGCGATGCGGCGGGGCCGATGGATGCGTCGGGGAGGCGAGGAGGTGGCTCAGGGCGCGGCAGCGGCGAGCGGCGGTGACGGTGGCGCTCGGGTGTGAGAGGAAAGAGAGCAGAGGAAGGGGATGAGCTCTGGGGAGTGAGCGGGAGGGACCGGGGGCTGCGTGGCGCCTCTAGGCACTCGGTCGAGGGCGGGGGGGAGGAAGCAGGAGGTGGCGTCCGGTGCGCGCGCGGGCGACACGCCTCTGCCTTCTGGCAGAGGTGGGAGACGACTGGCAGTTGCCAGTGGGCTGGGCCGGCTGGAGGAGCTGGGCCAGGTAGGCTGCCAGGTAAGTTAGGTGGGTCTCTCTCTCTCTTTTAATTCCTTTTTTCTATTTTTCTGCAACTTTGTGGCTTTATTAAAAATAGCTAGGCACTTTCAAAAATCACCAAACTGCTCATGCCCACTGTTTAGGATATAAACAACATGGAACATTTCAGTTTGGGATTATTTGGACATTTAAAATATTTACTAGCATTTAAATGCCCAAATGCAAATAACATAAGATTTAATTCAGTGACCTTATGATGACCTAGAAAAATGTGAACCAGTTTTGGCAGAGGTTCTAATCCAAGACAAAAATGATGGACATTTTAGAAGGGCATTTCAGGTTCATTGAAAAAGATTTTAGTAAACCCTAGTTGTTTAAGATGTGCTGAGGGTTTCTGTCATCCCCATTTCAACTTCATTTGAAATTAAACATGATGCACACATGAAACTGGCCTAGCCAGAACTAGGGATGTGACAACTCACCCCCACTCAAAAGAATCTCGTCCCGAGATTCAAGCGTAGGGTAAGATGAAGGGGGAACGCAAACTAACACAATCTTCACAATCCAGGTTGCATCTCATAAGAACGTTGATCCGATCACCATCTTTGTCTCGATGTCTTGCTCTGAGAACTCCAACTAACATGACAACGAGAGGAAAGGGAAAACTCTAGAAGGATCGATCTTCTCGAAGATCGAACAACTCAGGACCAGCTCATGGAATGAGACATAGCAACATCTCTCGAGCTGAGACACGAAGCACACATCCAAAGGGATGGAGTGAAGCAGATGACGAAGGTTCACTAGGTAGACAACAATTTCACACTTAACGAGGTGGTGAACGGTTGTCAACGTAGCGAGGATTTGAGTTGCCATGATACCATAACGAGACACCTTAGAGGAGGTGACTCATAGAGTTATTCCCTTAAGTGGCAAAAAGAATTACTTTTGATACAGAGATCAATAAAATTCTCTAAACCAGCCTAAGGCAATCACAATCGAACATTTGAAGGAGTTCCAGAGAATGACATAGTCGAACTAGGATGAATGATGTGGACTACCTTGTTGAAGACAACGCAATGGATGATTTTTGCTTATCACCGGAAATGGGTGGAACCCATGGTAGGATGGCACCACGGCAGGTGCAGGCTGGGAACAAAATGCAAATGTTGGGAATGATTCTAGAAACTGGGGAGAAGCTCATCAGAAGAAAGTGATTCCACTATTTGAATGATTATAGCATAATCGAAGGAACTGGGAGCACATGAATTCCTAGGGAGCAACTTCTAGAATAAGTCGCACGAAATCCTCATGGAGAAGATGGTAAAATTGCTTAATCAAGAAGCTACAATAATAGATCTTCCGGCTAGGTGTGTCGGCCAACATCAACCTTGTCGGGACCTACGTCATAGATCTTGGAAAAGTTCCAACCATCATATCTGCCTGAGATTCAGATCCGGTTGGTAACGGAATATTTCCAGACTCATCCAGTCTAGAGAGAAAAATGAAAGTTTGCAACACAAATCGACGAGATGACGTTGCGGACTCTCGGGAAATGAACTACGATGGCAAGCTCCAAAACATGAGCTGATTCTGCTACATACATGTGAGCACGTTGTCCAAGACAAGCATGACCACGTAGTAGTCTTACAACGAAACACTACCGAGTTCTGGTTGGGAACCATCATTGCGGAGAGCGAAGTTCTGCGCATGTACCTTTGGGTCCTTAAGGATTAGCACTTAAGAACTTCTTTTCTTTGAACAAATCAATCAGTGGCTTTGTGTGCTAGGAACACATATGGAGTGGAGGCGGCCAACCTATCAAACCATAGAGCACTTTGCACGTGCATGACTAACTTGGGACGATTCCAGAGGAGGCAAAACAAACTTTCTCGAATTCACTGCGGCAACTTGCATCGAATACACATGAATTAGAGGAAGTCACTTCTTTCATCCAAACATATGCTCCATGAGCTAGCATGAAGAAATGCTTACAAAAGTTTCCAATACTAACTTAAATGTTCAACATGAATCACGGACAAGATAAGGATGTTGTCGATGGGCTCAACAACAATTTATCAAGATTCCCATAAGATGGGGTTACATGATTATGTGAACAAGATGATAGCATGGGTCAGACCAAAAGATATAATGGTGTATGCCCGAGGGAACAACCACGGATAAGACAACATTACGAACATCGTTGGTTCTGATTTGATTTGATATTAGCCCATACTCAAATCAAAGTTTGGATAAGATAATAGGTCCAACAATTGATCACCAGGATCAATCAATGAAAGTATCATCTTTCTTCAACACACACACACGAAGATATCCCTTAGGAATGAACTGAGTCAGACAAGCTCTCATCTTCCAGCTCTCCAAGTTGTTGTTTAGCTTAACCAACTAGCTCAGGGTATCCGACACAGATTCTTGGAGAAAGGGTGGTTTACAAGAAACCAACTTGATCACGAGCTCAACATAGCGATCAGGTGACAACCTGGTAGCACTTCCGAGAAGATATTTGGAAAGTCACGAACCACCGATATGTAACTAAGCTCGAGAACAATCTTGCTTTTCAGGGCAAGACGATGTGATCAAGAGAGTGATGGATTGACACAATCCTAACTCATCGATCGAAGAGTGCACCAACAAAAATGGACTAGGTAGCATGATCAGTCCTAGGATGGTGATTCATTAACCAACACACCAAGGATGAGAATATTGTCCTTTAACCACCAAGCAACGCAGTTGCTAGGAGTATTGCTTTCACACATCGTGATTCACTTGTCGGTATTCCGGTTATAATAACACGGAGACCGAGAAATGAATAATGATGGCGAGAAGTATCACTGTACCAAGAGTTCATAGGATGGTGTGCAATTCCCATGATATTCTTGATATAAAGATGGTAATACTCCGGGGTAGAACAAAACAAAAGCTGGATTGGCATTTTGATCTGCGGAATACAACCGCTTTGACCAAATCCTAGATATGGATGAGGTACTGGAGTTTGTTTCTCCTAGTCATTCCGTAATAGAATGGCTTGACGGACCACAAGAATAATAAGCATCGATAACACGAATGCACAACTAGTCCTGACTATCAATTGATAGATAGAGGGTCAGAATACAACTAAAGAGGGACAACTCAAAGGAACATATAACTTTTTTTTTGAGTTGTGGATGCATAGATTAGTATGTCGAACCAAGTTCAACAGGTTTCTTCCAGATAACCCATGCAGAAAGGTAGAACTGGCAGAGTCACAATATGGAATGGAGAACTCACCAAGAGCACTCTGGTTGTGATCTTTTTGGTTCAAGAACTTCTGCCTTAATGGTTCATGGTATTTGGAAGAAGGAAATACCACGGACCTCGAGGACTGTCGCAAGGTTACTAATATCCTAAAGGAACTAGCGAACACTAACAACAGGAAGTAAGTAGAGTGAATCTTGGGCTCAAGAACCCAGAAATAGAATGCCTACTAACTAAATAGCATCACGGGATGCTTTCGAGAATGACGGCCAGAATCATCACACTAGGAATATAAAGCATTACTAGATTACTTGGTGGTTCTCTAGGACACCTAGGGTCATAACAATAGCTCCAACATATATGTCGAGGCAACAGAGTACCTCAACTCACTGATTGGTGTGGTTAAACTGGCCCAAAGAAACATCGGGAACGGAAAGAAGCGATTTGCAAATGCATCAGACTATTTAGAAACCTGGGATGACTCGGACAGCATAACGGTTGTAAATGCTCAAAAGATTTGAGACATCCTGCAATTGGTGGCATAACCACTTAGCAACACAATATCAAGGTTCTGAGATCAACTAGCAACACACAAAAGTAGTAGGAACAGAACAGAGGCTTGAATCCATCATTGCTATAAGTCTACGGATTAGTAACACGTGATCCTGATAGAAAGATGAGAAGCCTAGTTCTTAAACCCCGTAGAAAAGAAGAGGTTGACTCAGATCAGAAAGGCATAAGGTAAAGGAGTAAAAAGAGCCTTACGTTCCCTTCCACAATCAATTCCCTTATATAACTAAAGCATTTCTAGACTCAACTTCGACCAGTTTGGCTTGGTAATCCTATAGGCAGTCAGGCTCTGATACCAAAGCTGTCAGGACCCCGATTCCAAGTCACATCAATCTAGCCGGTAACACCTCATATCACTTTGCGGCCTCACGCACGGTATTCCCACGGGTGTCGCCTTACCATGGCCCGAGACCGTTTGCGCCTTTTGGCTCACGTATATGATAGTGTCGCTAGCATCCATATGACAGAGAACCCGGGCCGACATGACTAGTCGTGAACCCAAAGTGGCACTAACTTACGGGGACAGGCATACATGACCCAGCAACGAACGTGTCGGTCATCAGCGAGTGAATTCGGGCTGTAGCAACTGGGCTAGCAGGACTCCGAAAGACACCGCGTGACGTTTCCCCGAAGGGACAGACACAGGATCGAGGAAGGACACATGCCGGCTAGTCTAAGTGTTCCGGAGCAGTAGTGCTGGGCTAGCAGGACTCCGGTGAACCGGGCTGTAGCGGACTACTATGGCTCATGGAAGCACAAGACTACATTTCCCCATAAGAGAGGCTACCAAGGATAAACAACTAGGTTGTCGGATCCCACACATACCAAGCATTTCAATCATACACACAATATGCTGGATATGGGCAAATACAACATGGCATCACAACAAGACTCTACGACTCAGAGTATTTATTCATTAGGCTTCGAGGAGCCAAGTATTACAAACATGGGTCTCATGACCCAACATTCAGAGCATACAAGTCAAAACACATGCGGAAGCTTAACATGTCTGAGTACAGACATCTATAAATGAAAAGGGCTGAGAAGCCTGACTATCTACCAGATCCTGCCGAGGGCACAAGATCGTAGCTGAGGTAACAAGCTAAACGTCGAAGTCCACGTGGAACTACTAGCGAGACTGAAGTCTCTCTGCAAAACATAAAATAGGCAAACGTGAGTACAAATGTACCCAGCAAGACTTACATCAAAACTATCTACAAATGCATCGGTATCATCAAAGAGGGTGGTGGAGTTTAACTGCAGCAAGCCAGCTTTGACTCAGTGGCTATCCTGAACTACGAATGCTGGTAACTCTTTTGAGGTGGCGCACACGAGTCCACATATTCACCATATCAATACACCACTATGGATCCGCTCCCGTCTCCCTACGAGAACGCCATCCATAGCACTCACGCTTATCTTGCGAGTTTTAGAGTATCCACTTTCACTTGTCTATGAACTGTACAGGCAACCAAGTAGTCCTTTACCGCGGACGCGGCTATTCGAATAGATCATATTAACCCTGCAGGGGTATACTTCTTCACACACGCTCTCGCCACTTACCACCATGTACACATCGTGTATCTCGGCAACCTTCAAGCGGAAGCCTGGCGAGGGAGTCGGCCACGACCTGACTAACCACACAAGTCTCTAGTCCAGGTTTATCGCCTATTCGGGTTCCATCCGCGAGGGGATCCGGCCGGAGTTTCGCTCACAGCCCCAAACGATGTGTGCAGGGTTCCCGAGACACCAAACGGGCGCCCGGTACACCGTGCCACGTGTATCTACCGCAACATAGCCCACCCCTAGGGTCAGCGCTACGCACGGCCCCCAACACATATCCTACAAACACCAGAAACTACTTGCAACTCCTGGACAGAGAACAAGGACGGCTAATAAGTCGAGAGAGTCAATTAAGGATCCCAATGTGTGGTAGTAGCTGAATCTTAAATCACGCATACAGATCTCAGTTCTTAAGGACGGCCTCAATGAAACAACCCACCATGTACTCCTACATGGCCTCTCATCGATACCTTTACCAAATCATGTTCACACACTTAGCTCTCAGCAGTAGGATATGTTCACAACTTTCCAATTCATCCCCGATGAATCAGACCTGACACAACTCTAAGCAATAGCAGGCATGACAAACAAGCATGAATGAGTAGGCACATCAGGGCTCAAACAACTCCTACTCATGCTAGTGGGTTTCATCTATTTACGGTGGCAATGACAGGTCATGCAGAGGAAAGGGGTTCAACTACCGCAGCATGTAACAGTTGAATCGTTGTTGTCCTAATGCAGTAAAAGAGAGCAGAAGCGAGATAGTGGGTTTGTATAGGAATGAACAAGGGGGTTTTACTTGCCTGGCACTTCTGAAGATAATATAGTTCTTCATCGGTGTCATTGAACACGTCGTCGGAACCACGTCTACTGAGAGGGAGCAACCTCCAGCAAACACAAGAGGAACCACAATCAATGCAATGCACATTTATATGAATGATATGTCATATTAAGGTACTGAATTGACCTAGTGCAACAGTTAGTCATATTCATTGAAGTGGAATCCAAGCCTATAGCAATTCCAACTCCAAAACTAATTACTATTTATTCCATAATCATGAATTGTCCTATTTGGTGAGGTTAACTTGTTCAAACATGCATGAAAATGGCATATTCAGATTCTTTGGATTTTTCTGATCATTTTTCATATATAAATTATTTCATTTGGAGTTACAGATTAATTTCTATGAATTTTTGAAGTTTTGGGCATTTTCTGGAATTTCCTGAATTATTAAAAACCAGAAAATGATTTACTGCATCAGCATGACGTCGGTGTGACGTCAGCAGGTCAACGGAGACGGTCCAGGTCAAACCTGACGCTGGGGCCCACATGTCAGTGTCTAACTAACTAATCTAAGTTAATTAGTACTAATCTAATGCTAAACCAGATTAGTTAAGGCCCTGGGCCCACACGTCTGACCCAGGGGGTCAAATCCCTGGTCAAACTGGCTGACTCGCCGGCGTTTAGCCGCCGGCGAGGCCAGACGCGGCGGGGCGGTGCGGGATTCCTCCTCCGGCGACCAAAACGACGGCGGAGAGGCTCTACGTGGTGCTGGGACTCGCGCGCATCCAACACGGCTAGCGGCAGCAGCTAGGGTGGACCGAGCTCGCCGGAAACGAGCTCGTGGCGGCGGCCGGAGTTCGGGCGGGGTCGGGTTTGGCGCTACGGTGCGGGGACGAGCAAAAGGAGAGAGGGGAAACGCAGTGGAGCTCACAGCGAGGGCGATGAGGTGGTCAGCGAGCTCGGGGATGCGCTGGGGTCGGCGAATCGATGGCGATGATCTCCGGCGGCCGAAGCTTCAAGACGAGGTCGGGGACGACGATACGAGGCTTCCGGCGTCGTGTTCGTTGGCGGAGAGCTTTAGGGCGATGCGGCGGGGCCGATGGATGCGTCGGGGAGGCGAGGAGGTGGCTCAGGGCGCGGCAGCGGCGAGCGGCGGTGACGGTGGCGCTCGGGTGTGAGAGGAAAGAGAGCAGAGGAAGGGGATGAGCTCGGGGGAGTGAGCGGGAGGGACCGGGGGCTGCGTGGCGCCTCTAGGCGCTCGGTCGAGGGCGGGGGGGAGGAAGCAGGAGGTGGCGTCCGGTGCGCGCGCGGGCGACACGCCTCTGCCTTCTGGCAGAGGTGGGAGACGACTGGCAGTTGCCAGTGGGCTGGGCCGGCTGGAGGAGCTGGGCCAGGTAGGCTGCCAGGTAAGTTAGGTGGGTCTCTCTCTCTCTCTTTTAATTCCTGTTTTCTATTTTTCTGCAACTTTGTGGCTTTATTAAAAATAGCTAGGCACTTTCAAAAATCACCAAACTGCTCATGCCCACTGTTTAGGATATAAACAACATGGAACATTTCAGTTTGGGATTATTTGGACATTTAAAATATTTACTAGCATTTAAATGCCCAAATGCAAATAACATAAGATTTAATTCAGTGACCTTATGATGACCTAGAAAAATGTGAACCAGTTTTGGCGGAGGTTCTAACCCAAGACAAAAATGATGGACATTTTAGAAGGGCATTTCAGGTTCATTGAAAAATATTTTAGTAAACCCTAGTTGTTTAAGATGTGCTGGGGGTTTCTGTCATCCCCATTTCAACTTCATTTGAAATTAAACATGATGCACACATGAAACTGGCCTAGCCAGAACTAGGGATGTGACAGAGGTCTTGCCGGAAGAGGTCTTGCCGGTCTTCTTCCCCCCCCCCCCCCCCCCCCCGAGCTTCAGCGGCAGGAGCAAGGGCCTTGGCGGCAGCTGCTGCAACTGCCTCTCGGTAGAGTTGGTCAGCGCAGATGAGCGCGTCTTTCTTGTCGGAGTGGATGGTGATGATGCTCATTGGTCCGGGCATCTTCAACGTATTGTAAGCGTAATGTGATGCCGCCATGAACTTGGCCAGCGCCGGGCGGCCGAGGATCCCATTATATGGCAAGGGGATCTTGGCGACATCAAAAACGATCTTCTCTGTCCTATAGTTAAGCTCGCCACCAAAGGTAACTGGTAGCGTAATCTTGCCCTTTGGCTGACTCCTTCCTGGATTGATCCCTTGAAACGTGCCCGTCTCCTCAAGATCTCCATCAGGAATTTGCAGCCTCTTGATCACAGTGGGCGAGATCAAGTTCAGACCGGCCCCATCGTCAACTAACACTTTTGTCACCTTGAGGTTGCGTATTGTTGGTGAAACCAACAATGGCAAACACCCAACCGCTGTTGTGTGATCAGGGTGGTCCTCAGTGTCAAAAACGATAGGCGTGTTGGACCATTTCAGCGGCTTCTGGGCATCGAACGATGGCTCTGCCGCATTGATCTCACGCGCCCACTATTTCAGTTGGCGGTGAGAGGCATGCAACGAGGCGCCACCGTCGACGCACATGGCCTCCGTAGCTTTCTGGAACTCGTGCTCGCTGGATTCGTCCTCATCATGATCATCATCTCCCTCTTTCTTGTCGCGGCCCCGAGAGGGCCTCTCTGATTGCTTAGCCTTGCCGCGGTGACCCCCTCGGCCACCACGCTTCTTGCCGGACCCCTCAACACCGTCCTAGCCCTTCTCCTTGTCTCGCCTGTCATACTCAGCTTTCTGCTTCTCCACAAGCTGCTCAACTTGGCGGCAATTCTGGAGGTCATGGCCCTTGGTGCGATGGATCTTGCAATACAACTTGTCAGAGCCCTCTGGCTTGTCGGCAACCGCCAAGGCCTGGCAGGCAGCGCACCTGGCAACCTCCTTGCCGGGGTCGTCAACCTTGGCCTTCTTGGCGGTGCCGGGGTTGCCGGATTCCTTGACAGCAAGCACGGTTTTACCCTTGCGCTTCCTGTTGCGCTGTCGGCCCTACTTTGCCGGGGCGGCGGTGTCTTCACCTGCGGAGTCACTTTCTGCACCAGCATCTTCACCGGGGTACTTCCTTCCTTCTTCAGCCCGAGCACATCTGTCGGCCAAAACATAAAGCTCGGCAACATCCGTAATATTGTTCATCGCCAGCTCTTCATGCATCTTGCGGTTGCGCACATTCTGATGAAATGCGCTGACAACCGCGGCAGGATGAACATCTGGGATGTTGTACTACACACGGCTGAATCTCTGTATGTATTTGCGCAAGCATTCGCCATCTTTCTGGGGGATGATACGTAAATCACTTGCCTGGCCAGGAGCTTGGTGGCCTCCGGTAATGGCGCCAACAAACTTGTGGCACAGATCCGACCAAGAAGAGATGGAATCTACTGGTAGGTGCATCAACCACGACCTGACGTTGGGCTTGAGTACCAACGGGAAGTAGTTGGCGAGTACCTTGTCGTCCCGAGCCGCGGCGGCTTGCATCGCAATGGTATAAATGCTCAGGAACTCCGACGGGTGAGTCTTGCCATCGTATTTCTCTCCGACCTCAGGCTTGAACATGCGATGGGTGGGCCACTGGAATCGCCGCAGCCCACGGGTAAAAGCTGGACAACCCACCTCGTAAGGTAAGTTATCAGAATCCCCCGGCGCAGGCCGATCTACAGTGGGGCCAGCGCGCCTATCAGACTGATGGCGCGCTTCCCGTCGCCGCTCGATAGTGGTTCGAGCGTCTTCTTTGACTCGCTCTCGAAGGACTTGACGTTGATCGCGGCGGGCTCGTGGGTCAGACGACGCTGTGGAACCGTTGTCACAGGTCTCGACCCGACGAGCCGGCGGCTGCTGTTGCTGCCGTGGAGGAGGAGAGTGCACCGTGGTCGCAGCACCTCCGGTCCTTCCGCCTTTGGCACGCGCCGGCTCAACAGAGCGCCAGCACGAGGGCCCCGCCTGCTGCGGTCCATCTTTATTGGCAAAGCCGACGAGGCTCCGGATGGTGGCTCTCCACTCGTCGAGCTTCTCCGCAGCAGGAGGGAAATCTAGAAGTAGTTGTACGCGCGCCAACGCTTCCGTTGGCGTGGGTGGCGGCGACAACTGCGTGGATCGTGAGGCGCTCTGACTTCTAACCACGTTAGAAGGAGCTCTATCACGGTCCCGCGGCCACGCGCCGTTTCCGCTAACGTCTTGGCGTGCATGCCGGCCCGGCGCATCTCGAGAATGATGCAAAGGGGCCCTTCCATGGGAACGCTCGTGATCATCCACACCTTGGCGCTGCTCGTCGTGCACGACCTGGGAAGGCCGCGGCACATGCGCCGGCGGGGGCGTCTTGGAGGTCGTCCATCCGTCCCTGGGGTTCACCGCGCCGCCCGTAGACAGCACGGCCCCGTCCCTGGACCTGGCGACGTGCGGGTCGTCGCCGCTCATGTGGCTCCGCTCGGCGGAGCGCCATGGAAGACCGTGGCCTCCACCCATGTCCATCCCGTCATCCATCCGCGCCGGTGCGGGCAGATCGACCGGAGATGAACCAATCGCCACGATGCTCTTTCTCTTTGGAGACATGACGATGAAGATGTTGAAGAAGTCGACGCGCTGATGCCTAGATCAGGTTCGTACAACCTCAATCCCCCTACCTGGCGCGCCAAAGATGTCGGGGAAATGACACCTATGGGATCGGGTGGATCCCTTCTACGGTTTGGCAGGGAGGAGGGGTGCACGAAGAGCAGATCTAGAGATCAACACGAGGGATCTTTACCCAGGTTCGGGCCGCTGAGAAGCGTAAAACCCTAGTCCTGCTTGGTGTGTATATTATGTGTTCTTGAGCTTCGGCTAGCTGCATGCAAGCTGGGCCGTAGAGTCCAAAAAGTCCGAATCCTCCTACAGTATGCCTTGGGCCTCCTTTTATACGTCCAAGGGGCTACCACAGTGGCACACAGGAGGTGTAAAGTGCTACAGTGCATGTGCTTATCTCTGGCGTCTTAGGACAAGCGCATTAAATGCGCTGCTTACATGCCCCCTAACTTTATCGGGGACGGAAACAGAGCCCGTCCCATCCGTCGCCGCCTCACTCCATCCTGACATGCACCCAAGATGACGAGGCATGCGAGTGCCAAGCTGACTGGCTAGCCGCTGCGCTGGAGCGGTGGCAGGATCTTCACGAAGATCTGCATGCCGCCACGCAGGTGCTCGCCACATTGGCTGGCTTATTGTTGTGCCGGGACGGTGGCAAGGTGGTGGGGCCTTGTCATGTGTGAGCCTTGCCGTGGCCTCGCGATCGTCCCCAGCAAGAGCCTTGCCGGGGCCTCGCAGTTGTCCCCAGCAAGAACCTTGCTGGGAAATCCGCTCTCTGGTCTTCACAATGATTTGCATGCCACCAGTCTTCACAAAGATATGTATGCTACTACGCATGTGCCCCTGAGTCTTGGTCTTGACGTTGTCGATGGTGTCAAAGCTCTCAACCTCAAGGGTGGTGTTCTTGTCAGTGCCTCGCAAGTCGTCCCGGCAGCGGGCCGCCCTGGCAAGGATCTTGCCAGGGCTCCAGCTTGTCTTCTGCTCCCTAGTTACTGGCTTGGACGCCGTCTTCGTTGTCTTGTATTTTTCCTCCAACTGCCCCCGCCAAGCCTCGCCGCAGGTGCGGCTGCGAGTTCCCGTGCACAAGTAAGGGGTACCAAAGGGCCCAAACTTTAGTACACCAACAATATATATAGTCGCAACTACACGTGGGTGTTAGCAAGATCATTTATGTGTCGCTTTGCGAGTTTTCATTCATTGTACGAGAAACAAGAACAAACTTCAAACAGTTCGGCCTCAGTGTGCGGCGAGAGGCGTAGGCCTTGTTGGTATTTTAATTAAGGAAATGCATATAGCGTCCGGAAATAACGAAAATCATTGTGTCACCGTGGCGTGCTCTCACGATCCCATGGAAAAAATTTGGTAAAGTTTGGCACAAGTTTTGATGCTCACACCTTCCAAACCGGAGCATCTCACAAGAAGGATCATAGTTTCCAAAAGGAGACGAGGCACTTCGGACTCCAATCGTCGGTGACTACATCGTTCCGCCTTGAATTTTTTTTCATGGTAAACAATCACGTATATACCCTAGATTTGATTTTCTAGCCCATTTCAGGTCTCGTCTGCTATATTTAAGTCATTTTTTTGCATTTAGTGCATATAAAGTCAAAACCCTACTACAACTACATGTGGGTGTTAGTTAGCAAAGAAGGTGTACAAATCATTTGTGTGTCGCTTTGCGAGTTTTCATCCGTTTGTCCGAGAAGCGAGGAGAAATTTCAAACATTTCAGCTGCGAGGTGTGGCCACCAGCGTAGGCCTAGTTGGTATTTTAATTGTAGGAAATTCAGATGGAGTCCGGACATCATCAAAATCGGTGTGTGCCCGTGGCGTGCTCTCACGACCCCATGGAAAAATTTTGATAAAGTTTGGCACAAGTTTTGATGATCGCTCCTTCCAAACCGGAGCATCTCACAAGAAGGATCATGGTTTCCAAAAGGAGATGTGTCAATTCAAACTCCAGTGGCTGATGACTTCATCGTTTGGCCTCATAAAAAATTTCATGGTACGCAATCACCATTATACCACGGGTTTGATTTTCTGGCGCATTTCAGGTATCGTTTGCTATATTTAAGACATTTTTTGAATTTAACGTGCATTTTGTGCATATAAATAAAATTACAACCGGAACTGCATTTGCTGTCGAATGGGATGAGGATTGCCGTTCGATCTGGGAGCATCCAACGGTGCAGACGTACGATCCGTGGGGTTTGGGTTCTGGCCAATCAGAACACACGACTTAGATCGCATGCGCGGCAGGGGCAGGGGGGATCGGCCACGGTTTAGTCGGCACATGGCTTTCATGAACGAACCGTGTGCTATTCGCAAACCAGATTGCATATCTTCTGTTCATAGATACTGGAGTGAGATCAATTGAGTGTGCTACCTCTATGGTATAATAATAATAATAATAAACAGTTCAAATTCATTGCCTGAGCTGACAGCACATCAAGGTCAACATATTAACGGTTCTTACATCAACAGAAAGCCGGGCATAACTCACAAATTCAGTACACGCGACAGTTCTAAATTGAACGAATTAAGTTGCAGGGTAGGCATAAAAACTAGTCTTACGGCTTAATTCCCATGTACATGGGGGAACTGGGATCATTCCGTTTACCCCGAATGAACTTGGGTTTTCTGATGATTTTACGCTTCTCTGTATGAGAGGTGCGTGATCCCTTGGCTGGCAACTCAGCAAATTCATCATACTCGTCCTCATCGGCAACATCGTCGACACCCAGTACCCTCCTCTTCCCATGCATCACTACATGGCAGTTCTTATGCAAGGGGTCTTCCGCATAGAAAATCTGGGTAGCATCGCTGGCAAGAATGAACGGGTCCGCGTGATATGCCATCTTTGTCCTTTTAACACAGGTCTTCCTATAATCATCAACGTTTACCTGGTTAAGAGGGATCCATGTGCACCTGAATAATGCCACCTTAACTTTCACATAGTTAAGCTCCCAAATCTCTTTGATGGTTCCATAGTATACCCTTTTACCAGCTTCATCTACAGTCATGCATTCTATTCGAACAGAGCTGTTCTGATATGAGGTCTTCTGATCACGTTCCTCAGTGTAGAACATGTAGCCATTTATGTCATATGCTTGGTACGTCAACACTGTAGGTGATGGCTTTTGTGCCAACCACGTAGCAATGTCATACATGGATCCTTGTGCCAAACGATTCTTCAGCCATTCAGCATAGTTCTTAGTGTGCTCCTTCATCTCCGCATCTAATGGATACACCATTGGTAAGAAGCTTTGGTGTATCTCCGCCAAGTGTTCTTCGGCATAAGCGCTGAGAACTGGGCTGTTAAGCAGTACCGTCAAATGGGCTTTCTCTGCCAATTCTCCGGGTGCAGCCTTTTGCATGCCAGCAAGGACCGGCTTACCTTTCAGCCTTCCCTCGTGGCGAGAGAGGGGCAAACCTATAGGTCTTTGTTTCATGTATTCGGTGCAAAACTCAACCACCTCCTCCGCAGTATAACCTTGTAGGATGCTTGCCTCTGGATGGTTTCGGTTCCGACAATAGCGCTTCAGTATTCCCATGAACCGCTCGAAGGGATACATGTTGCGAAGAAACACAGGACCACAATACTTTATCTCGTCGACAAGGTGCACAGTGAGATGGACCATGACATCAAAGAATGACGGTGGGAAAAACATCTCTAGGTTGGACAATATTCTTGCAATATCATCTTGCATATGATCCAACTCTTCAGGATCTACAACTTTCTGCCATAGTTGGTTGAAGAAATCACAGAGCTCAATGAGTGTGTTTCTTATATCTTTGTCCATCAGATTCCTGATGGCCACCGGGAGGATTTGTGTCAACATTATGTGGCAATCATGTGTCCCAACTTCATTTTACCTGAGCTCACATCCACGAGACTTCTGATGTTTGTGGAGTAGGAAGAGGGTGTCTTAACTGACAACAAATATGTCAAGAACTCTGTTTCTTCTTTTGTACTGAAATTGTAACTCTGGTGAGCGTGGATGAATTTGTTGTCATCTTCTGCTTCACTCTTGCGTTTTGATTGATCAGCAAGCATATCGAGCCGTGCACCTTCACCATCCTTTGTTTTACCTTTAATCTTGAGCAGAGTACCAAGGATGCTTTCACATACGTTCTTCTCTACGTGCATGACATCGATGCAGTGACGTACACGTAGAATCTCCTAGTAAGGTAATTTCCAGAACACCGATTTCTTCTTAAACACTTGACCCTTGGGTGTTTGTTTCATCGTCAAAGCGTGCTTCTTGCCAAGCACAACATTAATTTGTTTAGCCATATTGTGGACCACCTCCCCATCATAGGGTCTTGGGCCCACATCTACCTCTGCCGTACCATCAAATTCAGCTTTCATCTTTCGGTATGGGTGATTTCTCCGTAAGAACCTACGATGACGCAAATACACAGTTTTGCGCGAGTTGGGAAGAAATCTGCTACCTGTCCTATCCATGCATGTGACACACCCTACATCTCCCTTTGTTTTCTGCCCCGATGTGTTGCCTAATGCCGGCATATCTTGAATGGTGTGCAGCCGCATCGCATATAGATCGAAAATCTCCTTTTTGTAAGCATCATAACATTTTACAGTAGGCCCATCTACCCACACTGTCAGCAGTTCTTCTACCAGTAGTTGAAAGTAGATGTCGATGTCATTTCCAGGTTGCTTCGGGCCTTGGATAATCATTGACATCATAATGTATTTTTTCTTCATACACAACCAAGGAGCTAGGTTATATACGCACAGAAGCACCGGCCATGTGCTGTGATTGGTGCTCATATCGCCAAAAAGATTCATCCCGTCAGTACACTCCCCGAGCCTTATACTTCTAGGATCCTTGGCAAAGTCAATAAACTTGTTGTCAATTAATTCCCACTAAGCCCCAACTTTCGGGTGCCTCATATATTTATCTGTAGTTCGCTCATCATGATGCCACCGCAACCTCTTTGCCTCTCTAGGGTTTGCAAACAAATGCCTCAACCTTGGAATTAAAGGCAAGTACCAAACAACCTTGAACGGGATTCCTGTCTTGATCTCGTCGTCCAATTTGTACTTGTCCTTTGCTCTCCTGCGCTTGTATCGTGCATGCTTGCATGTGGGACATGCACGCAAATCTTTGTACTCACCACGGTACAATATACAATCATTCACACAAGCGTGTATCTTCTGTACTTCAAGTTCCAATGGGCAAACAATTTTCTTCGCTTCGTTCGTGCTTCTGGGGAGCACATTATCTTCCGGAAGAATTTCTTTGAAAAGACCTAACAACTCTGTGAAGCCCTTGTTTGATAGACCGTTTGCTGCTTTAAATCTGAGAAGCGCCAGGGTGGCACTCAACTTGGAATATTTCTTTTTGCAACCTGGATACAATTCTTTCTTGGAGTCCGCATCAATGGTTGGCAGATCCTTGTACCCAATCATATCCTTTTTTAGGCCCTTGAAATCTGCAATCATAGCTACAAAATCTGGCATATCAAGATCATCGTCGTCTGCGTCGCCGTCTTGGTTTTCCAGTGGGCATTTCGGCTTTCCGGTGTTCCATTGGTAGCTTGACGCCTCTGCCCCGATGTTAGATTCAACATCCATGTGACACTGACCGGGGGTTGGCATCTCACAGCGCTGGGTATATTCATCAATGACCTGCTCTTCACCGTGTCTGGTCCAACATGTATATCCATCCATGAATCCCCGAGAGAGTAAGTGCCACTGGACATCTGCAACTTCACGTGACTCTGTATTGGCACAATGAGTACATGGACACATGATGTAATCCGCATCACCAATTCTCTAAAAAGATACAAGTGAAGCACTTAGAGAAAAATTGCCTAGCTCAAAAGATATAAGTGAAGCATATGGAGTATTCTAATAAATCACGATTCATGCATGTCCCTCTGTACAGCAAGGATGATTGTGGCAAACTAAAAAGCAAAGACTCAAATTATACAAGACGCTCCAAGCAAAACACATATCAGGTGGTGAATAAAAATATAGCCTCAAGTAAAGTTACTGATAGACAAAGACGAAAGAGGGGATGCCTTCCGGGGCATCCCCAAGCTTAGGCTCTTGGTTGTCCTTGAATATTACCTTGGGGTGCCTTGGGCATCCCCAAGCTTAGGCTCTTGCCAATCATTATTCCATAGTCCATCAAATCCTTACCCAAAACTTGAAAACTTCACAACACAAAACTCAACAGAAAATCTCATAAGCTCCGTTAGTATAAGAAAACAAATCACCACTTTGGTACTGTTGTGAACTCATTCTTTATTTATATTGGTGTAATATCTACTGTATTCCAACTTTTCCATGGTTCATACTATGACGCCCACGACTCAATCGTGCACTAATCATACACGCAAACATGCACGATCAAGCACAGGGACTCACGGGAAGATATCACACCACAACTCTAACACAAATAAACGGAGATCCACAATATTACAGACCAGGGATCACGAGGATCCGAATACGTAAGTCAGTCATACAAATAATATCTGAGTACAAACATAGTTAGACAAGGTTTGCCTTAAGAAGGCTAGCACAAACAACGACTCTAGATTGAAAGGCGAAGCCCTCCTGCCTAGGGCCTCCGATCCTACTCCTGGTCGGCTGGCTCGATCCAGTAGTAAGTACCGTCTGGACCCATCTGGTAGTAAGCTCCTGCAGTGGCATCTAGCTCCTGGGCTCCATCGTCTGTTGTATCATCAAGTAGGGGAATATAGGGAAAAAGAGGAAGCAAAGCAACCGTGAGTACTCATCCGAAGTACTCAGCAAGCAAGGATCTACACTACATATGCAACATTATCAAAGGGGAAAGGTTGTATATGTGGACTAGGCTGCAGAAATGCCAGAATAGAGAGAAGGCCTAGTCCTATCGAAGACTAGCATCTTCAAACATCTTCACGAAGCCACCATCTTGCAGCAATAGAAGAGAGTAGAATAACATTTTATTAAGCAAACATGTTGAAGTAAAGCCTAGAGATCCTTCCTCGACTCCCTGCGAGAAGGCGATCCCGAAGCTTCAATTAATTAAACAAGTATCCAGTTCAAGTAATAGATCGGGATACCAAACTGAGCGTCCTTTACCGTAGGACCGGCTATCGATAGATTATTCTTCCCTGCAGGGGTGCACTACTGTTACCCAACACGCTCGATCACCTCTGGCCGGACACACTTGCTGGGTAACGCCCGGCCTCGAGAGATCAACACGAAGCACTGCCCTACCTAGGCTCAGCAGAGAGGTCAGCACGCCGTACTAACCTATGCACCCAGGGGTCTTGGGCCATCGCCCCGGGCACCCTGCGTGTTGCATGACTGGCCGGGGTGCAGGCGCGACACTGAACTCGTCAGTGAAGTATCCAGCCCATTCCCGACAATCAGCCCGCACGGTGAACTGTGACGTCTGATGAGCTTTCGGGAGAAACGTACAACGTAGAGGGCCCCATAAACCATTATCCCATGTAGTGGTAGTGCGTATAGGGCACGTCGACCCACTCAGACCAAATACCCAAATCCGATAGGCTGATTTAGTAACACGCGGAGACGATCAGAGTTTCTGAAGCTCCGCCACAATATCACACTCGAGTGCCCTTCCGACACACCCGACATCATAGATCCCCTGCGGGTACCCATCAGGGTCGACCCACCTGTAACAAAGGTCAAAGTAACCGTGTGGTCATAACATCAAGGGGGAAACACCGAGGAATCACCCTCGGTGGATTCCACACGATGAAATCATCAGGGTGAACGTATGAGGCATCACCCTCGAGGTTCACACTGAGGGGTTGCACGACAGAGTCATCTCAGAAGTGGAGAAGGAGGAATCACCCTCGATGACCACGACCGAACAGCTACACTGCAGAGTATTCATCAGGAGTGTGTTACGAGGTATCACCCTCGGCACTCGATAGTAACTATGCAGAGTCGTACAACTAAGGGGGTGAAGTGATGTGTCGGTCTCTGGTCGATGATCACATTAATCGAGTCTTCGATGATCAAGCAGGGGCAACAAGGGTAAGGTGGTGGGGGTCACTGATGGTTCACTACCAACCTATACTAAGCAGTTTAACATAGGCAGGTAAGGTAACAATAAACAGGTTACAAAAGCAGGCTATGCATCAGAATAGGAGCAAACATTAACAGTAGCAAAATCTAATGCAAGCAGGAGAAATGGAATGGGCGATATCTGGATGCTCAAGGGGGGGGGGGCTTGCCTGGTTGCTCTGGCAAGGAGGAGGGGTCGTCGGAAGGCTGCTCGTCCGGAGCGTAGTCGTACTCTGCTGCGTCGGCGTCGGTCTCGGCGTCTACCGGAGAAGAAGAGGGGGAGAGAAATAGTAAATATGGAGCAAACAAGCATCACAAAATATAACAAGGCGATACGCGGTGCCAGGGGTGATCTAACACAGGGATAGGTGATACCGGCGAAGGGGGAAAACATCCGGGAAAGTATCCCCGGTGTTTCGCATTTTTGGACAGACGGACCGGAGGTGGATTGTTGCATGTTCGCTATGCTAGGGACGCGTGGTGGACAAATGGACTGCGTAATCGGATTCGTCTTGTCGTTCTAAGCAACTTTCATGTACAAAGTATTTTCATCCGAGTTACAGATTATTTTCTATGAATTTCTGAAGTTTATTCGATTTTCTGGAATTTATTCATATTTCAAAATTAAACAGTAAAATAATTTTGTCACCTAGTGCTATTGTAGCCACCGTGTATGACAGTGGGGCTGGGTTGCCACAGTTAACAATTGACTGGTCAACAGATGAATAGTGTAGGGGGGCCATATATCATTGACTTAGACTTTTATTAATTTGCTTTTTATTTAAACTAATAGTGGGTCCTCATGTCATTCTCACATGTGTCAATAAATCATCTAGCTAATTTAATGCGGGGGTCCCACTTGCCATAGAATATAAGCTAACCTAACACTTATTACCCCTAATTAATACTCTAATTAGTCCCTAACTAATTTGGGCTCGGTCATATGCAGTGGCACAAGCCGGCCATGGTGTGGCTATGCACCACGCACAAGCACACAAGCGCATGGCCATGGCCGTGGCTACCAGTAGCAGCAAACACCAGCAGCGGGCATCAGCAGAGGCAGCGGCAACGCAACTAGCAGCAGGTGCATCAAGCAGCAGCAGTACAGCAGCAAACAGGTAGCGGCAAAAACAACCGGCAGAGCAGCGAAGCAGCGGCGGCAGTACCTACTGGCAGCCGCAACTGGCAGTACCTACTACGCAACTGGCAGCCGCAACTAAGAGCAGCGATAGCAAGCAGTGTAGAGCAGCAGCAGAGCAGCCAAGCAGCAAGCCAGCAGCGCAGCATCGACAGCAGGCACCAGTGCCAGCGGCGGCAAGCGGCAAGAACGGCGGCCAGTGCTCAGCAAGAAGCAACAGCAGCGGCAAGAGTACCAGCAAAGCAACAGCAGTAGCAGCAAAGCAAAAGCAGCAGCAGCAGGCAGGAGCGGCGGCGATCGAGGGCATGCGCACGGCGGCGGCGCGGGTTGGCGAACAGGGGGTGCGGCCACGTGCGGGGCGCAGCCGGCGCGGGGCTCGCAGGGGCAGCGCGCACGAGACACGGCCGCAGGCGCGATGCAGGGGATTTCGGGTGCGGCCGATGCGTGACGAGCGTGAAGTTGACCGCGGCGGCTACGACATCTACGGCGACAGAAACAACACGGAGGAGATGGGGAAATGAGCGGGGCCTCACAGCGGAGGTCGGAGGCGACTCGGGGCAGCCGGAGGAGGTCGAGGATGACGGCGAGATGCGGTGGTCAGAGGAAGAAGAAGAAGACCGCGTCGGCTACGCGGCTCCCAGGACTGATGAGGCGTCCTGAACGGAGGAAGTCGAGGGCGGTGGACCTCCTTGACGTGCTCCCACACGCCGGAGGGGCCGGTGGACGCGTCGACGACGAAGAGGCCACGGTCACCGCGGATCTTCCGAGCTCGGATTCGGGCAGTAGAGGAAGGGGGCGAAGGGGGAATGAGGGGGGAATGGAAGAGGGCGGTTTAGGGTTTCCAGAGGACGTATATATAGCCTCGGGGAGGCGACGTGGTGGCCATCCACGGGCATGGCACCCTGGATGTGCGCCACGACCTCCTATCTCCTGTACAGAGGAGGAGGACGAGGTGGAGGTGGGCTGGGCTCCCACTGTGCACTCGAAGCCCAGCAGTGCAGTGTAACTCTGGCCCATTTCCAATATCTTTTCTGTTAGCAATTTTTCTCTCATGTTTTCTATTTTAATTTAAAAATAAATGAGTTTTTTTTAATCTGAAACTTGTCACATAATTCAAGCACATTACTGTTAGGTGCCACAAAAAGTTTGAGGTCATATAAAAAGGTTTAAATATTTTTAGAAATTGAAAAGGTCATGTATTGTGTTGTTGGTCCACTAAAATAATTTCTAGGGGCAACTTGGGAATCCAAATAATGTTGAACTAGTTTTTATAATTGCTTTGAGATTATTTCAAATACTATGAAATATTTTGTTTGCAACTTTGAAAACCTAATATTTGACTTGCATTCAAATTGGATTTGAATTTAATTAATTAATTTTTATCAAGAGGCAAATTGTCTTAGTAATTTTTGATGACAAGGCACCATTAGTGTGGGTTACCGTAGCATGATTATCGGGGTGTTACAAATCTCCTCCACTACAAGAAATCTCGTCCCGAGATTTAAGAGGTGGAGTATGGGGGAAGTTCTGGTTACTAAATTCTAACGGATCTTCTCGGTCTTGGTTGCTCTTCTCGAAGAGGTTGATCCATAGCGTTGAGGTCTTCACTTCTCTGCTTCAGGTCGTCATGATGAAGTCGTCATCTTTTCTTCGGAGTCTTCATCGTACGTACGAAGGACAAGGGGTAACTTCGGAAGAATGGACTGCTACAATGTTGCTTATCTGGTAGATAACATCAGGGAAGGTGGCGGAAAGTAACTCTCGAATTGAAACTTAAGAAATTATCGAGAGCAAAGTAAGATACCATGAGAGGTTTCGAGCGAGCAGGCAATCGTTCGGTGCCTAATCAGAAGGTGAAAGGGCTTCAGGGCAACGAGAATAAGTATTGCGTCTGATACCAGAATAGATCACTAGGAAGGTGGCTCGCGAATTACATACGAAACCAAGCACAAGGGATAAGTTTGAAACAGGTATGTACAGGAGAGTCAGGTTTCGATCCTGTGGAACTGTGGGTTATGGGCCCACCATGTGGGTTAAAAGTAGGGAGGGCGCTTTCATCATGCACGGTCATGATAGCAAGGCAAGTCAGAGGATAGACTGTCAGTTATGTCGGCAACAACATCGGTACCAAGGGCGAGGGGCAAAGAGAACCATTTTCCTGCTCGTTGAACGAGGCGGACCAATAGGCAAAGTTCTCGTCCATCGGTGGTTACCGAAAGGTCATCAACAAAAGTAACAGGGTCTTTACTGACAGAGTGGTACAATGAGGTGCTCAACTAAGCAGGGAAATATCTCTGTTCAGCTAAGTCAGGTTACAAGAAAGGTTAAACAAAACAATGGAAAGGAAAATGCGATTGTCAGATTAAACAAAAAAATGGAAAGGAAAATGTGTTTAAACACATATTTCAGGAGTATATCCTTCCCAAGGACAAACGGAGCATGATATCCATGACAGGATAGAAAGTAGAAAACCATTTGGGTACGGGGAGAGGAATTTCATGACATTACCAATACAACGGTGTCTAGTTAATTGGTAAGGAAAATTTAGCATTGTGCTTCAAATGTTCTTATTGAAGATTGGAGTACCACAGACATGCTTCGAGATAGCATTGACATGGTCTTTAAGCAAAGGTCAGACTTTGGATACTCAAAGGATTCATCAGGAACAACTTATTGAATAAGTCTTACAATTTCCTCATGGAAGAATGGTTAGCCTTGCTAAAAAGGAAGAACTATAACAATAGGTCCTCCGGCCAAGTGTGCTAGGCATGACATCACCTTACCGGGTCATATAAAGACCAACGTTATAACTCTTTGGAAATATATTCCAACCATCATATCTGACCAAGATCCAGATCTGATTTGTGTCAGGGTACCTCAAATGCAGGATGTCTAAGAAGAAAAAGGTGCAACACAACTTGATGAGATGACACTGTAAGATTCTCGGGAAATGAACTATGGAAGCGAGTTCCGAAACAAGAGTTCATCATTAAACCAAGGAGAGGATGAGGAGGTGGCTGATGGACTCAGCGACAATTCATCGAGATTTCCAAAAAGATGGATTTCCACAATTATGTGAATAAGGAGATAACATTTGTCAGATCAAATGATATAATGATGTATGCTCGAGGAAAACATACACAAATAAACATTGGTTGAAAGGTGTACCCGAAATATGGGCTAGGTAGCATGATCAATGTTAGAATGGCGACTCAATAACCAATAGTTTAAGAGTGAACTATCAACCAGTAACTTCAAAGTAATAGGGTTGCTATAAATTTTGAAATTACACATCACAGTCCGATTGTCGGTATTCCGGTTAGAAACAACACGGGGACCAAGAAAAGAATGGTGATCGTGAATCACTTGTGTCAAGAATTCTTAAGAGGTGGTGAAATTCTCATGACATTCTTGACATAAAAAATGGTAATACTCCAAGGTAAAGAAGAACAAATGTTGGATAGCAAGGATCTCAAGGTATAACACAAAACACGAACAAGTTTGTGTTGAACGAAAGGCAATAATGTTGTCGATGATAACCCAAATCATCGAGGGCAAAGGATGGTATTTCTCATCAAGAATTCGATAGATATCTTGGAAGAGCTCAGAATGTTGATGATGTTCACGACACATTTGTCGCGAGATTTCATGAAGATGTAATCGATCGGCGACGACATCAAGTCAAAGGAATGATGAAGCGAAAAGTTATTGGAACCAGGGGTACGACACAAACTCGAAATCAAGCTTGCTGTTCAAGGCGAAATAATACGACGAGGAAGATCGGCGTAAGGTTATCTCATCATCGAAAATTGTGCTCCGGGAAGAAGGACCAGGTAGCACAGTTAAGATAACGATGTAGCCGATTAGGCTAAGAATGACATGAGTTGAAAGTTAATTTTCCCAGCAGTACATTACTAGGAGTATTGGATCACAGGGTGGATTCGACTCACTTATCGATGTTCTTAGTTGACAAACAACCCAAAACCCGTGGAATACGGAATCAGAGAGAAGGAATACTTGACGAAGTCTCATAAGAAGTATTGCAGTACCGTGATATTATCGGGATACCAGGGGGTAATACTCAAAGGGAGATCAGAATAGAAACTGAGCTGGATCATTGACTAGCGATAGCAGATACTTTAATCTTGTCAAAAATAGACGAGGCACTGGAATGGTTTTCCTTTCAGATATAATGAATAAGGTTTGCATGGTCGGGACCATAACTGCAAGGGATCCAATTTATTGACACCGGAAGAATTATTCGAATGATTCAATATTGTTGCAAGAAGCTTTCATGATAAGTTCCACATCGGGTCCATGGGCATGAACACAAAGTTCAAGGTCGACTCCCACTTTTTCAATGCCTAACCTTTCATTCACTTCTCATCTTCGAAGAAGTTGTAGAGTTGAAGATTATCTGGTAAAACACCGGAAGGGTATGACTGGCGTAAACTTTCGGGTTCATACGGTTTTAGAGAAGGTATATGTCCATCCCATTGGGCATCTTGGGAACATATTACATAACTTCAGGAGTAATTAACACAAGCTCAAAAGCAGAGCATGTTTGACAAAAGGAGAGAATACAATTTACCAAAGGCATCATGTATCAGGAAAGAATTCACAAGGCGGTTAAATATGAAGGACATTGTCGAATAATAATCCAACAAAGGATCTGACGGTCCATAGCGGAGCTAATGTGAGCATCAGCACACAACCAGATGAAGAAGGAATGCAAAGGCATTGGATTATAGAACATCTGACTAATTTGATGCTTAGATAACAAAGGAATTATGAGTTCCAATACGAAGGATAAGAAGCAAACGCTCTGATCAAGGATGGGTAACTTGAATAGACCTAAGGGTACGATCGACGACAATTAGATTGGTCGAGAATCACCTCATGTTCAAAATGACGTCTGAGCTGGAAAGAAAATTTTAAAAGGATCAATTGATGATTGCGTGCATTCGCACTCGTGTTGAATCAATAGATCAAAATGACGGTGTCAAGGATACTAATGAATATTGCCAGACATATGGGAAGCATCCCTAATGCAAGCAGACAAGTATTTGTAGAGCAATAAGTTGCTAAGGATCTTTGGAAGATCAAATAGTATTTCAAGGTATCTTGTGAATCATATGAACAAAGGGAGGGAGAACGGATAATCGGTAAGTGCGAGAATTTATCCGCAGGGGGTATTCATGAGGAAAGAACTGCAAGGCAGTAAGCTCAAAGGATTGTCGGAACAACGAAGAGCCGTTCGGGGCATCTTGTAATAACAAGACCAATGGGATTGAATGCAAGAGTGGCTAGTGTATGTAGTTATCCATAAGGATATAACAGCGGTAGGGAATTTGCAAAAGCGGTGGACACAGGTGTCTCAGGAAAACATTGAATAGCATCTTCGGAACCTTCTGGTGCACCAAGTAATCATCTGGAGTAAGGGCTCTCCGGGAGGAAGTAGTTACGAGAACCTAGAGTCAGCGTTAGTAAAAATCATTGACCCGAATAGAAGAGAGATCAGAGTCCCAGAGTATACACGAGGAATAAAAGATCCTAATACCACCCAGTTGGTGATGTGGGCCCGTAAGCCACACAGCCAAGTTAGTAAATTAGTTTTTTGATGTCTAGACTCAACTTCGACCAAGGAATTGGAAGGGGGCTTCCTACAGGCAGTCGGCTCTGATACCAACTTATTACGCCCCCGACTCAATCGTGCACTAATCATACACGCAAACATGCACGATCAAGCACAGGGACTCACAGGAAGATATCACAACACAACTCTAACACAAATAAACGAAGATCTACAATATTACAGACCAGGGATCACCAGGATCCGAATACGTAAGTTAGTCATACAAATAATATCTGAGTACAAACATAGTTAGACAAGGTTTGCCTTAAGAAGGCTAGCACAAACAACGACTCTAGATCGAAAGGCGAAGGCCTCCTGCCTGGGTCCTCCGATCCTACTCCTGGTCGGCTGACTCGATCCAGTAGTAAGTACCGTCTGGACCCATCTGGTAGTAAGCTCCTGCAGTGGCATCTGGCTCCTGGGCTCCATCGTCTGTTGTATCATCAAGTGGGGGAATATAGCGAAAAAGAGGAAGCAAAGCAACTGTGAGTACTCATCCGAAGTACTCAGCAAGCAAGGATCTACACTACATATGCAACATTATCAAAGGGGAAAGGCTGTATATGTGGACTGGGCTGCAGAAATGCCAGAATAGAGAGAAGGCCTAGTCCTATCAAAAACTAGCATCTTCAAACATCTTCACGAAGCCACCATCTTGCAGCAATAGAAGAGAGTAGAATAGCATTTTATTAAGCAAACATGTTGAAGTAAAGCCTAGAGATCCTTCCTCGACTCCCTGCGAGAAAGCGATCCCGAAGCTTCAATTAATTAAACAAGTATCCAGTTCAAGTAATAGATCGGGATACCAAACTGAGCGTCCTTTACCGTAGGACCGGCTATCGATAGATTATTCTTCCCTGCAGGGGTGCACTACTGTTACCCAATATGCTCGATCACCTCTGGCCGGACACACTTAATGGGTAATGTCCGGCCTCGGGAGATCAACACGAAGCAGCGCCCTACCAAGGCTCAGCAGAGAGGTCAGCATGCCGGACTAACCTATGCACCCAGGGGTCTTGGGCCATCGCCCCGGGCACCCTACGTGTTGCGTGACTGGCCGGGGTGCAGGCGCGACACTGAACTCGTCAGTGAAGTATCCAGCCCATTTCTGACAATCAGCCCGCACGGTGAACTGTGACATCTGATGAGCTTTCGGGAGAAATGTACAATGCAGAGGGCCCCATAAACCATTATCCCGTGTGGTGGTAGTGCGTATAGGGCACGTCGACCCACTCAGATCAAATACCCAAATCCGATAGGCTGATTTAGGAACACGCGGAGACGATCAGAGTTTCTGAAGCTCCGCCACAATATCACACTCGAGTGCCCTTCCGGCACACCCGACATCATAGATCCCCTGCGGGTACCCATCAGGGTCGACCCGCCTGTAACAAAGGTCAAAGTAACCGTGTGGTCATAACATCAAGGGGGAAACACCGAGGAATCACCCTCGGTGGATTCCACTCGATGAAATCATCAGGGTGAACGTATGAGGCATCACCCTCGAGGTTCACACTGAGGGGTTGCACGACAGAGTCGTATCGGAAGAGGAGAAGGAGGGATCACCCTTGATGACCATGACCGAACAGCTACACTGCAGAGTATTCATCAGGAGTGTGTTACGAGGTATCACCCTTGGCACTCGATAGTAACTATGCAGAGTCGTACAACTAAGGGGGGTGAAGTGATGTGTCGGTCTCTGGTCGATGATCACATTGATCGAGTCTTCGATGATCAAGCAGGGGCAACAAGGGTAAGGTGGTGGGGGTCACTGATGGTTCACTACCAACCTATACTAAGCAGCTTAACATAGGCAGGTAAGGTAACAATAAACAGGTTACAAAAGCAGGCTATGCATCAAAATAGGAGCAAACATTAACAGTAGCAAAATCTAATGCAAGCAGGAGAAATGGAATGGGCGATATCTGGATGCTCAAGGGGGGCTTGCCTGGTTGCTCTGGCAAGGAGGAGGGGTCGTCGGAAGGCTGCTCGTCCGGAGTGTAGTCGTACTCTGCTGCGTCGGCGTCGGTCTCGGCGTCTACCGGAGAAGAAGAGGGGGAGAGAAACAGTAAATACGGAGCAAACAAAGCATCACAAAAATATAACAAGGAGATACGCGGTGCCAGGGGTGATCTAACGCAGAGATAGGTGATACCGGCGAAGGGGGAAAACATCCGGGAAAGTATCCCCGGTGTTTCGCATTTTCGAACAGACGGACCAGAGATGGATTGTTGCATGTTCGCTATGCTAGGGACGCGTGGTGGACGAACGGACTGCGTAATCGGATTTGTCTCGTCGTTCTGAGCAACTTTCATGTACAAAGTATTTTCATCCGAGTTACGGATTATTTTCTATGAATTTCCTAAGTTTATTCGATTTTCTGGAATTTATTCATATTTCGAAATTAAACAGTAAAATACTTTTGTCACCTAGTGCTATTGTAGCCACCGTGTATGATAGTGGGGCTGGGTTGCCACAGTTAACAATTGACTGGTCAATAGATGAATAGTGTAGGGGGACCACATTTCATTGACTTAGACTTTTATTAATTTGCTTTTTATTTAAACTAATAGTGGGTCCTCATGTCATTCTCACATGTGTCAATAAATCATCTAGCTAATTTAATGGGGGGGGTCCCACTTGCCATAGAGTACAAGCTAACCTAACACTTATTACCCCTAATTAATACTCTAATTAGACCCTAACTAATTTGGGCTCGGTCATATGCAGTGGCACAAGCCGGCCATGGTATGGATGTGCACCACGCACAAGCACACAAGCGCATGGCCATGGCTGTGGCTACCAGTAGCAGCAAACACCAGCAGCGGGCATCAGCAGAGGCAGCGGCAATGCAACTAGCAGCAGGTGTATCAAGCAGCAGTAGTACAGCAGCAAACAGGTAGTGGCAAAAACAGCCGGGAGAGCAGCGAAGCAGCGGCGGCAGTACCTACGCAGGGAGCAGGCAGCCGCAACTAAGAGTAGCGACAACAAGCAGTGTAGAGCAGCAGCAGAGCAGCCAAGCAGCAAGCCAGCAACGCAGCATCGACAGCAGGCACCAGCGCCAGCGGCGGCAAGCGGCAAGAACGGCGGCCGGTGCTCAGCAAGAAGCAACAGCAGCGGCAAGAGTACCAGCAAAGCAACAGCAGTAGCAGCAAAGCAAAAGCAGCAGCAGGCAGGTAGGAGCGGCGGCGAGCGAGGGCATGCGCGCGGCGGCAGCGTGGGTTGGCGAACAGGGGGCGCGGCCACGCGCGGGGCGCAGCCGGCGCGGGGCTCGCAGGGGCGGCGCGCACGGGACACGGCCGCGGGCACGATGCAGGGGATTTTGGGCGCGGCTGGTGCGTGACGAGCGTGAAGTTGACCGCGGCGGCTACGACATCTACGGCGACGGAAACAACACGGAGGAGATGGGGAAATGAGCGGGGCCTCACAGCGAAGGCCGGAGGCGACTCGGGGCAGCCGGAGGAGGTCGAGGATGACGGCGAGATGCGGCGGTCAGAGGAAGAAGAAGAAGACCGCGTCGGCTACACGGCTCCCCGGACTGATGAGGTGTCCTGAACGGAGGAAGTCGAGGGCGGTAGACCTCCTTGACATGCTCCCGCACGCCGGAGGGGCCGGTGGACGCGTCGACGACGAAGAGGCCACAGTCACCGCGGATCTTCCGAGCTCAGATTTGGGCAGTAGAGGAAGGGGGCGAAGGGGGAATGAGGGGGGAATGGAAGAGGGTGGTTTAGGGTTTCCAGAGGACGTATATATAGCCTCGGGGATGCGACGTGGTGGCCATCCACGGGCATGGCGCCCTGGATGTGCGCCACGACCTCCTATCTCCTGTACAGAGGAGGAGGACGAGGTGGAGGTGGGCTGGGCTCCCACTGTACACTCGAAGCCCAGCAGTGCAGTGTAACTCTGGCCCATTTCCAATTTCTTTTCTGTTAGCAATTTTTCTCTCCTGTTTTCTATTTTAATTTAAAACTAAATGAGTTTTTTTTAAATCTGAAACTTGTTACATAATTCAAGCACATTACTGTTAGGTGCCACAAAAAAGTTTGAGGTCATATAAAAAGGTTTAAATATTTTTAGAAATTGAAAAGCTCATGTATTGTGTTGTTGGTCCACTAAAATAATTTCCAGGGGCAACTTGGGAATCCAAATAATGTTGAACTAGTTTTTATAATTGCTTTGAGATTATTTCAAATACTATGAAATATTTTATTTGCAACTTTGAAAATCTAAATATTTGACTTGCTTTCAAATTGGATTTGAATTTAATTAATTAATTTTTATCAAGATGCAAATTGTCTTAGTAATTTTTGATGACAAGGCACCATTAGTGTGGGTTACCGTAGCATGATTATCGGGGTGTTACACATACCCCCTGATACTACCCATAGATTCATCAAAATAAGCAAACAACACAAAGAAAACAGAATCTGTCAAAAACAGAACAGTCTGCGAAGATCCGAATTCTTCTAATACTTCTGTAACTCCAAAGATTCTGAAAAATTAGGATAACAGAGGCAATTTGTATATCAATCTCGTATAAAAATTCAGGGATTTTCAACGCTCCAGTGAATTATAAAAATTCTGAGACTGGACGCAAAAGTTTCTGTTTTTCAGCAAGATCAAATCAACTATCACCATAAGCCATCCCAAATGTTTTACTTGGCACAAACACTAATTAAAACATAAAACCACATCTAACCAGAGGCTAGATGAATTATTTATTGCAAAAAAGAACCAAAAAGCAAAAAACAAAAATAAAATTGGGTTGCCTCCCAACAAGTGCTATTGTTTAACGCCCTTAGCTAGGCATAAAAACACGAATAGATCTAGGTATTGTCATCTTTGGTATGCAATCCATAAGTAGCTCTCATAACAGATTCATATCGCAATTTAATTTTCTTTCTTGGAAAGTGTCCCATGCCCTTCCTTAACGGAAATTGAAATCTAATGTTTCCTTCTTTCATATCAATAATTGCACCAATCGTTCTAAGGAAAGGTCTACCAAGAATAATAGGACATGTAGGATTGCAATCTATATCAAGAACAATGAAATCTACGGGCACATAATTCCTATTTGCAATAATAAGAACATCATTAATCCTTCCCATAGGTTTCTTAATAGTGGAATCCGCGAGATGCAAATTTAAAGAACAATCATCAAATTCACGGAAACCTAACACATCACATAAAGTTTTTGGAATCGTGGAAACACTAGCACCCAAATCACACAAAGCATGGCACTCATAATCTTTAATCTTAATCTTAATAGTAGGTTCCCAATCATCATAAAGTTTTCTAGGGATAGAAACCTCCAATTCAAGCTTTTCTTCAAAAGATTGCATCATAGCATCAACGATATGTTTAGTAAAAGCTTTGTTTTGTTTATAAGCATGAGGAGAATTCAACACGGATTGCAACAAGGAAATACAGTATATTAAAGAATGATTATCATAATTAAATTTCTTGAAGTCCAAAAGAGTGGGTTCATTGCTACTTAAAGTTTTGACCTCTCCAATCCCACTTTTATCAATTTTTGCATCAAGATCTAAAAACTCCGAATCATTGGGACGCCTTTTAACTAAAGTTGACTCATCTCCAGTCCCATCTTTATCAAGATTTATATTGGAAAACAAAGATTCAATAGGAGTCACATCAATCACTTTAATATCTTCATCATTATTTTCACAAAAACTAGAAGAACATGTTTTTACAAACCAATCTTTTTTAGCACGCATCTTAGCGGTTCTTTCCTTGCACTCATCAATGGAAATTCTCATAGCCTTGAGAGACTCATTGATATCATGCTTGGGTGGAATAGATCTAAGTTTCAAAGAGTCAACATCAAGAGAAATTCTATCCACGTTCCTAGCCAAATCATCAATCTTAAGCAATTTTTCTTCAATCAAAGCATTGAAATTCTTTTGCCAACTCATAAATTCTTTAACACTATTCTCAAATTCAGAGGGCATCTTATTATAATTTCCATAAGAATTGTTGTAGGAATTACCATAATTATTAGAGGAATTACTAGGAAACGGCCTAGGATTAAAATTACCTCTATACGCGTTATTACCAAAATTGTTCCTACCAACAAAATTCACATCCAAAGATTCATTATTATTTTCAATCAAGGTGGACAAAGGCATATCATTAGGATCCAAAGAAGCACTCTTTCTAGCAAATAATTTCATAAGTTCATCCATCTTTCCAGTCAAAACATTAATCTCTTCAATTGCATGCACTTTTTTACTAGTGGAAGATTTTTCGGTATGCCATTGAGAATAATTAACCATAATATTATCTAGAAGTTTAGTAGCTTCTCCTAGAGTAATTTCCATAAAAGTGCCTCCCGCGACCGAATCTAAAAGATTTCTAGAAGCAAAATTCAATCCGGCATAAATTTTTTGTATAATCATCCACAAATTCAAACCATGAGTAGGGCAATTTCATATCATCAATTTCATTCTCTCCCAAGATTGTGGAACATGCTCATGATCAAGTTGCTTAAAATTCATAATATCGTTCCTAAGTGAGATGATCTTAGCGGGAGGAAAATACTTGGAAATAAAAGCATCTTTACACTTATTCCATGAATCAATACTATTTTTAGGTAAAGATGAAAACCAAGTTTTTGCACGATCTCCAAGCGAGAACGGAAATAGCTTCAATTTAACAATATCATTATCCACATCTTTTTTCTTTTGCATATCACACAAATCAACGAAATTATTTAGATGGGATGCGGCATCTTCACTAGGAAGGCCAGAAAATTGATCTTTCATAACAAGATTCAGCAAAGCGGCATTAATTTCACAGGATTCCGCATTAGTAGCGGGAGCAATCGGAGTACTAATAAAAGCATTGTTATTGGTGTTGGAAAAATCACACAATTTGGTATTCTCTTGAGTCATCATAATAAAGCAAACAATCCAACACACGAGCACACAAAAAGCAAACGAAGAAGACGAACGGAAGAGGGGCGAAGAAAAGGCAAAGAGAGGGGTGAAGAAAAAGGCAAAAAAATTCGAAAATCATTTTAGAAGTGGGGGAGAGGAAAACGAGAGGCGAATGGTGAATAATGTAATGCGAGAGGTGAGAGTTTATGATGGGTACCTGGTATGGCTTGACTTGGCGTAGATCTCCACGGCAACGGCGCTAGAAATTCTTCCTGCTACTTCTTGAGCTTGCGTTGGTTTTTCCCTTGAAGAGGAAAGGGTGATGCAGCAAAGTAGAGATAAGTATTTCCCTCAGTTTGAGAACCAAGGTATCAATCCAGTAGGAGACAACGCACAAATCACCGAATACCTGCACAAACAATCAAACAACTTGCACCCAACGCGATAAAGGGGTTGTCAATCCCTTCACGGTTATTTGCAAAAGTGAGATCTGATAGAGATAGGTAAAACAAAACAAAAGATAAAGTAAATATTTTTGGGTTCTTTTGGTTTATAGATCTGAAAATAAAAGATTGCAAAATAGTAGATCGGAAAGTAATATGATGGAAAATAGACCCGGGGGCCATAGGTTTCACTAGAGGCTTCTCTCAAGATAGAAAATATTACGGTGGGTGAACAAATTACTGCCGAGCAATTGATAGAAAAGTGCAAAGTTATGACGATATCTAAGGCAATGATCATGAATATAGGCATCACGTCCGTATCAAGTAGACCGAAACAATTCTGCATCTACTACTATTACTCCACACATCGACCGCTATCCAGCATGCATCTAGAGTATTAAGTTCATAAAGAACGGAGTAATGCATTAAGCAAGATGACATGATGTAGAGGAATTAACTCAAGCAATATGATGAAAACCCCATCTTTTTATCCTCGATGGCAACAATACAATACGTGCCTTGCTGCCCCTACTGTCACTGGGAAAGGACACCGCAAGATTGAACCCAAAGCTAAGCACTTCTCCCATTGCAAGAAAAAATAATCTAGTTGGCCAAACCAAACCGATAGTTCAAAGAGAATTACAAAGATATCAGATCATGCATAAAAGAATTCAGAGAAGATTCAAATAATATTCATAGATAAGCTGATCATAAATCCACAATTCATCGGATCTCGGCAAACACACCGCAAAAAAGTATTACATCGAATAGATCTCCAAGAACATCGAGGAGAACATGGTATTGAGAATCAAAGAGAGAGAAGAAGCCGTCTAGCTACTAGCTATGGACCCGTAGGTCTGAGGTAAACTACTCATGCTTCATCGGAAGGGCAATGGTGTTGATGTAGAAGCCCTCCGTGATCGAATCCCCCTCCGGTAGGACGCCGGAAAAGGCCCCTAGATGGGATCTCATGGGTACAGAAGGTTGCGGCGGTGGAAAAGTATTTTCGTGGATGCCTCTGGTGGTTTGGGCATATAAGAGTATGTATAGGCGAAAGAATTAGGTCAGGAGGTGCACGAGGGGCCCACAAGGGTGGGGGCGCGCCCTGCCCCCCTAGGCGCGCCCTCCGTCCTTGTGGCCGCCTCTTGGCTCCTCCGACTTCATCTCCAAGTCTCCTGGTTTCCTTTTGGTCCAAGAAAGATCATCGCGAAAGTTTTATTCCGTTTGGACTCCGTTTGGTATTCCTTTTCTGCGAAACTCAAAAACAAGGAAAAAACAGAAACTGGCACTGGGCTCTAGGTTAATAGGTTAGTCCTAAAAATAATATAAAATAGCATATTAATGCACATAAAACATCCAAAACAGATAATATAATAGCATGGAACAATCAAAAATTATAGATACGTTGGAGACGTATCAAGCATCCCCAAGCTTAATTCCTGCTCGTCCTCGAGTAGGTAAATGATAAAAACAGAATTTTTGATGTGGAATGCTACCTAACATATTTATCCATGTAATTTCTTTATTGTGGCATGAATGTTCAGATCCGTACGATTCAAAACAAAAGTTTAATATTAACATAAAAACAATAATACTTCAAGCATACTAACAAGATAATTATGTCTTCTCAAAATAACATGGCCAAAGAAAGCTTATCCCTACAAAATCATATAGTCTGGCTATGCTCCATCTTCATCACACAAAGTATTTAAATCATGCACAACCCCGATAACAAGCCAAGCAATTGTTTCATACTTTTGATATTCTCAAACTTTTTCAACTTTCACACAATACATGAGCGTGAGCCATGGACATAGCACTATAGGTGGAATAGAAGGTGCTTGTGGAGAAGACAAAAAGAAGGAGATAGTCTCACATCAACTAGGCGTATCAACGGGCTATGGAGATGCCCATCAATAGATATCAATGTGAGTGAGTAGGGATTGCCATGCAATGGATGCACTAGAGCTATAAGTTTATGAAAGCTCAAGAAAGAAACTAAGTGGGTGTGTATCCAACTCGCTTGCTCATGAAGACCTAGGGCAATTTGAGGAAGCCTATCATTGGAATATACAAGCCAAGTTCTATAATGAAAATTCCCACTAGTATATGAAAATGACAACATAGGAGACTCTCTATCATGAAGATCATGGTGCTACTTTGAAGCACAAGTGTGGTAAAAGGATAGTAACATTACCCCTTCTCTCTTTTCTCTCATTTTTTTGTTTTTCTTTTTTTTCTTCCTTTTTTTTATTTGGGCCTTCTCTCATTTTTTTCCCTTTTTTGCCTCTTTTTTTCCGTCCGGAGTCTCATCCCGACTTGTGGGGGAATCATAGTCTCCATCATCCTTCTCCTCACATGGGACAATGCTCTAATAATGAAAATCATCACACTTTTATTTACTTACAACTCAATACTTGGAACAAAATATGACTCTATATGAATGCCTCCGGCGGTGTACCGGGATGTGCAATGAATCAAGAGTGACATGTATGAAAGAATTATGAACGGTGGCTTTGCCACAAATACGATGTCAACTACATGATCATGCAAAGCAATATGACAATGATGAAGCGTGTCATAATAAACGGAACGGTGGAAAGTTGCATGGCAATATATCTCGGAATGGTTATGGAAATGCCATAATAGGTAGGTATGGTGGCTGTTTTGAGGAAGGTATATGGTGGGTGTATGGTACCGGCGAAAGTTGCGCGGCACTAGAGAGGCTAGCAATGGTGGAAGGGTGAGAGTGCGTATAATCCATGGACTCAACATTAGTCATAAAGAACTCACATACTTATTGCAAAAATCTATTAGTTATCAAAACAAAGTACTACACGCATGCTCCTAGGGGGATAGATTGGTAGGAAAAGACCATCGCGCGTCCCCGACCGCCACTCATAAGGAAGACAATCAATAAATAAATCATGCTCCGACTTCATCACATAACGGTTCACCATACGTGCATGCTACGGGAATCACAAACCTTAACACAAGTATTTCTCAAATCCACAATTACTCACTAGCATGACTCTAATATCACCATCTTTATATCTCAAAACAATCATAAGGAATCAAACTTCTCATAGTATTCAATGCACTTTATATGAAAGTTTTTATTATATCCCTCTTGGATGCCTATCATATTAGGACTAAATTTATAACCAAAGCAAATTACCATGCTGTTTAAAGACTCTCAAAATAATATAAGTGAAGCATGAGAGTTCAATAAGTTCTATAAAATAAAACCACCGCCGTGCTCTAAAAAGATATAAGTGAAGCACTTAGAGCAAAATTGCCTAGCTCAAAAGATATAACTGAAGCATATGGAGTATTCTAATAAATCACGATTCATGCGTGTCCCTCTCAAAAGGTGTGTACAGCAAGGATGATTGTGGCAAACTAAAAAGCAAAGACTCAAATTATACAAGACGCTCCAAGCAAAACACATATCATGTGGTGAATAAAAATATAGCCTCAAGTAAAGTTACCGATAGACGAAGACGAAAGAGGGGATGCCTTCCGGGGCATCCCCAAGCTTAGGCTCTTGGTTGTCCTTGAATATTACCTTTGGGTGCCTTGGGCATCCCCAGGCTAAGGCTCTTGCCACTCCTTATTCCATAGTCCATCAAATCCTTACCCAAAACTTGAAAACTTCACAACCAAAACTCAACAGAAAATCTCATAAGCTCCGTTAGTATAAGAAAATAAATCACCACTTTGGTATTGTTCTGAACTCATTATTTATTTATATTGGTGTAATATCTACTGTATTCCAACTTTTCCATGGTTCGTACCCCCCGATACTACCCATAGATTCATCAAAATAAGCAAACAACACAAAGAAAACAGAATCTGTCAAAAACAGAATAGTCTGCGAAGATCCGAATTGTTCTAATAATTATGTAACTAAAAAAATTCTGAAAATCTAGAATAAAATAGGAAATTTGTATATAAATATCTTATAAAAAATTTAGGGTTTTTCTACGCTCCAGTGAAATATTAAAATATTGAGACTGGACGCAAAAGTTTCTATTTTTCAGCAAGATCAAATCAACTATCACCATAAGCCATCCCAAAGGTTTTACTTGGCACAAACACTAATTAAAACATAAAACCACATCTAACCAGAAGCTAGATGAATTATTTATTGCAAAACAGAACTAAAAAGCAAAAAACAAAAATAAAATTGGGTTGCCTCCCAACAAGCGCTATTGTTTAACGACCTTAGCTAGGCATAAAAACACGAATAGATCTAGGTATTGTCATCTTTGGTATGCAATCCATAAGTAGCTCTCATAATAGATTCATATGGAAATTTAATTTTCTTTCTTGGAAAGTGTTCCATGCCCTTCCTTAACAGAAATTGAAATCTAATGTTTCCTTCTTTCATATCAATAATTGCACCAATCGTTCTAAGGAAAGGTCTACCAAGAATAATAGGACATGTAGGATTGCAATCTATATCAAGAACAATGAAATCTACGGGCACATAATTCCTATTTGCAATAATAAGAACATCATTAATCCTTCTCATAGGTTTCTTAATAGTGTAATCCGCGAGATGCAAATTTAAAGAACAATCATCAAATTCACGGAAACCTAACACATCACATAAAGTTTTTGGAATCGTGAAAACACTAGCACCCAAATCACACAAAGCATGGCACTCATAATCTTTAATCTTAATCTTAATAGTAGGTTCCCAATCATCATAAAGTTTTCTAGGGATAGAAACTTCCAATTCAAGCTTTTCTTCAAAAGATTGCATCATAGCATCAACGATATGTTTAGTAAAAGCTTTGTTTTGTTTATAAGCATGAGGAGAATTCAACACGGATTGCAACAAGGAAATACATTCTATTAAAGAATGATTATTATAATTAAATTCCTTGAAGTCCAAAAGAGTGGGTTCATTGCTACTTAAAGTTTTGACCTCTCCAATCCCACTTTTATCAATTTTTACATCAAGATCTAAAAACTCCGAATCATTGGGACTCCTTTTAACTAAAGTTGACTCATCTCTAGTCCCATCTTTATCAAGATTTATATTGGAAAACAAAGATTCAATAGGAGTCACATCAATCACTTTAAGATGTTCATCATTATTTTCACAAAAACTAGAAGAACATGTTTTTACAAACCAGTCTTTTTTAGCACGCATCTTAGCGGTTCTTTCCTTGCACTCATCAATGGAAATTCTCATAGCCTTGAGAGACTCATTGATATCATGCTTTGGTTGAATAGATCTAAGTTTCAAAGAGTCAACATCAAGAGAAATTCTATCCACGTTCCTAGCCAAATCATCAATCTTAAGCAATTTTTCTGCAATCAAAGCATTGAAATTCTTTTGCGAACTCATAAATTCTTTAACACTATTCTCAAATTCAGAGGCATCTTATTATAATTTCCATAAGAATTGTTGTAGGAATTACCATAAATTATTAGAGGAATTACTAGGAAACGGCCTAGGATTAAAATTACCTCTATACGCGTTATTACCAAAATTGTTCCTACCAACAAAATTCACATCCAAAGATTCATTATTATTTTCAATCAAGGTGGACAAAGGCATATCATTAGGATCCAAAGAAGCACTCTTGCTAGCAAATAATTTCATAAGTTCATCCATCTTTCCATTCAAAACATTAATCTCTTCAATTGCATGCACTTTTTTACTAGTGGAAGATTTTTCGGTATGCCATTGAGAATAATTAACCATAATATTATCTAGAAGTTTAGTAGCTTCTCCTAGAGTAATTTCCATAAAAGTGCCTCCCGCGGCCGAATCTAAAAGATTTCTAGAAGCAAAATTCATTCCGGCATAATTTTTTTGTATAATCATCCACAAATTCCAACCATGAGTAGGGCAATTTCGTATCATCAATTTCATTCTCTCCCAAGATTGTGCAACATGCTCATGATCAAGTTTCTTAAAATTCATAATATCGTTCCTAAGGGAGATGATCTTAGCGGGAGGAAAATACTTGGAAATAAAAGCATCTTTACACTTATTCCATGAATCAATACTATCTTTAGGTAAAGATGAAAACCAAGTTTTTGCACGGTCTCGAAGCGAGAACGGAAATAGCTTCAATTTAACAATATCATTATCCACATCTTTTTTCTTTTGCATATCACAGAAATCAATGAAATTATTTAGATGGGATGCGGCATCTTCACTAGGAAGGCCAAAAAATTGATCTTTCATAACAAGATTCAGCAAAGCGGCATTAATTTCACAGGATTCCGCATTAGTAGCGGGAGCAATCGGAGTACTAATAAAATCATTGTTATTGGTGTTGGAAAAATCACACAGATCATCCCCACCCCCAAGCCTCATGAGAGGGTGGTGTTCATCCCCCACTTCGTCCGCGGGTTAGGGTTTCCTCTTCACCCTTTCGTCCGCGGACTCATGTTCTACTACGGGCTAGATTTCCATGATCTAGCCCCAAATTCTTTCCTCAACATCTCAGCATTTATTGTCGTGTGCGAGGCCTTCCTCCGCATCCCACCCCACTTCGGACTGTGGCTCAAGATTTTCAATGTGAAGCCGAAGGTGGTGGATGGCCAACACGCAGAGTGCGGAGGCGCCATGGTGAGCAAGATGCCCAACGTCACATGGCCCAAAGGTACCTTTGTGGAGACCGTCAAAGGGTGGCAGCAACTATGGTTCTATATCACAGAGCCCCGCGACGCCACCTGGGCCGCGGCTCCTGAATTCAAGTTCGGAGCCCCAATGCGGCACACCTCCTGGCTAGAGAAGGGCCTGAATTGGGCGTCGTCGGACGAGTTGACAGCGCTGCAGGCACCTGTGACGACCCTGGCTTAATCGTGCACTAACCATACACGTAAATGCGCATGATCAAGCCTAAGGACTCACTTGAAGATATCACCACACAACTCTAAAACATAAATAAAGTCATACAAGCTTAATATTACAAGCCAGGGCCACGAGGGCTCGAATACATAGCTCGATGGCATACAAGCGTCAGCGGAAGCATTAGATATCTAGGTACAGATATATTACAGAAAGAGAGATAGGCCTTCACAGAGGCGGGGCAAAATAAAATACTACGATCGAAAGGCGTAGGCCTCCTGCCCTGGACCCTCCGATCCTACTCCTGGTCGTCAGTCGGCTCCTCGTAGTAGTAGTACTCGCCGGGCGGGTAGTAGTACTGGCCGTCGACGGGGGCATCTGGCTCAGGGGCTCCGTCGTCTGGTGGCATCAAATGGGTATAGGGGAAAAAGAAAGTAAAGCAAACATGAGTACTCATCCGAAGTACTCAGCAAGCAAGGATCTACTCTACATATGCAACATTGTCAAAGGAATGGCGGTATAGGTGGACTGGGCTGCAGAAATGCCAGAATAGAGGGGAAAAGCCTAGTCCTATCGAAGACTAGCATCTTCAGCAGTCTTGCAGCATTAGGAGAGAGAGCAGATGAACATAATGTAAAGTAGTAGTAGTATCATCAACCTCGGCCAGAGATTCTTCCTCGACTCCCTGCGAGAAAGCAATCCCAGAGCCGTACTATCCAGTTCTCATCACATGTTCTAGTTGTACCGATCGGGATACAACTCCGAGTGTCCGTTACCATAGGACAGGCTATCGATAGAAGTTTCTTCCCTGCAGGGGTGCACCAAGTTACCCACCACGCTCGCTTAACTCCGGCCGGACACACTTTACTGGGTCATGCCCGCCCTCGGCCAAACGATACGCCGCAACCCGACCGAATACTTAACAGAGAGGTCAGCACGCCGGACTAACCTATGCCCCCAGGGGTCTTGGGCCATCGCCCCGGGAACTCCTGCACGTTATGTGCACCGCCGGTGAGCAGACCTAGCAACCCCTTATACAAGTGCGGTTGCGTTCCCAGTCCAACCCAGCGTGTGCCGCTCAGTTGCTGACGTCTATTAAGCTCCGGCTAAAGTATACGACGCAGAACGCCCATACTATGCCCACGTGATGGTTAGTGCTATTAGGCCAGAGGCCCCTCGGATCAAATATCCAAACCCTCAGGACCACATCACTTCGCATTAAGCTCGCGCGGGTACCCCTCAGGGCCGACCCATCTTTAGTATCATGGTTCAGTGCAAGTCAAATCAACAGCAGTAGCCGTGTGTCTGACACCAAGGGAACCCTGAGGAATCACCCTCGATGGAATCCCACCTGATGTTATAGTCAAGGTGAACGAAGGAGGAATCACCCTCGAGGTCCACGCTTGAAGTGTTGCGCAACGATGTCGTTATCGGGGGTGGTGTAGGAGGAATCACCCTCGCTTACCACGACCGATTAACTAACCTACAAGGTTATCATCAGAAGTACTAACGAGGTATCACCCTCGGCACTCGACGATAACCCAGCACTGTCGGCAACTAAGGGGAAGTGATGTGCGGTGCCAGGGTCTGGTCTTCAATCCCAATGATCGGGTCTTCTGATATCCAGCGGGGCAGTCGGGATCAAGTGGGGGTCTCTGTCGGGTCTCTACCCAGCCTATTCTAAATAGTCTAGGATAACCAGCAAGGTAGCAAGGCAGGTTACAATAATCAGGCTATGCAGCAGATATAGGAAAACAGTAGCAGTAGCAGTTCTAATGCAAGCATAAGAGAGAAGAGAATAGGCGATATAGGCATGTTCAAAATGGGGGTGCTTGCCTGTTTGCTCTGGGGCAAGGGCAAGGTCGTCGGTGGTGTCGTCGGGGACGTAGCCGTACTCCGGAGCTGCGTCTGCCTCGGGAGTTACATCAACGTCGGGGTCTACCGAGAAAAAGAGGGGGAAGAAACAGGTAAACATAATGCAAACAGATGCAACACGGTGCGTGCTATGCTATGATGCAGTGCAGGGTTGCCTAAATATGCATCTAAGTCATTTTAGTTATTTTTAGAATTAATCTGGAGTTTATTTACCGATGTGTGTGCACTATTCATCTGCCGGAATCGGGCTCGGGGTTACGAGTTCTCCCACTTAGGAGGTTCCGGCAAGGAAACAGACGGCATGATTAGACTCGTCTCGTCGTTCTGAGCAACTTTCATGTTTTAACTTTTTCGATCTGAGCTACGGTTTAAAAGATATGAATTTTTAAAGATTATTTGAATTTCTGGAATTAATTTTATTTACAGAAAAGAGATTATGACGTCAGCATGATGACATGCTGACATCAGCAAGTCAACAGCGGCTGGTCAGGTCAAACCTGACATGTGGGTCCAGTGGGACCCACATGTCAGCCTCTGTGACTTTAACAGAGTTAATTTAGACTAACAGAGGGTTAATTAGAGAGTGGGCCCCCCATGTCAGTGTCTCATTTAGTTAACTAATTAGTTTTTTATTTATTAAATATTTTAGTTAATTAACTGGGCGGTGGGGCCCGCCTGTTAGTGGGTCAGGGCGCCCAGTCAGCAGTTGACCCAGTCAACTGGGTCAACTAGGGCCCGCGGGGCCCAGCGGCAGTGACACTGGGGATTGGGGCCCGCTGTCCATGTCGGCGCTGGCGCCGGAGCGACACCGGCGACGTCAAAACGCGGCGGCGTCGCGTGGCCAGCATCGGAAAACGCGTACGAGGCACGGGAGGAGGCGCGGCTGGTCTCGTTCGAGAGCCTGGGATCGGCCGCATCCAGTGGTGGCGGTGGCCGAGCCTGAGGTGGCCGGAATCGGGCGCGACGAGCTCGTCGGCGGATGGCCAGAGTCGGGCGCTACGGGAAACGGCACTGCGGGGTGCTGGCGTAAGAACGGAAGGGCTAGGCGAGTCGTGCGTGAGGCGGCGAGTGCAGTGGTGGCCGTCCCGTGACCATTTGGTCACCGGAAGTTCGTCGGCGACAAGTGCAGGCGGCGGCGCGCTCGGGTGGTCGAGGGAAACGAGCCTACGGCGGCCTAGCGAGCAAACGGAGGGCACTAGCCGCACCACACAAGTGCCCTGAGCACGGTGGTGGGCTTGGGTGGCCATGACAGTCACCACATCGTCGGCGGCGAGCTTAGCAGCGGAGGCCAGAGTGCGGCAACGGCGATGGCTTGCTGCGAGTGTCTAACAGCGATGCAGGGAGAGAGAGAAGGAGGAGCTGCTCACCGGGTAGGCACAAGGTGGCCCGGCGTAGGTTTAGTAGCAGCAGAGACGGCGCCGGAGACGAAGAAGAGCGGCGGCGACCCGAGGTTGAAGACGAAGCTCATGGGCGAAGCAGCGCTCCTCCGCTCCCTCCAGCTGCTCCGGTAGGCGTAGTCGACCACGGCGCTCCTCCCAGGCGCACTCAGACGAGGTGGGGAGGCCGTTGGCCACGGCAGCGGTGGATCGCGGCGACGGTGGCGCTCGGCCACCGGATATGAGAAGGGGAAGAGAGGCAGAGCGAGCGAGAGGAGAGGGGGAGAATGAGGCGGGGCCAGGGGAAATGTCTCGGCATCGCCCTTATCCTCCTCAGCTCCTGTTTCGTTGGTGGCGTCGGCGTGTCGCGCGCTCGCCGGCGCGTGCGTGCTCGGCCAAGGCGCTGGCGACACGCAGGAGAGAGGTAAGGGGAGATGGGCCTGCTGGGCTGGGCCAGTGCACTGTGCACTTGGTCCAGTCCAGTTTAAGCCCCTTTTTCTTTTTCTTATTTTCTGTTTGCTTTTTCTTTTCTTTTATTCTTTTCTATTTTGAATTAGTTAGGGCACTTTTGCACTCTTGTAAAATGTGGGACTTGGTCCAAATAATGCAATGCAATAATACCCTTCACCAAAAACTGGTTTGGACAGATTTGGATTTCATTTTTAAATTGAAATGATTTTAATAGCATTAAATGTTGCTGTTTTGGTGCTGTTTCAAGTGGTTTGAGTCACATTTCTAACTCCAATCTTATTGATGATGGTTTTATAATTGTTCCTGGATTATTTGCCAATTAATGAACAATTTTCCAACAGTGTTTGATCAACTTTATATTTCACTTATGAATTTGAGTTGATTTTCAAAATGGAGTTGATTTGCTTTGGTTAACCACTATGTTTAATCACTGCAAATGATATGACTTGGCATTATTAGCAGCTGACCACAGTGGCTATTACACAGGGGTGTTACAACGCGTATCCAGAGCATGGTGGACAAGAACATCAAGCTTGTCAATGTGATCCAGGTGATGCTAGTTCGCCGGATCCTTCCATGCCAAAGCCGGACTTGCCATCTGTGGAAGTTTGATCCGGCCGAGCACCAGACCTTGCAACAGTTCTTCGGAACTACGCACGAAGACATCTGGAAGGTGCTTTTTAAGGCCAACGAGAAATGGCCGGAGACGACCGAGGACCGTGGGCACGACCTGGCCCATCCCGCCAGTCCAGTAAGTCTTTCGCGCTTCAAGGTGTATTCTTTACTTGCTTACTCAGGGAAAATGCCTAAGCCTCCCTATTTATTTTTTCAGGGCTGGACGAAGAAGGCAGAGCGGATTAAGTGTTCGGCTCCGCTGCCCGAGGAACTAGCCATCCCGCTTCTGACGAAGATGCTGGTCCCGGTGCCCTACCAGGCGCCGGAGAAGAAGGCCAAGAAAAGGGCCAAGGAGACCAGAAGTGGCCTCCGTCGCAAGGGAACTTCGAACGCGACGTCCGAAGACGCCGAGACTCACTCCACCGCCGCAGAGGACAACAAGGAGGAGGAGGAAAGCAACTCTCCCCCTGAGGGGGGAAGGAAGAAAAGGGCGGCCCCCATAAATCTGGAGGCAGAGGCGTCCAAGAAGGGGAAGGTCTCCCTCGCGGATAACTCCGCGTGGGACATCGACAGCAGCCCAGAGCGGCGCCCCCGAGATAAGCCCCTGGCCGAGTCGTGAGTACTCAAAGACCCTGATGCATTCATATATCCAGCCTCTTTTCTCCATAGTTTTAACATGTTGAATCATGTACTTGCAGTCCGGCTTGTTCCGACCTCGAGCGATCCTCATCTTCGGGGAATTCGCTGGACCCGAAGGTGATGGACAGCGGGTCCCTTCCGGCGGCCTCCTCTCCCAAGGCCATGGATGACATCGAGGCATTGTCCCGAAGGATCCCAGGCTAGGGAGAGACGCAGGAGGCCGTCCGCGCGGCGCCAGAGGGTGAAACCTCAGCCGCTGGACACATGGGGGAGCAAATCCCCATGGAGACTGGCAATGGGGGCCAGGTCCAATTCGGCCCCCAGTCGAATACGGTCTCGGAGACCTATACGGCTCTGGAATCCGGCAAGCAACCTCCTTCGAAAGAAAGGGGTGTGCCTATTTCACCGGTGACCTCTGTCCAACCAGAGGCACCGGACACCCTACTGGAAGCGCTGCGAAGTGCTTCCCTTGTAGAGGAACACCGTGCCCTCATGGGTATGGTGATTGAGAAGATTCAGTCCGCGAAGAGCGGACTGACCGAAGCCTGCACAAGCCTTCTAACAGGTTTTGAGGTATGAAACGCAATTATGTAAAAAGAATGTCACAGTATAGACAGTAGCCCCTGAGACACTGTCCGGTGGTCGAAAAGAAAAGCCGGACAGAGGATCAAACAATTTTCGCAGGAGACTAACCATACATGTCTATGTGAAAAAAGCAGGCGTCGCTGCTAGCTGCGACCTCCCATGCTGCCGAAGTCTCCGGACTAAAGCAGAGTCTGGAGCGGGCCGAGGAAGAACTCGGCCGTGTGAAAAAGCAGCTGGAGGACAAGCAAGGTATGTCATGACCTTCTGTATATCAGAAAGGATAGATGATTTGTATTGACCATAGTGCCATGATATTTGTAGGAGTGGCGATCGAGGTGGAGGCCCTTAAAAAGGTGCTGGCCGAGGCCCAGAAGAGAGCGGCGGAGGAACAATCCGTCCGCGAAAAGCACGAGGCCAGGGTCGGTGAGGTCCAACAAGAGCTCCAGGACGCTGTAAAGAAATGCGAGTCCTTGGAGCGCAAGATTACGGATCAAGAGTCCGAGCTTGCTAAGGCCCACCAAAGCACGCAAGAGACCCGGGTTGAAGCCCAGGGCGCCCTCCAGGAAATCCAAGAGGCCAGGAAAATCACGGCGGGTAAGGCCTTTATAATGCAAAGCAAATTTGTGAAGAAAAGGTACCTCTTACTGACCCGGATTTGAAGTTCTCTAGGAGCGTTTGCGGATCTGCCGCGCAGCATTGCTGATGCTGCGGATTTCTTCCGAGCTGAAGAGGGGAGCTCAGCGGAGAAGCTGTTCTGGTCGCAATACCTTGCGCCAGCTGAAACAGCTGACCGAACTGCATAGGGCGGCCGAATTGGCCATGAAGGATTTGATAATCCGTCTATGGCCTGCCGAAGCCATACCCAACAGCTACTTCGGGCTCATGAAGCGACTGGTTGCTGCCTGCCCTCGGCTTGATGCCATCAAGCGGTCGGTCTGCATTGAAGGTGCGCGGATGGCCTTCGCCCGTGTCAAGATACAGTGGGCGAAGATGAACGCCGTCAAGCTCGCGACCGAGGGACCGCCCGCGGGCAAGGAGCACCGCACACCCGAGCGATATTTTGACGATGTCCTGGAGGGATCCCGCATTGTAGCGGAGCAGTGTGCAAAAGACATTATCTTTGGATGAATATATTCATGTTTATCCTGTCCTATATAATGGAACAAAACTGATATGTAATATAATATTAGTTGTTTATATCAAGATTTTTCCTCCTGTGCGGCCGTTTTATTAAATCTGAGAGTTGGCCAGTCGTCGGCTTCAGCCCCCACGTAGGTAGTACGGGGGTGTTCGGGATAGAATCTAAACACTCTTGATCCAAAGTTTGGTCCTTGAAGGAGGTGTTTAGCGCAACGAACTAGGCAATCGGACTATGTGGCTTTATCACCCTCACTTAGCCATAGGAGTTTTATAATAGAAATTTAGGTGCAGCCCCTAGTATTCATGAGTCCGAACTAGGGTGCTGTAAACACCTGATCGGGTAGAGACCGATTCGTCGCATAATGCGGAAAAAATCGCAAAAGATTTGTAACCTCCGAAGAGCTGACCGGCTCACGCCGCATCATGACAGTCAGTTTTCGGCTTTCTCTACTGAGGTGCTCATCCGGATAAACCAGGGCACAATCGCAGTAGTTCTCCCTTTACTACCCTAGCCGATATAGCGGAACGTAAGGTAGTAAGCACAGGAGCCGGGCAACCCAACTATTGACCAAAGACATGATTCGGAGCCAATGCATATAATGCTAAATTCGGGGTGCCGAACTATACTGTAAAAAGTGTTCAGACTTTGTTGCCGTAATATGGGGCGCAATAAAGCCCCTGGCGAATTTAAGCCGTACCAAAGTGTACGGGTGCAATTGATAAGATTATCAAGAAAAAATGAAGTAGTAAGCTAGTGCCGCAGAAGTTGGGCCGCGAACTGCTTCCATTATAATTTTATTGATACGTCAAAGCGTATAAGTAGTGCGATAAGCAACAAGGCTATTTAACATGCCATGACCAAGGGAGAGCTGCGTGCGGGTCCTGAGAACAGGTAGAGTGATCGTCAAAAAGACCTCCTAGCGATTCCCGTATACCTCAATGCTTCTTGCTGTCTTGATGTATCTATCCTTCGAAAGGACCGATGATCAGGCCGTCTTGAGGGGCCTGTGGAAAAGAAACCTGAAAAGGATGAAAAAGAAAAAGTGAAAGTATGTGTGTCCAGGGGAGGTCGAGCCGTATTATGGACCACAATTTAGTTATGCCTCCGTCTATGCCCATGGTATTTTAAGTGCGTAGTTATGTACGCATGGTACGTATGCCCCCATTTGGCCGGGACGGAGACGGAGGCCGGATTGCTAGTCTAACTCCTGACAAGCCGGACTGTTATGCTGCGGAGTAGTCCGGATCCGCTTGACAGTGTCTGGGAGCTTGGCCGCTGAATTAAGATTCTGCTTGGCAAGGCCGCTCTGTACTTCCGCTGCCAAGGCCGCGATGTGCTCCTCGGTACGGAGGGAGCGCTCCGTGTTTCCATTAACTGTTATGACGCCGTGTGGTCCCGGCATCTTGAGCTTGAGATAAGCATAGTGTGGCACCGCATTGAATCGAGCAAATGCGGTTCGTCCGAGCAGTGCGTGATAGCCGCTGCGGAAGGGGACGATATCGAAGATCAACTCTTCGCTTCTGAAGTTGTCCGGGGATCCGAAGACAACCTCCAGTGTGATTGAGCCCGTACAGCGGGCCTCTACACCTGGTATGACTCCTTTAAAGGTAGTTTTTGTGGGTTTGATCCTTGAGGGATCGATGCCCATTTTGCGCACTGTATCCTGATAGAGCAGGTTCAGGCTGCTGCCGCCGTCCATGAGGATGCGTGTGAGATGGAATCCATCAACAATTGGATCGAGGACCAGTGCGGCTGAACCGCCATGACGGATACTGGTCGGATGGTCCCTGCGATCGAAGGTGATCGGGCAGGACGACCATGGGTTGAACTTTGGGGCGACTGGCTCTATCGCGTAGATGTCCCTGAGCGCTCGTTTGCGCTCCCTTTTGGGGATATGAGTGGCGTATATCATGTTCACCGTTTTAACCTGGGGAGGGAACTTCTTCTGTCCTTCTGTGTTCGGCGGACGGGACTCCTCGTCGTCGTCCTTGCTTTGTGACCCCTTCTCCTTGTTTTCAGCATTTAACTTGCCGGCCTGTTTAAAAACCCAACAGTCTCTGTTGGTATGATTGGCTGGTTTATCAGGGGTGCCGTGGATCTGACATGGACGATCGAGTATGCGGTCCAAGCTGGATGAGCCCGGATTGTTTCTTTTGTATGGCTTCTTCCGCTGGCCGGACTTGGAGCCGCTGAAACTGGCATTGACCACCGTGTCATCGGCAGTGCCACCATTGCTTCGGCGCTTGTGCCTGTTGCGTCGGGGCTTGTCATTGCTATTCTTGGCTTCAGAGGTACCGCCATCGCTTGCAGTGTTATTGCTACGGGCTAGCCAACTATCCTCGCCCGCACAAAAGCGGGTCATGAGTGCTGTGAGGGCTGCCATGGACTTCGGCTTTTCTTGGCCGAGGTGACAAGCGAGCCATTCGTCGCGGATGGTATGCTTAAAGGCCGCTAGGGCTTCGGCATCCGGGCAGTCGACGATCTGGTTCTTTTTAGTTAGGAACCTAGTCCAGAATTTTCTGGCCGACTCTCCAGGCTGTTGAACTATGTGACTTAAGTCATCGGCATCCGGAGGTCGTACATATGTGCCTTGGAAGTTGTCGCGGAAGGCGTTTTCCAAGTCCTCCCAGCTGCCAATAGAGTTTTTAGGCAGACTGTTTAACCAGTGCCGAGCTGGCCCCTTGAGTTTTAGTGGGAGGTATTTGATGGCGTGAAGGTCATCGCCGCGGGCCATATGAATATGGAGAAGAAAATCCTCAATCCATACCGCGGGATCTGTTGTTCCATCATATGATTTGATATTTACGGGTTTAAACCCTTCTGGGAATTCGTGCTCCATTACTTCATCAGTGAAGCAGAGGGGATGTGCGGCGCCTCTATATCGGGCCAAGTCGCGACGTAGTGCGGATGTAGTCCGCCTGCGGTTTTCGGCCCGGTCGTGGTTATGCTCATTACGTCTGGCTTGATAGCCGTCGGCGCGCGCCAGGGCATGCCCCCGCGATTCGTAGATCGATCTGGACTGGCCTACTCTATTCTCCAGGTCTTGCCGCAAGTCATATGTGTATTCCCGAGCTGTGGTATCTTTGCCTTTACGGTGAGGTAGTATGGGCAGGTGTTCGGCTTGGGTTGCCGCTTTGTCCCGGCCACGTGGTGGTCGGTCAGCCGCATTACGTGTTGAAGGCATGGGCTCAAGTGCCTCGTCGTCGAATTGGGGTAGCAGTTTACGCTTAGGGTAACTTTTAATGGGGCGCTCGAGTCCATATTCCTTGGCTGCCAGGACATCAGTCCATCTGTCATTGAGTAGATCTTGATCAGCTTGAAGCTGCTGTTGTTTCTTTTTCAGGCTCTTCGCAGTGGCTATTAGCTGGTGCTTAAAGCGCTCCTGCTCGACGGGTTCCTCAGGCACGATAAAGTCTTCGTCGCCGAGGCTCACCTCATCCTCGGAGAGTGGAAGATAGTTGCTGTCCTCTGAGTCTTTGTTTATGGCATGTTCGTCAGGGCTGACTTGCCCATCTTCCCTATTGTCCTGTTCGGAAGTTGGCTCGACGGGATCTTCTTTGTCTTCGGCATCGTCCGGAGTATTGTTTTCTCTCGTGCCGGTATTGCTGTCTTTTCCACGGCGTGATTTAGAGCGGTGCCGCTGACGTCGGCGCTTTGGCTGTGTCTCAGGAGGTTTATCCTCGACTGGATCTTTCTCGTTATCGCCGTTATTCTCTTTGGGAGTATCCACCATGTACACGTCATACGAGGAGGTGGCTATCCAGCGCCCAGTAAACGGCGGGTTTTGGGCCTGCTCCTCTCCGGCATCGTCGTCCATACCGTCGATGTCTTCGGAGTCGTAATCGAGCATGTCGATTAAGTCTTTGACAGTGGCAATGCAGTGGGCGGTGGGTGGGAAGCGAAATTCTCAGTCATCAGCCTCCAGTTCAAACCGGATATAATTCGGCTATGAGTCCCCCGCTAAGGAGAGGGTTTTTAATGAGTTTAGCACATCACCCAAAGGTGAGTGTCAGAAGATGTCCGCGGAGCTGAACTCGACGATCGGTGCCCGATCGAGCTCGATGGGCGCGGACGCACGTGGTTCGGAACCTATGGCCGGAGACGAATCCGAGGTTCCAGTGACACAGATCCCGTTCGAAGTTGGGTCTGTGTGCGGCTCCAACGCCGCTGAGTCTACGACTTCCGTGGCGGGGTTGAGCTTCCCGTCCTTGGATGGCGCAATCTGCTCCGGATCTAGGGCCAGAGCAGTTACAGGCGCTATCTCCCGGATATGGTCCGATGACAGATTTAGGTCATGTTCATCGCCGTGGCAGGGAGCGGCTGCCATGGGCTCGAATCCGTCGAAGATCAAGTCTCCGCGGATATCAGCAACGTAGTTCAAGCTTCCAAACCTGACCTGATGGCCAGGGGCGTAGCTGTCGATCTGCTCTAGATGGCCAAGCGAGTTGGCCTGCAGTATGAAGCCGCCGAATACAAAGATCTGGCCGAGGAGAAAGACCTCCCTCAAGGCAGCATCGTTGTGGATGATTGATGGAACCATCGAGTCTTCTAGTGACAACACAGCGGAACTCTCAATGAAAGCACCATTGTCGGTGTCAAAACCGGCGGATCTCGGGTAGGGGGTCCCGAACTATGCGTCTAAGGTCGATGGTAATAGGAGACGGGGGACACGATGTTTACCCAGGTTCGGGCCCTATCTATGGAGGTAATACCCTACTTCCTGCTTGATTGATCTTGATGAATATGAGTATTACAAGAGTTGATCTACCACGAGATCGTAATGGCTAAAACCCTAGAAGTCTAGCCTGTCTGATTATGATCGCCTCTACGGACTAAACCCTCCGGTTTATATAGACACCGGAGGGGGCTAAGGTTGTACAAAGTCGGTTACAGAGAAAGGAATCTTCATATCCGAACTCCAAGCTTATCGTCCACGCCAAGGAGAGTCCCATCCGGACACGGGAGAGAGCCTTCTGTCTTGTATCTTCATGGCCCATCAGTCCGGCCCACATTACGTAGCCTGGACGCCCGAGGACCCCTTAATCCAGGACTCCCTCAACGACGAACTATCGCAACGGTGCATACTCAGGGAGAACACTTATACCTTGAAATTTAGTGAGGGATCATCTTATAATGCTACCGCCGTACTAAGCAAAATAAGATGCATAAAAGATAAACATCACATGCAATCAAAATATGTGACATGATATGGCCATCATCATCTTGTGCCTTTGATCTCCATCTCCAAAGCACCGTCATGATCTCCATCGTCACCGGCTTGACAACTTGATCTCCATCGTAGCGTCGTTGTCGTCTCGCCAACTATAGCTTCTACGACTATCGCTACCGCATAGTGATAAAGTAAAGCAATTACATGGCAATTGCATTTCATACAATAAAGCGACAACCATAAGGCTCCTGCCAGTTGCCGATAACTTTTACAAAACATGATCATCTCATACAATAACGTATATCACATCATGTCTTGACCATATCACATCACAGCATGCCCTGCAAAAACAAGTTAGACGTCCTCTACTTTGTTGTTGCAAGTTTTACGTGGCTGCTACGGGCTTCTAGCAAGAACTGTTCTTACCTACGCATCAAAACCACAACGATTTTCGTCAAGTGTGCTGTTTTAACCTTCAACAAGGACCGGCCGTAGTCAAACTTGATTCAACTAAAGTTGGAGAAACAGACACCCGCCAGCCACCTTTGTGCAAAGCACGTCGGTAGAACCAGTCTCATGAACGCGGTCATGTAATGTCGGTCCGGGCCGCTTCATCCAATAATACCGCCGAATCAAAGTAAGACGTTGGTGGTTGTAACACCCTGGATTTTGCCCATTTTCTTTTTCTTTTGATTTTGGTCCGGATTCGCTTTTTGTGGCTCAGTAGTCTTGCAACCTGGAGGAATCACCCTTCATTCCTCTTCTCAAGTGGCTTGCCAACCTCAAAACCATGCCAAGACCATGTCATTTCCATCTTGGACCAAGCCCAATATTCTTTTTCTTGGGAATATTCCTTTTTTTCTATTAAAGGAATAACCCTGTTTGTCCTGGGTTGTGAAGCAACCCACATTTCCATCATTCCCAAATAATTCTCATAAATTTTTTGGGTCAGATCTTCAACAAATATGTCAAATCCTTCCTTGCCATGTTCAAAAATATTTCACAAATATTCATTTTCTGATTCTGCCCCAGCTGGCAGTTTGTGAAGCAAGTACCCTTTATATTTGCTTGCTTGCTCTCAAACTTTTTGTGCACTCTTTCCTATCCGTATCATTGCTACATGCCAAAATTCAATTTTATTTGGATATTAAATCTCTCTTGGCTAATTTCTAAAGTTTCTGGGCAACTGTAATCTTTGTGAAGCAAGTGCTAGCTAGGAGTATCCAAATGAGTTGAAATTTTGCAAGCGTCTTAATATGCTCAAATCATGACTCTCCACCAAGTTTCAACCCTATCCAATCATATATGTGAGCATAGCATCAAATCTTGGTTTCTGGTCAGATTTTCACATTGTGAAGCAACTATATTTTATATTGCTCCATAATTGCTGAAAATTTACCAGAGCATTCTTCTACCCATACAACCTATCTCCACAAAATTTGGGCTCATTTCATCTTCCCAATAATTCCCTAGAATTTCTCTAAGTTTCTGGTCAAAGAGGATAGGTGTGAAGGAAGTACCATTTTGGCTTGTCCAAATGGCATGAAATTTTTATGGCATTCTCATATGACCAAATCATCATCCTATGCCCAATTTCAGCTCAAGTTGCTACTCCATGTGAGTGGCACATCAAGATTGAGTTTCTGGACTAGATTGGTCAGTTGCAAAGCAACTATATTAAATCATGGTCCATTTCTTGCCAAATTTCACAGGACTGTAGTCCTTCCTACCCTAAACCCCCCAGACATCTTATACTGTTCTTATCAACTTCTTGTGGATCACAGTGGGGCGGTCAAGTTTGCTACAACAAACTTGCAGTGAAGCCTCACATCCACTCTTGGCCTCTTTTGATGAACTATCACCTCAGAGGGGCCCTTCCTTGGATGTTTTTTGTGCTAGACATGACTTGTCACGCCAGGGTGCATCGCGTGCGCCAGTGCATGCGGTGACCACACGGCTGGCATGCCAGCCAGCGCGCTCTGGCGATGGAACCCTTCGGCCTCGTCGCGTTCCTCCTCTCCCTCGCCACCTAACCATGTCCAGCAGCTTCCCCTTGGCCTCGTCTTCGCTCTGGATCCCTCTCCCCCTCCAATTTCTTCCTCCTCACGCCACGGCGATCGCCGTCGCTGTTCTGCCCGTGAGCGCACGTGACACCGTCGTCGTTTTCCTCTCCCTCGAGCCTTCCCGACTACGCCTGAACCCTCTCCGCTCCTCCGCGAAGCTCCTCGACGTCGCAAAACGCCAGCCACGTCGCCCCGCAGCTCCAGTGTCTGGCTAAGCTCATCACCGTGGCCGTCCTTATCGCCTCGCTTTGCCGCGGCTGTATATAGGCCCCCCCCGAGCCCTCTCGTCCACACCAGCTGCTCCACCTCACCTCCATGGCCGACGTGTCGGCCGCCGTCCTCCGCCTAAATTCACTCAATGTCGAGCTCCTCCCCTCTTCCCTCCACCACCATCACCTTCCCCACTCTCCGGCGATCATCTTCCATCCCTCGCCCCTCGCCGGAGTGCCCCGTGGCCGCACGCCCCTAGTCCGGCCGCCGCCTCTCCGCCTCTCTGTTGCCGTGGGAGCTCCGTCACCCTGGCCCTCCCCGGTGCTGCTGCTGTGTCAGGTGGACGCGGTCCACCGCCACGAGGCCGCCGGCGCCCTCGCCTTGGCCGGAGGAGGCCGGAGTTGCCGGAGCCGACGCCGGCAGCGCCATGGCCCTGCCTCCTCTGTTCTTCAGCGCGAGGAAGAAGGAGCAGGCGCGAGGAGAGAGAGAGGGACCCGACAGGTGGGCCCCGACCCCACCTGTCAGCGAGAGGAGGCGGGCCAGCTGGATTAAGTGGACACGTATTTCTCTGAATGCGCTTTCAGAATGTTGAAAGCGTATTTCCTTCTACTGCGGCTAAGTTTACGTTTCCTTTTTCAGAAAACGTACTCTGCCCGAAGACGTTTTCTGTTTTCTCCTCCAGGGGCCCGTTTGTGAGAAATATTTGCAGATTGGTCCCTGTACTTCGTCGGGCTATAACTTTTTGCTCGGAACTCCGATCGAGGTGAATCCAAAGCCCATTTCTTCGTCTCATCGAGCCTGTCGTGTTGGTATCATTTTCACTATGTGGTCCCACTATGGAAATGACCATTTTGCCCTTGTCCGTAAACAGCCCCCTCCGGGAGAGAACTGTTTCCGGCAATTGTTTCCGCGGACTCTCCGCACTCCTCCCCGATGGTTCCTTCATCCCCAGGCAAGCCACAACTCTCATCTGCATCATCGCATTGCAATGTCATAGTTTAACTAATTACTTTAATAGCAAGTATGAGTTATTTGTGAAATGAATTGGACTATGCAATATTGGAGTTAATTCTCGGATAGGTGACTACCATGTTGAGTACCGGATTATTAGTGACTAAGTAGTGTACCTACTTGTTGATACTATGATGTTGAGATCACTGTCTATGATTATTTTGGATTTCATCCGGTAGTATGTGCATATGAATTAGTAGCAGTGGCTTAAGCATACTTGTTATCGGAGTGTCAGCCATGACAGAAATATTATTCGGGGATTAGATATTTCATGGTTGACCTTGAGTCACCTGTCCGGACTTATCCGTGCAGCCACATTTGCCGGTATGGGACGGCCTTGACTTGGTCTGATCGCGTGCTCTTTCACCGGTATCGCCCGATAGGGAAGGTTATGCGTGCGCGCTACCCTGGCCTGGTAGGCGGCGATAACCTTGTGAGCCCAGTTGAGTTATTTGGATCCAGGTCCCCGTTTGGGACAGTTTAGTTTGGCCACGATGGTGGCAGGTGTCACGAGGTGACACAGGGGCCACCTAGGGCTTGACTCTGGGGGAGGATGATTGCCGGTGGTACGATGGAAGAGTCACGGGTCAGACAGGTTTCGTTGGAGCAACGCTGGTCCACCCGAATGGGATCACGAGGTCAGGTGCTCCATGGTGTGGGTAAAGTGCGCAACCTCTGCAGAGTGTAAAATCTATTCGAATAGCCGTGTCCACGGTATTGGACAGTCCGTCCAGACCTCACTAGGTGGTCAACCATAGTAGTGATAATTATGGAAGAACTAGATGTAAGATCGGAAGTACTCGATGGATCGTGAGTATTCTAAGGGTTGTGAGACAACCCGGGAGAGAGTAAGTTGTCAGACTTGTCATGCAGATGGAATCAGGTATATGATATGTTAGCCATGGGATGGTAATGAGATGAGTGGTCGGATGCCCACATGATTGGGATTGGACTTGGAACAGATTCGGATTGGATCCTGAGATTATTCGGAGTACAAATTAAATATGCTTTACCTTACTACATTTACTTCAGAAGTTATCTTGCTGGGTAACCCTGCTTGTTAATCTTGACTGCTATGATGTTGTCTTGCCTTAATGCTGATGTTTGTTGTGAGCTTGCGAGTACATTCAAAGTACTCACCTGGCGTGTCATGCCATGATTGCTTGCTTGTCGAGGATCCCGAGTTTGCGACCTAGGATACGCGTTCTAGCCAGAGTCCCTGCGGAGTGGAGTCCATCACCGCCATCGCTGTTCCGCTGCCGAGAGAGTTACTCCGCTGTTAGCATAGAGCTACCCCGGGCAGGCGTAGTGTCGCCGTGCCGATGTAATCCTTGTACCCTTTGTAACATATCCATTGTAATAAAGAGCTGATTTGTTCTATGCCAACAGTGTCGTATTCCAGAGGACTTGTCCCTGGGCTGGAATACGGGGCATTCCGGTTTACTCTGAGCCGGGGTGCCACAGTGGTAAGCAGTATGACTATTATCGCCCACAACTCTTTGTGTTCTACTCGTGCATATCATCAACGCATAGACTTGGCTCGGATGCCACTGTTGGGGAACGTGCAATTTCAAAAAATTTCCTATGCTCACGCAAGATCTATCTAGGAGATGCATAGCAATGAGAGGGGGAGAGTATGTCCACGTACCCTCGTAGACCGAAAGCGGAAGCGTTAGCTTAACGCGGTTGATGTAGTCGAACGTCTTTGTGATCCAACCGATCAAGCACCGAACGTACGGCACCTCCGAGTTCAGCACACGTTCAGCTCGATGACGTCCCTCGAACTCTTGATCCAGCAGAAGGTCGAGGGAGAGTTCCGTCAGCACGACGGCGTGGTGACGGTGTTGGTGATGTGATCCGCACAGGGCTTCGCCTAAGCACTACGACGCTATGACCGGAGGAATAAACTGTGGAGGGGGGCACCGTACACGGCTAAGAGAATATCTGATGTGCCTTTGGGGTGCCCCCTGCCCACGTATATAAAGGAGGGGAGGAGGAGGTGGCCGGCCTAGAGGGGGCGCACCAAGGGGGGACTCCTACTAGGACTCCCTAGTCCCTAGTAGGATTCCCCTTTCCTTTTCCGGAGAAGGGGAGAAGGGGAAAGAGGTGGAGGAGAAGAAGGAAAGGGGGGCCGCGCCCCCCACCCCTAGTCCAATTCGGTTTGGGCTGGGGGGGGGGGCGCACCTCCACCTGGCCGCCGCCTCCTCTCTTCCACTAAGGCCCATGAAGGCCCAATAGTCCCCCGAGGGGTTCCGGTAACCTCCCGGTACTCCGGAAAATGTCCGAACCTTTCCGAAACCATTACGATGTCCGAACATAACCTTCCAATATATCAATCTTTACCTCTTGACTATTTCGAGACTCCTCGTCATGTCCGTGATCTCATCCGGGACTCCGAACAAACTTCGGTCACCAAAACACATAACTCATAATACAAATCGTCATCGAACGTTAAGCGTGCGGACCCTACGGGTTCGACAACTATGTAGACATGACCGAGACACATCTCCGGTCAATAACCAATAGCGGAACCTGGATGGTCATATTGGATCCTACATATTCTACGAAGATCTTTATCGGTCAAACCGCATAACAACATACGTTATTCCCTTTGTCATCGGTATGTTACTTGCCCGAGATTCGATCGTCGATATCATCATACCTAGTTCAATCTCGTTACTAGCAAGTCTCTTTACTCGTTCCGTAATGCATCCTCCCGTAACTAACTCATTAGTCACATTTCTTGCAAGGCTTATAGTGATGTGCATTACCGAGAGGGCCCAGAGATACCTCTCCGATACTCGGAGTGACAAATCCTAATCTCGATCTATGCCAACCCAACAAACACCTTCGGAGACACCTATAGAGCATCTTTATAATCACCCAGTTACATTGTGACATTTGATAGCACACAAAGTGTTCCTCCGGTATTCGGGAGTTGCATAATCTCATAGTCAGAGGAATATGTATAAGTCATGAAGAAAGCAATAGCAATAAAACTTAACGATCATTATGCTAAGCTAACGGATGTGTCTCGTCCATCACATCATTCTCTAATGATGTGATCTTGTTCATCAAATGACAACACATGTCTATGGTTAGGAAACATGACCATCTTTGATAAACAAGCTAGTCAAGTAGAGGCATACTAGGGACACTCTGTTTGTCTATGTATTCACACATGTACTAAGTTTCCGGTTAATACAATTCTAGCGTGAATAATAAACATTTATCATGATATAAGGAAATATAAATAACAACTTTATTATTGCCTCTAGGGCATATTTCCTTCAGTTATACCAACACATATCGAGCATATTGTGTGTATGTTATTGAAATGCTTTGGTATGTGTGGGATCCGACACCTAGTTGTTTATTTTTGGTAGCCTTTCTTATGAGGAAATGCCTCCTAGTGCTTCCATCCAGAACACATGGATTGACCGACATGCGTCCTTCTTTGCTCTTGTGTCTGTCCCTATGGGAAAATGTCACATCATGTTCCTTTAAGTCCTTGTAGCTTGCTACGACTTGGGTTCATACGTTGATGACCGACACGTGCATTGCTGGGTCATGTATGCATGTCCCTGTAAGTTTGTGCCACCTTGGTTTACGACTAGTCATATCGGCCCAGATTCTCTGTCATGTGGATGCTAGCGACACAATCATATACCTGAGCCAAAAGGCGCAAATGGTCCCGGCCAAGGTAAGGCTGCAGCCGTGGGAATACCATGCGTGAGGGCGCAAAGTGATATGATGTGTTACTTGCTAGATCGGTGTGATTTAGGATCGGGGTCCCGACAGCTACGCCATCGCCGCCTGTTCAGGCCAAGGACAAAACTTAGGATTTCACCCCAAGAACTCGAAATCAAATGATAACGGATGTGAAGGGGATCCACAACGACAACTCCAAGGAAGGTAATGATGTCTGAGGATGCCGTCGTTGCCGGCATTAACCGAGGCTAGTGATAGGCTTTCACCCGGAAGTCACCAAGCCCAAGATCATTGCATCAAGCCCAACCATTCTCATAAGCCACGCTAGCCAAGTGTCCTATAACGTTCGCCGCCGCCAACCCCACCACCATGGCCAGGAGACCACTATGTCACCACAATCGATGATGGTCGCCCCCGGTCCACCGCCAAGTGGGAGCCCGACCATTCTGACCCTAAACCCTAAAACCCAAGCGCCATGTTCGTATGATTAATTTCTAGGGAGCGTGGAGATGTTCCAATAAAATGTGAGCCCATGCAGTTAGTTTGTATGTACAAATTTTGCACTTATTGTGATACATCCCAACAACTCCTCGCATAAATCGGATCAGATTTATTATCAGAGCTATCACTTGTTGTCTCCTTATTATCATTGCTTCCTTCAAGTGCTTCAATTTCTTATGTGACACTTCTTTATGGAGAACGATAATTTATTAAACAAGGGAGTAGCACAATACAACTGTTATACCTCTACCAAATGCGCTAGCTCACGACTCACTATGTTCGCACCACGGCTAACCTTAGTTACTTTTACACGAGATTCCCTAATTAATTCTGAATTAACATTGATCATCGACGCATACCACAAAATATTTGGTGACTTTTCATTAACACTTCTTATGTGGCGCTTGAAGCATCAGATGTGTGAAAATGGTTTGGTCCGCACATGTTCAATGACTGTGGATGGATTTAACACAAAGCTTGACATACAAAAGACTACAACAAATAACTACACCCAAAGATACTCGTTATCCTATTAGGCAGCTCCAAAGGCCATCCAGCGGACTCCCCCTTGCTTCTTCCTCGTATGTCTAAACCGGATTCATCGGAGCAAAAATGCCATCCAAAGGGCTCTCCGAGTTAGGTTCGGATTGTCTTATATCCTCTATTGCAGCTTCAGATAGAGGGAAGGAGCGGCGGGGGGGGGGGGGGTGGGAAGGGTGGGGGGGCGGTACCAGGACTGTCTGTCACGTGCGATTAACAGCCGGACCCAACCAAAAAACCAGACCCCTCCATTTCCCGCTCTGTTTCTCATGGAGCCCTCCGCTTTAGAATCACCAAGCACCCCGTCTCCGCCATACTCCCCACACCTCGCCTCCGCCATGTTGCTCCTCCCCTTCCCGTTCCCCATTGAGGCGCCACCCATCAGGCCACCAAGGAGAAGATTTGCGCCACCGTAGCCGTTGCCGCTCCCGCCCTTGCCGACCTTTGGGTTGCCGCTGTTCGGTACTCCGTGGAGGTAGTGGCGGAAGGCCTAGTTGAAGTTAAGTCTGCCATCGAGGCCCAAGTCGAGGCAAAGGATTTGGAGGGCTATAAGGGTGTGGCCATGACCTTCTACTACGACGCCTCAATATCAATATCTAACAACAGGTCAAGTCCCAGCTAGCAGGAGTCGAAGTCTCCTCCTGCGAGGAGGTCTCTCCGGTGGTAGTCGAAATCGAATAAAGTTCATGTAATGCATGAATGTCACCGGCGTTGGTTTTGACATGATCGCCTTTTATTTCTCTGTTTTGGGGTCCTCTATGCAAAAGCCGGGGACTTGGTTGTATTTCTCGCTTTCTCTTGGGCCCTGGCGTAAAGTATGCGTTGATGCTTATCTCGTGGAAAAATCTGGGGCCTTCGGGACGCTTCTAACGTATCGGCGTAGCCCCCTCCCGTCAAAAGAAAAAAACAAACCCTCCAAACCCCAGCGAGTCCGCCGTAGAAGTCGACGCAGCCGCAACCGCAACCGCATCCGAGCCGCCGATCCCATGGCGTCCCCGTCCACGCCGGCGCCGTCGCGGCCGCAGCGCTCGCCGGACGAGGTCGAGGACATCATCCTCCGCAAGATCCTCCTCGTCTCCCTCGCGCCCCCGTCCGCCCCCAACCCCGCCGTGCCCTACCTCGAGCTCACCGCCGCCGAGCTCCTCTCCGAGTCGCGCCCCCTCCTCGCCCTCCGCGACGCCGCCGAGCGCCTCCTCATCGACCGGCTCTCCCTCCCGGACGCCTCGCCGCCGCCCTTCGCGTTCCTCGCCGCGGCCTTCGGCCGCGCCGCGGACGAGGCCCGCAAGATCTCCACGATCCGCGACCCCGCCCTCCAAGCGCGGCTGAGGGCGTCCATCGCCCACGTCCGCGGCCTCGTCCTCTCCTACGCGCGCATCGTCGCGGGGAATCCGGACACCTTCCCGACGCCCCCCAACGCGCCCCACCCCGCCGCCGAGCTGCTTGTCTTCCTGCTCGCGGAGGCCGCCGACCCGCTCGACTCCGCCCCGGCCCCCGGCGCCCCGCCGCCGCCGGGCTTCCTGGACGAGCTCTTCGGGAACGCCGACTATGACGCCGTCGAGCCGGTGATGGGCGAGCTGTACGAGCGCCTGAGGCAGAGCGTCGACAAGGTATCCGCGCTGGGCGACTTCCAGCGGCCTCTCCGTGTGCTGAAGCGGCTGGTGGGGATCCCCAACTGCGCCAAGGCTCTGGTACAGCACCCCAAGTGGATTCCTAAGAATCAAATCATGCTGATTGGGGAAGGAAGAACCATGGAGATCTGCAGCTTGCTTGGGGCCTTCTTCCATGTCAGTGCTATTCCCGACCGTGAATTTGCAAGCCAGCCTGATGTTGGGCAACAGTGCTTCTCCGATGCATCTACACGCCGGCCGGCTGATTTACTGTCATCATTTGCAGCAATACAAAATGTTATGAATAGCTTGCAGGATGGGCTGAGGGATGTTCTTCTAGTGCTGCTTAAGAATTCGGATACTCGAGAAAAGGTCCTTGAATATCTGGCAGCGGTGATAAACACAAATGCAGGAAGATCTGGCATGCGTGTGGACCCTTTGAAATGCGCAAGTTCGGGTATGTTTGTCAATCTCAGTGCTGTCATGCTCCGTCTATGCGAGCCTTTTTTGGATAAAATGGAGTCAATGAAGGGCAAGATTGATGTCAAGTACCTCTTCTGCAACAAAAGAGTAGATTTCAAGAGCTTGACCGCTGTAAATGCCTCTTCAGAAGAAGTCTCATCATGGATAGAGAGCTGGAGCCAAGATAATGCCAGTGGGAAGGCAAATAAAGAGAATTTCTCATTTATTTGTGAATGTTTTTTCATGACGGCAAGGGTACTTAACTTGGGAGTGATGAAAGCTGTGGCAGATCTTAAGCATATCTCTCAGGAACTTGCAAGGTGTGAAGATGATTTGGAAGCAAACAAAGCAATCAGAGATCAAGGAGGAAGTTCACCACAGCTTGAGCAAGATATAACACGCTTGGAGAAGATAGTTGCAGCCTTATCCCAAGAACAGTTCTGCTATGAATCTCAGATACTAAGGGACAGTGCTTTTCTTCAGCGTGCACTATCTTTCTACAGATTAATGATATTGTGGTCAGTAGACCTAGTTGGGGGATTTAAGATGCCTTTGCCATCAGAATGCCCCATGGAATTTTCTTGCATACCGGAGCATTTTCTTGATGATGCAATGGATTTACTTGCTCTAACCTCTAGAATTCCAAAAGCTCTGGAGGGCTTCCCATTGGATAATTTTCTCAATTTCAACATCATGTTCATGGCGAGCTCTTCTTACATTAAAAATCCTTACCTGAAGGCAAAGATGGTTGAAGTTTTGAAAAGCTGGATGCCACAAAGAAGCGGCTTGAAATCCACAGCCTCGTTATTTGAGGGGCACCAACTATGTCTCGATTATCTTGTCAAGAATCTTCTAAAGCTTTATGTGGATATTGAATTCACTGGCTCCCATACACAGTTCTTCGACAAATTTAATATTCGACACAACATTGCTGAGCTTCTCGAGTATTTATGGGATGTTCCCAGTCATCGAAATGCTTGGAGACAAATGGCTAAAGAAGAGGAAAAGGGCGTCTACTTGAATTTTCTGAACTTCCTTATCAATGATAGCATCTATCTTCTTGATGAGAGTTTGAAAAGGATTCTCGAGCTAAAGGAAATAGAGGCTGAAATGGCTAATACTGTTGCATGGGATAGCAGGCCTGCTCAAGAAAGAGAGGAGCGGTTGCGCGCGTTTCATCAGTCAGAGAATATTGCTCGATTTGATATGAAGCTCGCAAATGAGGATGTTGGGATGCTTGCTTTCACGTCAGAACAAATTCCAGCACCTTTGCTTCTTCCAGAAATGGTGGAAAGGGTGGCGAGCATGTTAAATTACTTCCTCTTGCAGCTTGCTGGTCCCCAGAGGAAATCGTTGACTGTAAAAGATCCAGAGAAGTATGAGTTCAAACCAAAGCAGCTATTGAAACAGATTGCTACCATCTATGTCCACATTGCAAGGGGTGATAAGGAAGCTGTCTTCCCAGCTGCAATCTCAAAAGACGGAAGGTCATACAGTGAGCAGTTGTTTGCTAGTGCAACTAATATTTTGTGGAAGATTGGGGTAGATCCCCAAATCATACAGGAGTTTATGCGACTTGCAGGTAAAGCAAAAGCTGCTGCTGCTGAGGCCATGGATGCTGAGGCTATCCTTGGGGACATACCAGACGAATTTCTTGATCCGATCCAGTATACTCTGATGAATGATCCTGTGATACTACCATCGTCGCGGGTCACAGTAGATCGACCAGTTATTGTTCGGCATTTGCTCAGTGACAGTACTGATCCGTTCAACCGCTCCCAGCTCACTCAAGACATGTTGATACCAGATACAGATCTCAAGTTGCGCATTGAAGAATTTGTCAGGTCCCAGCAGTCGAGGAAGCGGAGGGCTGTCGACACTGAGACCGGGGAGCCTGATGGTGCTGCTGATATGGTGGAGTGAACTGCTAAAAGCTGGGATAGACAGTAGTTTCAGGCTGGATCAATTCTCGGTAAATGGTGTAAAGTGCTCTCTGCAAATCTAAGCTTGTACACTTTGTCATGCATTGCCTTATCATGGATCGTTAGGTTATGTCAAGTTCACTTGTATAAACATTTTATCATTTTGTTCAGCTGTGAATTATTATTGGTGTGTGTGTGTGTTAAAAAAATGGTATTTTTCCTAAAAAACAGTTGACTGTTTTCAATTGGGGCATGATTTTCTGATCGCACGATTTGTCTCCAGATTTGTACTGCCAGCCTTGTTTGTATTGTCGGGCCTGCTTGCCTTATTGGTTTTTGTTTTCAGCCCGTTATTCTTTGGGCGCCCGTTGTCTTTTTCTCTGCCTGCATCCAGGAAGGAGGCCCATGGAGGCATCTCTTATCCAGAACAGAGACAGGGGGAATGACGGAGTGGAGTGGCATTGTCGTTGGAGGTTCAGTTGAGGAAGAAGCAGCTAGAGCTAGCCAGAGTTCGATCATTTAGAAAAATTACTGGATGTCTGTCTCCCAGGTTTCAGTTCTCTCTACTGTCATATCTCCTTTTGCAATTTGCTATATGCACTTTTATTCACCACACAATTTTCTTTCCTTCTTATCAATTGAAAAGGAGCCCATAGCTGGAAAAGCGGTGGATGTATTTACCAAAATGGAACTAAAAGATCTTAATCAAGGCGAGTCACTACTACTATTTTTCTGCTAATTATTTGTGCTAGCAACCATGAATATTTGTGTATGTTCTTGATGCCAGCTTAATCCAGTTTTCCTCTTCTACCATTTAACTTATCTTCTGATATGTTTTCTTCTTCACTTACTTGAACACAAACTAGGTTTTAGGATCTTTGAGGTAGGCCATTCATGTGGACCAGCTCTAGTCAATCAGTTCAAATAAAATGATGTAGGCTGTCTTACTACATCTGAAAGGAAGACAAAAAATAGGCAAGTCCATGCTATTCTTTTGGATATTAGTCCTGTACATCAGTTTAGGAAAAAATATGTCCATTCCTCCAGCCACTAGTCTCACCATTCCTTTTTTTATCCCAATAAGTTGAAGGCTTCATTTCTATCACTTATTTTTCCTTGTACTATGTAACAGTTCATGGTTCCCGTCGTCCATTAGAAACAGAGCTGATCTCTGTGCTAAAATTAACAAAATGTGCATGTTTAAGTAAAATACTATTCATTCTTTTAGGTCGCACCAATTCGTGTCTTTCATGGCAACAAACTTTAAAGGTGCTAGCTAATGTTCTAACATTTTAAACATTCATGTCAAATGCCCTGACCATGAACACTCTGCCATGACTGATAACAATTAAAAATGAATCGCTTTCTTTATTTGTATACATAGATGTGGCACCTGTTCAAGAATGCGTTCTTCTCAATCTTGCTATAGGCTAAAGACTAATCTCCCAATCTTGCACGTGCGCTGTTTAAATTTGTGCAAGCAGAACTGAAATTAACATGTTCCTAGTGTGGAAAGTTATCTTGACATAGGACCAAAATGAAATATCCATCTTTGATCTCGACAAGTCATCTTAGCATAACTGCACTAGTATTTTACACGAGCACTGCTTAATTATACTTGGGGCCGCCTGAAAGCAACCTTTCGTCAACTGCTTAATTTATTCAGTTAACCTGATTGCAATGATTAACCAGTATGAGAGCGTGCATGGCACCTGCACTAGTTTTTGTTTTCGGGAACTAATGATCTGATGGGTGTCACATAGCTTTCATGAAAGAAACTGGAGTACATATATTTGGGTTACTACCGAAAGCTGGTGCATTAAGCTCTGCTGGCCACTACCAGAATTCCATGATGTTATGATTTGTTCTATTATTCCATACATGTTCTTCCATTTGGCTATTGCAAAAAATATGTGTACAACTTGTTCTGTTATATGTGTTCCTTATATCCTTGTTCTCTTACAGCCTACTCCCTCTGTAAGCTAATAAATATAAGACCTTTTAGATGACTACTTTAGTGATCTAAAATATATTATATTAGTTTACAGAGGTTTACAGAGGGAGTACATGCTATCTGATAAGTAGAATTTCATGCTGGAGATTCTGAAGGTTGCTGTGGCAGGAGCTAAAGATGCCAGACAGTGAACTTCTGTCTTGGTTACCAAGCTGATGCTTCATCTTAGATGTCATGTATGCTCATCAGTTGAGTGTGAGATGCTACGTTTGGGCATTGACTTGGTTCATGTTTGAACATTATTTGTTGCTATTTCCATGTTTGGAGACTTGGTTAATACGTGAATGTACTTGCTTCAGTGGTTACAATTGGAGCCTGTGTTTATGTGCTTGTGCATGTATTTGACCAATTTGTGTCATGTGAACAGGTTGGGTGTTGACTTGGCTCATCTCTTGTATGGACATTCTTCTGTGGAATAGATGTTATAGTTTTGGCTGGATCAATTCTTGGTAAATGGTGTAAACTCCCTGCAAATCTAAGCTGAGCATACAGCTCGATGCATTGCCTTATAGTTGATTGTTAGGTTATGGCAAGTCCACTTGTATAAACATTTCATCATTTGTTTCAGCTGTGAATTATTGTTGGTGTGTCTTAAAAAAACATTTTCCCTAAAAAACAGTCGGTTGTTTTTTCGTTGGGGCACAGTTGATTTTCTGATCGCACGATTTGTCTCCAGATTCGTACAGCCAGCCTTGTTGTATAGTTGGGCCTGCTTGCCTTATTGCTTTTTGTTTTCAGCATGTTATTCTTTGCAGGTCCGTTGGCCTTCTTTTTTTGCCTGCGTCCAGGGAGGAGGCCATGGAGGCATCTCTTATCCAGAGAACAGAGACAGGGAGAACGATGGAGTGGAGCGGTGGCTTCGTTGGAGGTTCAGTTGAGGAAGAAGCAGCTAGATCTAGCCATGGCTCAATCATTTAGAAAGATTACTGGATGTTTGTCTCCCAGATTCAGTTCCCTCTACTGTCATATCTCCATTTGCAATTTGCTGTATGCACTTTATTCACAACAGAAATAATTTTTCTTATCAATTGGAAAGGAATCGATAGCTGGACAAGCGGTGGATGCATTTTACCGAAGTGGAACTAAAAAGTCTTAATTAAGGTGAGTCACTACTATTTTTCTGCTATAATTATTTATTTATGCTAGCAGCCTTGAGTATTTGAATGTTCTTGATGTCAGCTCATCTAATTTTCTTTTTCTAGCATTTAACTTACCTTCTGATAAGTTTTCCTCTTCACTTCCTTGAACACAAACTAGAGCTTAGGATCTTTGGGAGTGCTAGCTAATGTCATATAACATTTAAACCATTCATGTCAAATATTTTCATCCGATACTTGCGGCCTGAGCGCTTTGTGCCTGGCCGAGTCCTCCCTGGATGTTGTTTGGTTAGGAGCCTGGAGATGCCTGTACGAGCTTGGCTGGGAGGCGTTTCTTGAGTTTAGCCTGGTTGAAAAAAAGTCTGCATGCACTTAGCCGGGTCCAAAAATGCATGCACTCTGGTCAGGCATGTGAATATGGACGCCTGGCCTCTACCACACCTGCCTGGGATTGCTAACAAACTAACTAGCACATGTATGTGTCCACCTAATAATCTGCCATGCATTCTCAAAAAAAAAAAAAAAATCTGCCATGCGAGGCGCGAACCAAACACTGCCATCGCATGTGAGCCTGGCCAGGCAGAAAACCATCACCTCTCCAGGCACAGGTTTTTCCCGGGCATCAAGTTGTGGATGCAAACCAAACTGGCCCCTAGATGATTTGGTGCAAAAGACAAAATGCATCCAAGAAGTTAAGCAAACTATTAGAAACATGATTTTTTTTTCAACCAAAATATGCTTTCAACTTTTGACCCGCTACCCATCCGCGTGAGTGCTGATTGCGAGTTTGGTGCTATAGGCGCGATGAGGAGACCACACAACAGTTATCGGGTAGAGGGCGCCTTGGTCTTGTGAGTACAGGACAGCCATTCCTCCATGGTCAGGCTTGCAATTCACGCCCATTTTTTTTCGAGAAAACTTTAGATCTATTCATCTTCAACCATCAGAAATAATAAAAATTATATCCAGATCTGTAGACCATCTAGCGACGATTACAAGCACTGAAGCGAGTCGAAGACGCATTGCCGTCATCGCCCATCCCTCGTCGGAGCCGGGTAAAACTTGTTGTAGTAGATAGTCGGAAAATCGTCGTGCTAAGACCTCATAGGACCAGCGCAGCAGAACGACAACCGTCGTCGATGAAGAGTAGCGTAGATTGAAAGGATCCAACCTGAAGACATACGAATGTAGACGGACTACGACCAGATCCGAGGACAGAATCGCCGGAGACACACTTCCACACGCCCATTGATGATGTTAGCACTACTGCAGGAATGCCTAGCAGTGGCAGGCGTAAAAAGGCCAGCAGTGGCAGGTCAGGCTCCCAGGGGCAACCGTCATCGACCTCCTGCCACCGCTATAAACGCATCAGTGGCGAGCGCACGCCCGCCACTAGTACGTAGCTTCCATTGGCGGGTGTTAGTTCCTACCTGCCACAACCCGCCACAGATGCCATGTTAGCAGTGGCGGTTTTGCCATAGCGCCCGCCACTAGTACGTAGCTTCCATTGGCGGGCGTTAGTTCCCACCTGCGACAGCCCGCCACAGATGCCATGTTAGCAGTGGCAGTTTTGCCATAGCGCCCGCCACTGGAGGGAAAGGGTAGAGTATACCAATTGTTGGCTTTGCGCGTTGACACACATTACTTTAAAGGCGTAGTCATATGATCCTCAATATAACTGAACCAGACTGGATTCATTTTGGAAACAAACGACCAAATAATTAAGTAACACTTTAAATTTGTTCGACTTAAGAAACAAACATCAATGTAGCACATCCATCTTAACATACTAATTAACGAACAGTTCATCGGTTGATATATTCATGACTTAGACCTTATTTCTAAACATGGTTAACGACAATCATCATCTGGTAGTCGTTGCGGTTGCTCTTCCTTATGGTGATTATCACAAGGGTGTCCATCCTTAGTTCCTCTTTCCCATCATGAACTCCCGTCAGCCGGACTCATAGAAGGATATGCGTCCATCTGATTCCGTCGTCTTGTATTGAACGTTGGTGACACGCCCTGTTGGTCCATAACGTACTCTAGCGGTGCCGACGGTGGGGATGTCCACTTCGGAAAACATCTTCATAGGTAACTTTTGAATTCCTCATCATTAAGAGCAAATAGAGAGCACGTAATGTTAGACATCTCACCATACTTGATTATGAAAAAAAAGATGAAAGAATACAAAACATCTCGCCATGACTTTTTTGACGACGTTGGTTTTAGTTAAACGGTGCACAAAGGACTTCCCCAAGAAGGCTACACTGGATGGTAACATCGCGGTGACATTCATGGGCTCATCACGAGCAAGCTTCTTCATTCTTTAAGAGAAAATTGCAAAAAGAAATGTTTCATCCTCATCATCTTGCTCATCCTCGTCATTCTGGCTGTCCATCAGCCTGGTTTTCCTCATCTTCATGGCTGTCCTCGTCATCTTGGCTGTTTCCATCATTCTGGTCATCTTGGTTATCGTCATCGTTGTTGAAATACATAGCATAATTGGTTTGATGCCAAAAATTGGCATGCCAACGTTTGGCATTGTGCCAAATATTGACTACTAATTGGTTGGTTACCAACTTGTCTTGTCTATCTCACATAAAGTTGTCAATATTTGACAAGTATTGGTATTGCCAATATTTGGCAATGCCAATATTTGTCTAGCCAAATATTGGTAGCAAACCAATCCTGCTCACAGCGTCCTTAACCTATTGACCTTTTTTTTAAGAAAAAGGCTATGTACTCTCCTCCGATGAAATTATTCTGTGAAATATACTGCTCCCATCTGTCTCCATATACGATGGTTCTATCCTTTCATTTACGCGCATCCAGTTCGAATGTGTGCCCTTGATTATCCTTAAAGTACATAGCGTTATCGCATAAATTGTTGAAGTCAACCCTTATGTTACATGGAATACACTATGCAACAGTTAATAATTAATAATAAAGTGATCAAAACAATTATACAAGTGGTTAGAATTGAATACTAGTTGAAATTAAAGACCGTTACCGCTGATTTTTTAAATCCCTTCTTCAAGATGAGGCCGAATTGTATTGCAGTTTCAATACTATCCGTACATGGACATTTGCAGATCTGGCAGATCTTACGCCTCAGGATCTATAATAATCATTATGAAGCACTTACCAATTGTAAATGGTTGACATGAATACTAAATTATGAAAGTAATTGGGAAGAGGAACCGGCTAAGAAGGGTTCGAGAAAATTCGACATGACCTTTGCTGAATATTGAACATATTGAGTACCGAAAATTTTGACGAAACGGAAGTTAATCAATGTTGACACTCATTTTCAAATCCCTGTGAATAACATGCTATGTCCATGCACTTGTCATATATAAGAAAATTCGACTCAATTTCACTCGTATGTCAGCAAATTAAACAGTATTGTCATAACGAAGCTTACGAAATTAATATTAAACATGTTGAGATATTACAATGCCACTTGTATTGAGTGGTAGAAATGAAATTTGGCATGACCTTTGCTTAAAAAATTAAACATATTGAGGGACAAAAAATTTGACGAAACGAAAATGAATCAACATTTTGTCAAAACTTTGTCACTCTTTTTTAAATCCCTGTGAATAACATGGTAAGCCCATACACTTATCATACGTAAGAAAATGCAAACATCATCGCCACTTGTCATATGTAGATGCTAACGGATCCTAAAACCTTATTATCTAGAGGCAGATCCTTTAGCAATCAGAGAAGCACTTTGATAAACAGATTTGATCTTTACCGGCTCAATTAAGGTATCAGTGTTTGTTCTATTAGACAAAAAAGGTCGCATTTTTTTTCCGTTCAAATAAGAGTTGTAACTGTACGGAATTATCCTCTTTCTCAATATTATCTCTGTCATCATCTCTATTCCCTTTATCAATTTGCCTATCCTACCTAGGTCTATGAATTTCTCTATCAATTCCATTGCCTTATCCTTACCCATGAGGTTCCTACATTTGATCCTAAATTGAGTTAGGAGTTGTTCCCGGGCATAACAAAAAAAGGTTATTATACACCCCAATGCAAGCCCATCCCTTGAAAGAAAGAAGCTAGCACCGAAGAACACGGAGACATTATACGTTTCCGGCTTTTCCGGCCGCGGACGTGACGGCGGGTTGGCGGCGATGGTCGAGGCGGACGACGGCAGTGGCGGTCGAGGCAGACGACGAGACGGCGAGCAAATCCGATGGCGGCAGGCGAGGCGGACGACGAGACGGCGAGCAGATCCGTCGGCAGTCGCGGAGGCGGACGGGACAGCTAGCAGATCCGGCAGCGGTGTGGGTCGGAGCGACGGCTGCAGTGGTCAAGGCGCAGGACGGCGCGGAAGGGGGAGAGGAGCTGACTGAGAGAAATGAAGATAGGTGAAAATGAAAATAGACTGGGGATGGTTGAGCGAGGACGGAAGGGTAACTGTCCGCGGAGAGCAATGGCGGACCGCAACGGACGCCCGCCACTGTAAGAACTTTCAAATTTGGATTTATTTGACGCAACTTGCCAAAATGTAGTTGTGGTGGGCGCCACTGCACTTTTCATCCCGCGGGGTTATTTGAAAGAGACTATCTGTGATGGGTGCAAGCTCGCGCCCGCGACTGGATTGCCGTTAGCTGTGGCGGGTAAGACAGGTTACCTGCCACTTCTGTTTTGGAAAAGTAGCGGTGACTAGCAAACCACCAGCTTAATTATCCGGCCATAAGTCCATTAGCAAAGATATGTAGGGGCTAAACTTTTGTGAAGCCCAAAACGACAAGGCCCAAGGCTGCACGTACTCAGCGTATGTACGCATCCACCATTGGCTGGATATATCACGTACTCGGTAATCGATCGACGATCAACCCACACGCACGCACTCACGCGGTTGAGGCGACTAGGTTCCTGAACTCTTTTCTCCGCGACGCGCTAGGGCTTTCACTGCGGCCGGCCGCCATGCGTCGCGGCGTGTTCCGCCGTCGTCGCTTGGTGATTCGTGAACCTGCCGCCGGCCGCGCATCAATCGAGTATGTACGACCAGCCCCGGACGACACCGCCAGAAGCCCACACCCAATGCTTAACTCGATCCTGTCCCGTGATCAGAGAAGGAGGTATTAATGTATTATCGTCTACAAGTTCATATTATTGTAGTTGCACTTGTCAGTTTGATTCAACAAATCAATTAATCAAATGTTAGTAGTTAGTATATTTTATCACTTGTCAGATCATCAATTCCAGATTACATATTTGCTTTGTACTAACAGTAGAACTGCATAGGTCATGAAGAGGAAGACACGAACAATAAGTAATTTTTTCAAGCCAATTGCTGCAAACTCTAACTCTACAGTTGAAAATGCAAATGCAACCGTGGAGGTAGACGTCACAGAGCAACCCATGCCATGACACCAAGATCTAAGGTATGGTATATCACGCTTAGATTTATATGAATTACAAGTTAATACTCACGTATTGGATTTAATAACGTCTTGTATTATGAAACGGAGGGAGTAATTTTGTTAGATTGACTACAAATTACATTCTAGTAGTAGTTACGAACTTCCATATCATTAATCCTCATATACTAATGCAAAATTACACAAGGAAAAAAACCAAAAGATCATACGGTACTTCAATTTAATTAAGTTTATACTTTTGTTTATGTTTCAATAATGAATACAAATAAGGGCCACTCTACCATGTTAAATGCAAATTTTACTAAAAAGATGGATAAACTATCGGACATAATCGCCGAAATCAGTTGATATTCAAACTCCGGCAGCTGCAATACAAATTTTGAGATGTGGAATGCAAAGGACTCCCTATAATATAGGTTTGTTGTCGTCATAATATACTTTGCCCCCCCCTCCCCCCCCAATGCTCAAATCCTAGATCTGCCCCTGTCCGCCACTAATTATAGTTCACCTATAGGGCTTCCCAGTAGTAGACACACCATCGGGACGGGGGCTAGACGGGGAGAACCTTATTCCATCTTCAGGGGGTCACCGTCATGTCATCTTGCTGAACAGAACACAAACCCTAACAAAACTCGAAAGAACATCTAGAAAGATAGCCCTCCCACCGGCAAGGGCCGGGATCTACCGCGCGCAGCCATGGCCCTAAGACCACTGGAGACGAAGACCGATAGCAACGCCGGCGGGAGGCAGAGGAACCCTAGGCAATTAAAGGGCCCTCATTTAAAAGTTGACAACTGCTTGGCTCTGGTCGACCCATGTCCAACCTAGCTTGGTGATGGGCATTGGTTGTCTCGTCACTAGGGGCCAAATCCCTGAAGGCCTAATCCATGGCAATGTTTTATCACAACACTGGAAGTTAATATACTAATGAGTTGAGCAGGGAATAGTTTTTGTGGAAATGCCAAATGCCATATATTAAGGGCCTGTTCTGAACCTCTCTGAGCTTCTCAAACTCCACAAAATCAGCTTCTGGAGCTTGCTTCGAACTTCACCTAGCGATTCCATTCGTTCGGCAGTGTTCGTAGCTTCTCTCCACGATTTGGCCCAGCTGGGAGCCTATTGGGCTGTTAGGTGCCAGTTTGGGCCGGATGGAAGCAGCCCACCTTGTATCGTTGTGTGGAGGAGGACTGGCCACGTGCGCTCGCACAGGATACGAGCGAGGCGAGCATCCCACGAGCGGCTGGGAGCTGTTTCGCGAATCGTTTTTTTGTACTTCATGGTGGCATCCTCTTGTAATTAGTAGGAACTCCTGGCTTCTTCGTATTGTGGAGCTGGGCTTTCGTTGTTTCTCATTTTTGCACTATGGGATCGCTCAGCTTCTCGTTTCCAGCTTCTACGAGCTAAATCGTTTGGGACTGCTTCACTCGAGAATTTTGAGAAGATAGAAGCTGGAGGAGATCAGAACAGACCCTAAGTAGAACAAACCATTACAAGAACATCCTTCAAGAAAATGAAAAATATACCCAAGTCCATGTAGGTTTTGATCCCTTCTTTCTTGCATACGTTGACGACGCGCCATGACCAGAGCTTGGTGCTGCCTCTGGACCTCGGGATCACCATGAGAGCATGAATAACATTATTTCAGTGGTCGGGATGTCCCCGACGTGGACCAGAAAATTCTGCTGGTGGCCGCAATGTGCAGCGTAAATTGCCACTCCAGGAAGGGCCTTGAGAACGTCCTACATCCAGACAGATGGAGCTGGGGGATACAAACCTCAAACACTCCTCGACAAAGCCCAGGATAGCCAACCTTCTTCAATTGAAACTGGAGAAGCAAGATGCACAATCACGCCATCCGCTCCGGGGGACAACGCTAGCGAGACAAACATGCACACGAAAAACTAGACACCGGCAACCAGATTTGGGAACACATCACCCTCCACACACCTCCCGGCAACAACATGAAGCACCGCCGGAACGAGGAAGAACGTCCCAGATCCAGGCAGATGGAGCTGGGGGGATACAAACCTCATATCTCCTCGATGAAGCCAAGGCTAGCCAACCTTCTTCAATCGAAACTGGAGCCGGAGGAGCAAGATGCACAATCACGCCATCTGCTCCGAGGGACAACGCTAGCGAGACAAACGTGCACACGAAAACCAGACACCCAACCAGATCTGGGAACACATCACCCTCCACACACCTCCCGGCAACAACATGAAGCACCTCCAGAACGAGGATGAGGTGGGGAGGACTTATTCCATGTCGACGGCGACATCATTGTATTGTCTTCAACGACCAGAGACCAAACCCTAAACCTATTCCTACCGGTGGGAAGCATTAGGGTTCCCGTCCCCTCCTCTCGCTGAAGTGCCGGATTGGAGGGAGAGGTGGCCCGTGGTCTCGCTACCTATCGCAAAACCAAAAACCGTAGATGCAGTCAAACCAAAAGCTTGAGCATCATGTCGCATACTTCGCGTGATCAAGAAACGCACGCGTGTATCGACCTACTCCGACTCCGACGGCACGACGGCGACCAGGTCACCGAACCACCATCGGGAGCATGTGTAGACGGAGCAGAAGGCCTGCACCGTGGTGAGCAACAGCATGCTGATGGTGGCGAGGAAGGTGAGCATCTTCCATGAGCTGAGCACGTACTTGCGCATGAACCGCTTCGTCTTGACGCTCCACCGACCGTTGTAGTAGCGGTTCACCTCCTCGATCACCTTGTCCAAGGTCGGCACCCTGCAGTGCTGCACCGACCGGCTCATGCCGTTCCACAGCTTGGCCGCATCGCCGTCCCTCTTCTTCATGTGGTTCAGCACCACGCCCCGCTTGCGGAGCAATGCGACGTCGTCGTCGGTGTCGATGATGCCGTTCATGAGCTCCGTGTACCGCGTGAGCACCAGCGGGCCTGACGCGGCGGATGACTCGTAGGCTACCAGGTTCCGGAGCACCACCTCCGTGTTGCCGTCGAGGGTCACCGTGGGGAGGCGGAGCGTCGCTGTCTTGCGGTCGAAGGCGATAGTTGACGCAGACAGGTCGCCGTTGGTGGGCTTAAACTTGACGCCGGAGCTAACCAGCTCCGACACCGATGGGATCGTGATCTCTTGCTGGTTAGCGTCGGCAGACATGAAGGACTCGACACCAGGTACACCGGCAAGCTTGTTCCACGGCGCCTTGACCACAAGCTCGATCGGCTTCATCACCTTGCCAAGGCGACCGCCCTTGAGCTTCGGCGCGATGAAGTCGAACAGTTGCACCATCACGTGCTTCTCCTCCTGGCCTTGGCCGCCGCCGTCCGGTTGCTGCTCAGGATCAGGGAAGTGGCCCTCCATCTGTTCGATTTGGCCAGAAAACGGTGGGGTGGTGTGTGCGTTCTCAGTAGTGTCAGTGGGCGTGGGCACCGCCGGCACGACTAGGTGGTAAAGCAGCTCGAGCAGGTGCGCGTGCTTGGTGACGTCGCATGAGGTCTCCGGGAAGTGGCCCTCCATCTTAAACGGGCAGAGCTCCTTCATGAGCCCTGTCACCATGAGAGTGAGCCGCCTGCTCGCCTCGTCGACCGACACCGACGAGCACTTGGCCTTGATCATGGTGAGGACGAAGAGCGGGATCTGGTTCTCGAGCATGAGCATGTCGCGGAGAATGAGGCCGTGCGCGGACTTCTTCCCGGTCCCGGCCCCGCCCAAGTCGACGAGGTGCTCCATCCTCTTGGTCCAAATCGAAGAGGCCCCCTCCTCACCCTCGGCAACCGCGTGGTGGTGGTGGATGGTGAGGAACTCGAGCAGGAATGCGCCGTCCATGATCATCATCAGCGAGAGCGCCTCCCTGCTCAGCTCGAGGTAGCGGTGGTAGTGGGCGCGGACCGCGAGGTCGTGGCCCTGGAGCTCGTTGACGAGCTCGTCGAGGACGTTGTGGCTGGGCCCAGCTGCTGCGCAGAGGAGGCGCTTGAGCACGCGGCGGGCGGCGTCGATCTTGTAGCGCTCCATGCCGTACAGTTCAGGGTGGCGGTGGTGGTAGGGGCCCAGGCCGATGAACTGGGGGGAGTAGGCCTCCGGCTTGTGCACCTGCAGCTGCTTGGGCACGTCGAATACGGACACGCGGATGTCGACGTCTTCCTCGTCCTTCAAGGTAAGGGACTCCCGGATAAGCTTCACCCACTGCTCGTCCTCCAACACCATCGCCTTCGCCCCCCGGTTGCTGCGGGACTCCGCCATTTCTACCTCTACTACCTCGTCTGCCATTGCTACTTGCTAGCTATAGGAGGTCGCCGTTGCTTGCTAATCTGATCAATGTTAGGTAACGGTACCATATATATAGAGCGTTTGGGGAAATACCCCTTGGCATTCTGGTGTATATACACCCGATATTTTACAAACTTTAGAAAAAGTCAAAAAATCCCAAAACTTTTTTTGAAATAAACTTCACCTTCTCTTGTACTCGCATAAAAAGTTTAGGCAAACTGAGCGAGTTCACATGGTTAGGTTCTTTGTTGTGGAACCAACCCACCAGGATTCATGTCTTAGACTTGGCATTGGTTCTCGCATTTTCTTGAACTTATTCCAGGCTTCCGACGATGTTTGTTCAGTGGGACGGGGTGTTCCCGTCAACTACGAAGACGTCTGTGGTGACTTCGCCAATCTCAAGATGTTGTGCCAACTCAGTATCTCGAAGGTGCTCACAGTGGTAGGGTGTGCATTCATAGTGATGAGTGTATGTGGGCTTCTGCGTTTGTACCGTGGTAAAAAGAAGTTTCACCAAGGAAAAAAATCCCGTCGACTTCAGGCAAACAAAAATCTCAAGGACAAAAAGTATGAATAGTAACCTTATAGTGTTGATTTTGTTTTTTCACAAAAATACCATGGAATTTTTTCCTTGGTCAAACTTTATATACGAATACAACAGAAGGCCAAGTTTATTTCGATAAATTTTCAAAATTTGTTTTTTTGTGTAATCACTATATTTTTCACATATAAGGACCCATGAACCAAATGTTCCCGCCCGAGCATTCGGTTACTATTTTGCTTGGTCGCGTGTGTTTCCGTATCATTAAAATCATGCCTTTATCACGATATGGTTTTGGAAAAAAAAAGTTTCATCTCCCATGCAGGTTATCAATGTATGTACGCCTGCAGAGGCCGGAGGACAAGAATTTTTTGATGATGGCGCCTGTCTAACTAGAGCATATATCATGAAGAATGTTTTTCATCATGGATGGCCGTGCAATTTTAGAGTACGACCTTGTTCATCTAACTTGCTTTTTGGGTACTTTTTCAGTAAAAAATATATTTATTTATGGACGTGTTGGATGTGTCCACCATCTTATACAGAGGCCGGACATTCGCTCAATGCAGTTGCATCAGCTCGATATGTCGATTGAATAAAAATTAATTTCTTTACAAAAAAATCAGTTGTATCTTCTTTGTCATGGAAGCTTGCATTAGTGTGGTTTAGGAGGAAGGTTTAGGTGTGAACTTGGGCAGGAAGAGTGTGGAGTCCGAATGTTAGACCATTCGCCCTGCAACAATTCCATTCCAGTCTCCACTAATGCGAGATGCTGATAACAACGTGAAAATTTGTGGGGTTGTTTTGGCTACAAGAGTGAAAATTGATCATCGTCTCTCCTCTCACCATAAAATGTTGAAACTTGTCCCTCACTCCATCCATGCACGTCCAGCCACTTGTGGTCCTTCGTTTTTCACATGTTTTTTCCCTCCAGGACCAGCTAGCTAGGTTGGCGACAACCTAGAGCTGCAGAGATGCCCAACGAGAGGTTGGCTCTTCACTTTCCCGTTACCCGTTTCAAACGCGAAAGGAAGTGGTGGTTTGCATTGGCCGGCACCTGATGCTGCCTCGGTTTGCCTAATCAATCAACATTACTTCGTCCACTGCATAACCTCAGGACGATCAAGTGGATGAAAGACATAACTCATGGAGCAGACTAATGATTTTTGTGAGCGATATGGCTTGAAACAATACATTGTAAATTCATAATCATGTTTATTGAACACTTTCAATTGTTGGTCTAAGTTGAACATTGATGTTTGTCCACACTTTAGATTGTGGGAGAAGGGAGAACATACATACTCTAACTTCGGTATTGTAGTGTACATTAGTGCAAACTAAAGTGTATGAGAAGATTTCCCACACATGTGCGGAACGTTGTATTCCAAAGAATATGTAGTATGTAATACAAAAGATAAGGTTGCCAGCTATACAATAGAACCGAATCGATCGATCTATTCTGAAATCATATAGAATCGGCGGAGATAATACGCTAAGCATGCAAGAATATATGCTATCCTAACACGTGTTGGCGTCGATATGACATAAAAATGATACACCGCATTCATTTTTATAGACACTTTAAAATATTATCACTCTTTTTATCTTATAACTAACTAACCATTAGTTCAATTGTTGCTCTAAGTTGAACATTGATGTTTGTCCACATTTTAGATTGTGGAACGAAAGGAGGAATATATACTGTTGGTTCGTTTTGGTGTATACCTTTTAAATACATGATTTAACATTTTTTAAATAGAATCATTAACATTTTTTCCAAATACATGTTTTGATGTCTAGTTTTTTTCATACACATTGTACATTTTACCTATACATCTGAAACTTTTATTTGATAGACATTTGCCATTTTCAAATACATGATTAATATTTTTTAAACACATGTTTTAAGAAAAATCAAATATGCGTTGAAACATTTTTTAAATGCTATCAACATTTTTTTAAACTGAAGTAATTATTTGTGAAACATTTATGTATTTTAGATTTTTGAGAAAATATAAAAAAGGAAAAAAAGATGAAATGGAAAATGAATAGAACCAACAACGCGATTGGGCCGAACCAACATCTCCTATAAGCAAACTATAGATGCGCCCCAGTTACAGGCTAGCTATTCTGTTAACTGGCGCCCACGCTCGATTCCCCCTTGCTAGCAAATGGGCCGGCCCATGATAATAGCGGGATTTCGTTCGGGTTATGGGAAGCTTCTGGAAGCTTCCCAACCTGGTTTTTTGAAGCTTTTGGAAGCTTCCGATGGTTTTTTTTGTGTGTGTTGGTTTTTCCAAACTGGGCCATGTCCGTCTTTTTTAAATCCTTGAAGTTTTGCAAATTTACAAACTTCTTCCAAATATTTTTTTAAAATTCATGAACTTTTTTATTATTTTGAAAATTTTATTCCCAATGGTCTACCGGTCAACTGAAAAACAAACCAGGAAAAAACCTAGGCAAGGAAACAGTAGTGCAGGATTTAGATGGACCGGCCCATACGAGCTGCTTCAGGCTGTATAGAGACATGCAAAGCGGTGCCTGAAGCGATGTATAGGATCCATGGAGGCATGTCTTATTTAGAACAGAAACAAGGAGAACGATGGAGTGGAGCGGCGTCATTGTTGGAGATTTAGTTGAGAAGAAGCAGCTAGGGCTAACGGGGGCTCGATCATGTAGAAAGACTAGCACATATGTCCGTGCATTGCAATGGGAAGAAAAAAAATATCGTATGTTCCTAGTATAACAAGCATTACTCAAGACGCTCTACTGATCTATATCCTTTATTTTAATATGACATCTCACCTTTGTCACAACTTATACTCTTTCTCATCCTTGTTGATAGTGGTTGCAGTGTTCATCTAATTGCAATATGTTCAAATGTTGTCACCCCAAAACGGCGAGTGTTCGGGCCAGACAATGATGTTGTCAACAACTTGCAGCATTGAGCAAATCAATGAAATGACCAACATATAAGAGCTACAAGAAGCAAAACTTGCGAGCTCTTCGAGTGACTCGCCCCTTGGCCACTTACTTACACTTGTGCATACACACCGTAATACTGACGGCCTTTTGAATGGCGCACCATCGATGGAGTAGCGACTTCACATCGCAATCATGGATCACTTCCACGTTTTAGGGCATGTAGCAGTTTTGCTGATTGAACCAAACATGCACACTTTGGAAAAATATCATGCCCTTTTGCTTCATGCATTGAAACTCCATGCTTGTGGCCAACCGTGCCACACAATAATTCACACCCCTTCATCGAGTACGCAACTATCGTGTTCCTTCAAAGTCAACAACATCATCAAAACATTCTGCTATGGCATTTGGTCGAACACTTGCTGGGTGTGGCGTCCGCCATGGACGGCGGTGGCAGGGGCGGATGGTACCTGGGCGCCGGTAGGATCAGGAGTGGAACGGCGGCGTAGGACAACTGGGGCAGGCGTCTGGCTGGAACGGCGGAGGTCCGGCAAGGCCTGGACGCCGCTAGGGTGTTATGGCGGCGACGTCGGTCTCTGACAGTGTGGATACATAGTACATGGGGAGGGATGAAGTGGAAGAAAAGGGCTCAAAGTTGGGTATTTTGGTGGGCCGGCGGTGTCGGAGTTTGACGTGGCGGACGTCTGGACTCCCCAAAACTCCTACCGCCCTCTAGTTTGGTGCCGGTTTACGGGGTTTCAAACATCCGAATCTGTCCAGACAATTTTTGGTGACCGCCCGTTTAATGACAAAAGAAGTATGGACCGTCCTATCCACACTTGCACCTCGCTGTCTGAGTTGGCTTCTTGGCACACTGGGACAATATCGAATTCTGGCAGTGAGTACAAGAACCGAAGAAGATAAGCCAGAACCTCTCGTATACAAACAGTTAAACTAATCAAATCACACGCATCAAATACGACAGATCAGGGATAAGTTCTGCCGATCCATCCAACCACAAGAACGTACAAAAACACGATACGTATGTAACAGTACTACGTGCAGACCACATCACGAATGACAACCGTATAAAATTGGAAGTTTGTTGCATATGTGGACACGTACACATCAGATAATAACAATATTTATGTTTAGCAGCACACGAGCCAAGCATCGATCGATCAGTTTGGTCCTACAAAGAATGCAGTTCACATTCGTTCAGCTCGATCGATCGTAACAGGGCACAGAAAAGGAGTGAGCCACCGGACACGGCCGGTCTCCGGCTAGGAACGAGAGCTACGTGTGCGCCACCAGCTCAGAAAGAGACGAGCCTGCATCCGCATGCATGCCCTTTAATTTCTGATCGGCCGGCCGGTGCGTACGTGCTGCTAGCGACAAGCCAAAATCCTGATTTTTTTTTTTGAAGGGAGCCAAAATCCTGATTGATTGGCGTACGGGTGATGGAGAAGGGGAGCAACAATACAATACGGTTGGGAGTTAGGCGTGCGATGCAACTTTCTAGCATCTCGGACAACTGCAAATTTCTAGCGCGCAAGTGTACTTGGACAGGAGATTATGGAGCCTACATGCATGTGGATTAGGAACCAACCAAGCGACGAGAGTCACCTTACCACATGATTAGGTACCACCGCTTCGGTTTACAACCTCAGCAACAACACACACTCCCCGACTTTGAGGCAACGCGCCATGCGATCCGACGACTCTATCACCCACGTGACCAGACCCGACACCTTACATCATCGAGGCGCTCTATGGAGCCGCCGCTACAAGATCCACCGACTCCAGGGCCACACTCGACGACGACACTACTGGACAACATACAAACCACCAACATCTGACAGACCGGACTCCAATATGACGCCCAACCATCTGTTTAAGCAACGATAGCCAAGTGTCCGAGACTACTTGTCACTACCAACCTCCACCACCACAGCAAAACTATCTACCATGGCGGCTCTCAATCCACCAACAATTTTGTGAGCGCTGCCATCCTGATCTTAAACCCTAAAAACCCTAGTCCCAGATTCGTACCATTTATTTTCACGGAGTGTGGAGATGGGCCAGTATACGAACATATTTTGTACTCCTTGGGATATATTTCCTAACAACTACTCGCATAAATTGGGGCTGATTTATTACTAGAGCTATCACTTGTCATCTCCTCATTCTCATTGTTTCCTTCATGTGCTTCAATTTCTTGTTTGGCGCTTTCTTGCAGTTAAAGGTAATATTTAAATAGGGGTAGTTGGACAATCAAAATTCATCGTCGGGGTGATTTCAAGGGTAGTTCTTAAGCCATACAGTTGTTCTAACTTGCACTCTATCTCACGACTCGTGAACATCACAACTAATCTTAATTACTTCTACATCTCTTTTCCCAACCAATTCCTTAGGTTACACCAATCCTCCATGCATACCACGACATGTTCGCAGACTTTTCATTAAAGAACAATATATTTTTGGTCCCTCAAGTTTATCAAAAGTCTATATCTAGTCCCTCAACAATTTTCCAGTGACATTTCATCCGTCAAGTCTCAAAATCGGACATGATTAGTCCAAAACCAGATTAGATAGGAAAATCAGCCACGTGTCCCTGGTTTTCTCTTTCCTCCAGTTGCGCCATCCACCACATGATGAGGCCACTCCCTCCCGCCTTCGCCACCTATAGTTCGGCAAGTGCCTCGGCTCCCGTGCCAACGTCCTGTCTATGCTCGCTATCACTGGCTACCTCCTTGGCCCGGGCTGCGAACCGTGCTCAGGCGTAGTCCACCTCACCCAGATCTCCAACGGCTTCGTCCGGTGCCGGTTCGGCAAGGCTACCGCCTACTCTCGACATGTGCAACACCAGTGACAATGTCAACCACGGATGGGCTTCGTGGTCCATGCCATGACTGCCAAGCAGAGCAGCGTGCCCTTGACCACCTAATTGAGCCACATCAATTCCTATTCCTCGGCTCCGGGTGCAAGCTCCGCCATCACGATCCTAAGGTTGTCGAGTCTCACAACTCCCTGTTTCTCAATTCCTTCGAGCCTCGCCTTCCTCCCAAACTAGCTCACCTCTCACGCCTTTCTACCGCATCCAAGGCAACCCCATGCGAGCTCTCCACATGAGCCGCCGCCGTAACAACCTTATCATTGTTCCGGGCCGGTAATGAGCAGGGCCAGCGCAAGTCGATTCGCCTAATTCCCGCATGCACGACAAGACCCTGGCCATCTTTCCAGGTGTCTTTGTTTGCCATCAGTGATCCTCTAGTGCGCCCTTTGTGCCTACTCCGGGACCCCGTCTCTCACTCCTCTGTTAGACACTCAGACAAACTTGGAGGCGACGACACGTGAGGCCATATGGCGGTCCAGGCTTGTGGCCGTGGTGCTCCAACCGGCATTGTGGTGCGTGTTAGTGGGCATTGGTGAGTGGCAGGAGGCCGGCCGGTTGCAAGGATATAGACAGAGACGCGACGGCATGCTCGACAAAATGCCTACCCAACACACAAAGAGAAGAAGAGGTGCCTGAAAACCACTGACACCTGGCTAGTTTTTCTCAATAATCTGGTTTTGGATGAAACTTATCCGGTTTTAAGGTTTGAGGGACGAAATGTCACCCATAAAATGTTGAAGAACTAGATGCAGCCATTCATTATACTTAAGGGACCAAAAACATACTTTTATATTTTCATTAACACTTTTTTTGTGGCGCTTGAAGCGTTAACTATGTACTAGCAGTGACTCACACATTTGCACGATTAGATAATTGATACGTTCATTTTGCATCATGTTTTTCTACTGTTATTTATAGTGTTTTTGATCAATATTTCACTTTATAATGCAATTCTAATGCCTTTTCTCTCTCTTAATATGCAAGATTTACATGAAGAGGGAGATTTCCGGCAGCTAGAATTAATTCTGGACCTAAAAGAGCTACAACAGAGATGACTATTCTCTGGAGCTCCAAATGACCTGAAATTTTACGAAGAATTATTTTCGAATATATAAAAATATTGGAAGAAAGAAGTAGTGGAAAGGATCAACCATGGGCCCAGAAGGCAAGGGGGCACGCCCTGATTCCTTGTGGGGTCCACAGAAGCCCTCTGGTGCCCTCCTTCTGCTATATGAGGCCATTTGCCCTAGAGAAAGAATATAAGAAGACTTTCGGGCCGAAGCGCCGCCGTCTCAAGGCGGAACCTGGACAGGAGCACTTTTGCTCTCTAGCGAAGCGATTTCGCCGGGGATACTTCCCTCTGGAAGGGGAAAATCGAATCCTTCGTCATCACCAACATTCCTCTCATCGTGGGAGGACTCATCTTCATCAACATCTTCACCAGCACCATCTCATCTCAAACCCTAGTTCATCTTTTGTATTCAATTTTTGTCTCAAAACCTCAGATTGGTACATGTGGGTTGCTACTAGTGTTGATTACATCTTGTAGTTGATGCTAGTTTGGTTTAATTTGTGGAAGATAATATGTTCAGTTCCTTAATCATATATTTATCTCCAATGATCTTGAACATGAATATGATTTGTGAGTAGTCCCGTTTGTTTTGACGACATGGGAGAAATCTTGTTATAATTAATCATGTGAAGTTGATGTTCGTTCAATATTTTGATGAAGTGTCTGTTGTTCTTTCTCTTGTCGTGTCGTGTGAACGTCGACTACATGACACTTCATCATATTTGGGCGTAGGGGAAGGCATTGGGGAGTAGTAAGTAGATGATGAGTTGCGAGAGTGACATAAGCTTAAACCCTAATTTAGGCGCTATTCCGTAAGGGGCTGATTTGGATCCACATGTTTTAGGCTATGATTAGATTTATCTTAATTTTTTTTTTGTAGTTACGTGTGCTTACGAGAGAGGGTAATCATTAGTGGGTTGTTTATTCAAGTAAGAACAACACACTAGCACGATCCACCCATATATCAATTTATCAAAGTAGTGAACGCAATCAACTAAACATGAGGAAATGTGACTAGATGAGAATTCTCATGTGTTCTCGAGAACGTTTTGCTCACTATAAGAAGTACTTCCGGCTTGTCCTTTGCTACAAAAAAGATTGGGCCACCTTGCTGCATCTTTATTACTATTGTTACTTGCTACTTGTTACGAATTACCTTGCTACCAAACTATCTATTACTACTATCTACAGCATTTGCAGAGAATACCTTACTGAAAACCGCTTATCAATTCCTTCTACTCCTCGTTTCGACACTCTTACTTATCGAAAAGACTGCGATTGATCCCCTATACTTGTGAGTCATCAATAATCACTATGTACAATTTGCCAATTCACTACAAAAGACAACTTTTATGTGACTTTTACACATATTGACACCTTTTTCTTGCGCTTAAAACAATATGCAATTCCTGATGTCCAAAATATGCAATGTGTGACTGATTTATGTCCTTAAATAGTCACTTAGGACTTGTGAAGAAAATATCCAGTGCATGAGTGAAAGTGCCCCTCATGGGAAACTAGAGTGGAGCTCAAGACCTGTCCGCTCCCGGCCCTCCAAGCACTCCCCTTGCCGCCGCATGAGGTCGTCGTCAGCAAAGCCACACGTCCACTAAGGACGACGATGGTGAGGCATCCTTGTTTTGGCGCTGCTCTCGGTCGCCTCCATCACCAGGGTGACCCCCTTCCCTCTGAATCTTTACCTTCTCTGGGTGGCAGTTAGATCGACGGTGTGAATTTGTTTCACCATGCTCTCCTAGTACTTGTTCATGCATGTTTGGCTAATTGGCTCTCTCGGTGTTGATGGTCATTGTTGTTGTCCTACTAGTGCGTGCATCCCCATTGTGGATTGGTCATGTTTTTTAGGTGTTGTAGGCCCTATCATGGATAGTCGTAGAGCCATGCCTAATTGTGATTTACTTTTGGGTTGTTTTTGGTCGCTTGGTTCCTTAGAGATCGTCGATCATATGTGTTCATATATTTGCACTTTAGGTTGTGGTTTTGGTTATGCCATCATTGGCGATGTAACGGTGTTGTTAGGGTTGTGCTAACCTTGGTGTTGTAAGGTTGAGCCGCCATCGGCATTGTGTTTTTTTTTCTTGTTAATGAATAACGTGCAACTTTCCTGCATGGTTGGATAAAAAACCTGTTACTCGCCCCTTTTTGTCATAATTTAGAATTACTAATTATATGCATTTTATAGCTTTACCATGTCATTCACTCTGCAAAAACGTCTTATATTTAGTTACAGAGGTAGTATCTGATATGTCTATGTAAATGCAAATGATGTTTTTGCATGTGCTCTTAAGTGATTTATATGAATCATTTATCTTATTTTTGTAGCGTATCGGTTTATATGTTGTCATCAACGAATTGTAATATTCTGTCCTTTTGATTGCACATCTTGTAGCGATGTAACCCAGTTTCATTAGTGTGCAAGCACACTTTTCATTTGCCTAGCCAATCCTAGGTCATTTTACTCTGCCTCTTGTAAGTATAAACCAACATTAGAGTCGAAAGTGTGCTTCTAGGTCTGAGCTCACATGAATATGGTATCAACAGTAGAATCTGAAAAAATAGAAAATAAATCAAAAATTCTAAATTGTTTTGGCAACAATCATTGTTTAATTTTCAGCATGCGTGCAAATTTTCGTGATGATGACATTCATGGATGTGTGGAAAAAAAATCGGTGTTCCAAAATGCTTTAAAAATAGTCTTTTGGAGCATATATATTTTGCCCAGACCTCCACGAATGCCATTCCATCATAAAAGTTTGCACGCATGTGAAACACTCATAAGTGTTTATCTAAAAAAACAGATGTTCTTGGTGAAACACTGGATCCTGCTAATCATTGAAGTTGACGAGAAAAAAGTTCAAGTATTGGACTCACTACTTAAAGACACTAAAGAATACGCAATCGTGAGGGGGATGATCGCCAGGTAACTTCATGTCATTATCGCACTATGTCGGCCTCTTTAGTTCATTTCCTGATATCAACTAATTAATAACTTCTTTATTCATTTTCTTTGCCGGCGGGCAGGGTTTGGCAAAAGTTCATCAAACAGGTTAAAGGCGAATGGAAACAAGAGCTGAAATTGGTGCGACCCAAGGTAATTAAGTAGTACTAGCTATGTCTGCGCATCTCTTTAATTCTGGTTTCAATACCATTATCATGCTTGATTAATTATTATCTGATTGAATTTTATTCTCGTAAAGTGCATGAGGCAGGCGTCGGGGAATAATTTATGTGCATAGTACTTTTGCCAGAACATTCGCTTTATGACCGAAAGGAGCAAAACTGGAAGAAATCTTTGGGTACGTAAACAAAATTCACAATTCTTTTTATCATGATCTAATATATATACAGACAATTAATATATTCATATTGATCTCCTTTTTTAATAAAGATGCAAGAGATGCGGGATAAGCTCCTACCAGACGACCGTATACAAGCACTTCAAGAGGAGATTGCGGGATTTTTGCTTGACCAGGTCATAGATCCCAAATGAGAATACCATTACACCTAATGCCTGCATGTAATGATCTGCAAATTGTAGAAGAAATTATATGTACCAAATTGTATATATATATGTGTGTGTGTATGCATGGTCGTACGAGAAATTCTATATATGATATATGATTGGTCGTACGAGAAATTCTAATATATATGACGTACGTGTACAATATGTAGTATAGCAGTGGCACTTGACGACTGCAGTAGCGTAGAATATGTTTGAAATGAAAAACAATTAAATGGAAAACACAAAACGAAAAGGAAAAATAAACAATAATTCATAAATCCTAAAACCTTAAACCCCTAAACCTCTAGTCCCGGTTGGTGTCACCAACCGGGACTAATGGTCGGCCTTTGGTCCCGGGCCGTGACGAACCGGGACTGGGGGGGGGGGGGGGGGGGGGGGGGGGGGGGGGGGGGGGGGCTTTAGTCCCCACCCTTTAGTCCCGGTTGGTGAACCGGCACTAAAAGCCCTTACGAACCGGGACTAAAGCCTGATTCTGCACTAGTGTGTACACCCGGGCGCCGAAACTCCATGTCCTGTTAGAGGGTCCTTTTAACCTTTTATCATGTGATATTTGTGTAGTCATCTTATTGTCAATACTGTGCCTTCATATGGCTCCTTTTTCTAAGCTTATTTTGTTCATTTATGTATTAGTTTACTCCTTCGGACATACACTTCCTAAGGAATGGGAGTATCACTTTCTGTTGTTCCTTGTGCCTATTTTCTATCTTTCTTTCCCTTTATTCTTTTCTTTTTTTATTTAAGATGTTTTTATCAAACTTTATTTATATTTCCAATTTGCTCAAGGTAAATAACATATCCTAGAGGTACTATGGATTTTCGGTGCGGCCTCATTGTCATTTCTTGCCACAACTTCCCAAAAATCTTAGATAGTTCTTTCTGAGGTCCCCTTCCACTGGAGGTAGTTTTCTAAATGGTGTTATGGTGTGCGCACTTCAACAATATTTTTATTTTCTTTTGATGTTACCTTTCTTTTGTGTATGAAGGTGTTGGCAGGTATATGTACCATCTACAACAACTAAGGCCACTTTTGGTTCATAGGATAGAAATATTATAGGAATATGGAAGTCACAGAAAATTAGATGTCATGTATCTTAATTCCTATAAGAAAAGAGATGCCATTTAGTTCATAGGATATGCATTTTTCCATTAGGTCAGGGATAATGTATTTTTCTATCTTAAAATGCGAAGCATTGGAACCAATCCCACATAGGAATAGAAATCTATTCCTATACCAACCAAAAGGCTGAAAAGATAACTTTCCTATAGGAATCATATCCTATAGAATTCCTAAAAAAACATGTAAACCAAAGGAGGCCTAACAGGTTTTGGCGATTGAATTAGTGCAGCAAGGGCAGGAACTTGTGATAGCCGTTTTCCAATGTGTAAATATGCACGCGAGAGGGATGTTGATTCAGCTTCTCGGGAGATTGCACCCACTACAAAAATACATTATTTGCACCTCTTAACAACATGCAAATTCTACCGAAACTTGTGCAATTCATTATGAGTACACGATCTTTATCGCATTATATGCAACCAAACACCTTTTGCACTCATTATTTTGCATCCTCAAAAACCATGCAAATATAATTCAGATCATATGCAATCCTCATACTGCTGACTTTTACCATTCATTTTGATCAGATTTTCTGCTTAATGCCCTGTAATATGATAAGCTCTATACCATGTCTAGAACTCTAGATACAACTTAGCTATCCTATGCCATGCCACGGACAACAAGCTTTAGAACTGAAGCAAATGTTGGCTGAAAATGAGAATCATCTTAAATTCCAGGTGCACGGAATTTCCGGAACTACCAGGTGACTAGATTTGAGCATAATACTAGTTTCCCGTGCAGTAAACCTCTCACAGTGGGGTATCATTTTTTTCCGAAATTGGAGTATCATAATCTAGTACTACCTCTGTCCTGCTTTGTTGGCCCCCTTCGTATTTAGTGCCAAATTTTGATTATAGATTTAACTAACAAAATGTTAATGCATGTCATAAAAAACTATATCGCTTGATTCGTATTTGAACATAGTTTTCGACAATATTATTTTTGCTATGTCTAACTTATATTTTATTAGTTAAAATCATGGTGAAAATATGATTCTAAATACGAGGAGACTAGTAAACCAGGATGGAGGTAGTATCATGCAATGCAAATGAAGCACATAGCTGATGTGATATATAGCATTGACTGAGGAAGAGAGAATACTATATGATGTAGTAATTGATATTGCATAAATTAAGTGCTACTATAAGTCATACAAAATAATCAGCGAGGTCATCTAAAATACAAATCAATGATACTAATGCACTATAAAGATAATATCATAATGTATGGTACTCTTATGGTGATCAATAGGGATGCACATTTGGAACCTTTGAGTACCCTCCTACAGTGGCGGAGCTTCTTGGGGGCCAACCTGGGCCATGGCCTCCCCAGCTCACAAGAAAACATCTATATATTTCTTTGTATTAGGCATGTTTTCAACTAAAAATCAGCTAAAATAGTCACATTTGCCCCCCCTCAAGCCACGCACCCCCAAAAAAAAAATAAAAAAAAAAAAAAAAAAAAATAAAAAATAAAAAAAATAAAAAGTAAAAAAAAAGAAAAAACAACCAGAAAAAAAGAAAATAAAAAAAAAATGCGAAATAAAGACAGAAACAAAACAATAACAAAAAAAAAAAAAAAAAAAAAAAACAAAAAAAAAAAAAAAAAAAAAAAAAAAAAGAATTTTGAAAAAAAAAAAAAAGAAAAAAAAAAAAAAAAAAAAAAAAAAAACAATAAAAAAAAAGATAACAAAAAAATAATAAATAAAAATACAAGGAAAAGAAAAAATAAGAAAAAAAAAAAAGAATAAAAGAAAAAAAAACAAACAAAAAACACACCAGGAAATAAAAAAAACAAAAAAAAACCAAAAAAAAAAAAGACCAAACAGAAAAAAAACACAAAAAAAAAAAAAAAAAAAAAAAAAAAAAAAAAAAAAAAAAAAGAAAAAAAAAATAAAAGAAAAAAAACAGAAAAAAAAAAAAAAAACAAAAAGAAAAAAAAAAATAAAAAAAAAAAACACAACAAAAAACAAAAAAAAACCAAAAAAAAAAAAACAAAACAACCCACCAAACAAACAACAACAACAAACACACCAACCCCCACCCCCAACCCCACCCCCCACCCCACCCCCCCCACACCCCCCCCCCCCCCCCCCCCCCCCCCCCCCCCCCCCCCCCCCCCCCCCCCCCCCCCCCCCCCCCCACACACACACAATTTCGGCTCAAGCTCCGCCACTGCCCTCCTACCCTACTTAGTTCAACCAAATGAACTGAAGTTTCAAAAACCCTCAAGGTTCCAAATTTGCATGCCTAGTGATGAGCCTTATACGGACCCTACTTTGTGTGCCCGCAGTTGCTGCTATCGTGACTGCATAGGTATACATATCACGGGTTACATCCTTCTCCGTTCCAATGTCCCATCACCAAATGAATACGTATAATATATACATACCTATATTATAATAAGTTTGATCTTATCAGATTAATTAAGATAACATTCCAAAGTAGTTCATAAAGAGCATGGGACATGTGAAGACATGATTGGAATTAGCTGGCTGAATGTGATCTTTACCCATAAAGATCCACAACCACACACTAAAACTTGTTTATAAAATTATTTATAACACGAAATGCCATTTGCTAGTGACATGACATGTGAGCAATATATGATGATAGATCAGTTTCTAGCATCTACGCAGAGTTGTGTTGCTCTTTGTCAACCAGAGAAGGACCTAGCGGCCTAACTTTGACCAGCCTAAATGCATTTCATGCAAGATATACCACTATAAATTGGCAGTCCGTGCCCAACACAGCTAAGAAAGCTACTGAGCTACTATCCAATACTGAGTTTAGTTAGATCAATTTGTGAGTTTAGCATATCTGCCATGGCTTCCAGGACATGGCATTTCTTGCTCGCCCTCTTCCTCCTGTCCTCCGCCGTGTATGGGCAGCTCTCACCGTCCTTTTACGCCACGAGCTGCCCCCTGCTGGAGCTCACCGTGCGCACCACCATGATCGCCGCACTCCTCGCCGAGCGCCGAATTGGCGCCTCCCTCCTCAGGCTCCACTTCCATGACTGCTTTGTTCAAGTAAATATATGTAGACCATCACTTGGCAAATTTGTATCACTTGGTGCCCTATTTTACATCTAGAGTAAATCTCAAGTTAAAATACTGGTGCAGCGTTTTTGCCCTCTCGTGATGTAAAAAATAGTCCTCATCTATTGAAGATGCTCTTAACTAGCTAGGGAGCGAGCGTAGTTAGATTGCGATTAAGTTCCTTTTTCACGGAGAAGGTCAGGATTAATGGTGGATTTTTGTCAGGGCTGTGACGGATCCATTCTTCTGGATGACGTGGGCAGCTTCGTCGGCGAGAAGACGGCCTTCCCGAATGTGAACTCCGTGCGCGGCTACGAGGTGATCGACCGGATCAAGGCTACCGTGGAGATTGTCTGCCCTGGCGTCGTCTCCTGCGCCGACATCGTCGCCCTCGCCGCACGCGACGGCACGTTTCTGGTACGTACTACAACGATAATGGACACTGCACGTGCATGCATAGTGTCAAATTGCTAGTGGGTGCAGATTTAATGAATGCTGACACCACTTGGACCGGTCGTTCGTGTAGCTAGGCGGGCCGAGCTGGGCGGTGCCGCTGGGCCGGCGGGACTCGACGACGGCGAGCCTGGCGGAGGCGAACGCCGACCTCCCAGGGCCGACGCTGAACCTGGACCAGCTTATCCGTGCGTTCGACAAGAAGCGGCTGACCCCGCGGGACCTGACGGCGCTGTCGGGCGCGCACACCATCGGCTTCTCACAGTGCCAGTTTTTCCGCGACCACATCTACAACGGCATCAACATTGACCCGGCGTTCGCGGCGCTGCGCCGGCAGACATGTCCCGCCATGGCCCCCGCCGGCGACGCCAACTTGGCGCCCTTCGACACGCAGACGCAGCTCGTCTTCGACAACGCCTACTACCGCAACTTGGTCGTGCAGCGCGGCCTGCTGCACTCCGACCAGGAGCTCTTCAACGGTGCCTCCCAGGACGCGCTGGTGCGCCAGTACGCGTCCAACCCGGCGCTCTTCGCCGCTGACTTTGTGGCCGCCATGATCAAGATGGGCAACATCGCCCCCCTCACCGGGTCCAGCGGCCAGATCAGGCGCAACTGCAGGGTCGTCAACAGCTAGCTGATTGGTCGTCGAAATGATCAATTGATCATGCTACGTGATGATGGAGATGTCTCAAGTTTGGTTGGCTACGAAGGTAACCAACCAACATGCATGCATGGTGTTGACATTAGATTTTGGCACGGCATAAAAAGAAAATGAGGTGGCCTCGAGTGAAAGGGTTTTCAGCATGAAAAGTTTCACGTCACTGAGTGGAACAACTTTGATGTTTAGGTTATCATCGTCCGACCCCATCTTAGGGGCCGAAATTGTACTCCGAGTGACAGAATTTAGTGTTCCGAGTGCTTTTCGGCCGGTTACACCTTCAAGACAACCTCGGATGAAGGATCACTCTACATGGATTATCTTCGTCTCGTCGAGGCGATCGATTTTCATATATAAATCATCTCAATCCGAGTTCATATGCAAAAGTTAGAGACAATACACTGCAGACCGAACCTAAATGAAAATATGGCGCGAGGTACCAGACACCCTGTCTGATGGGTCGCATGAGCAATTCGGCTCTCAAGAAGGCCTTGAATCGAAAAATCTTCTACACGGGAAAGTTTCGTCTCGTCGAGCAGATCGATTTTCATATATAATTCATCTCAATCCGAGGTCGTATGCGACCTGGAGAGGCAAATCAAGATCAGGCTGTGTTTTCAATTGGAAAATCCGAGTGAAAAGCTTACCATCCGAGTGAAAACTTACTGATGCGAGTAAAATATTGCTCTCCGAGTGAAAATAGAGTCTTCCGAGTGAAAATCTTACCATCGGAATGAAAGTTTGCCGATCGAGTAAGAGATTGCCGTCCGAGTGAAAATATAGTCATCCGAGTGAAAATGTGGCCATCCAAGTGAAAAGATTGCCATCCGAGTGAAAGTTGCCGTCCGAATGAAGAAGTCTAGTCGGGCAATCCGCGTGAAATACTCTAATCTCCGGGTGAAAAGATTCAGATCCGAGTGCTCCGACCAAAAACTAAAGATGTGCCCGGAAGGTTATCTAGATTGGCTCGGATGAAAAAGTGTTCAACACGGAAATTGTGCGTATCATCGAAACGGTCGACTTTGGTTTTGGTGTCATCATCATCAGAGATAGCATACGGCCTGCAAATTCTCTACAAGATTCGGACAGTCCAGTCTGCTGCAAGACCGAGTCCGACTGGAAGATAAAGATGACCTTGTAAAGTATTCAAGATGGCCTTGTTTGAAAAAGTGATCAACATGAAAGTTGTTCGTCTCGTCGAGACGCACAAATTTGATACTTGGGCCGTCTTGATCGGAGGTCATATGCAAGCTCGACGGTCCGCGCAAGGAGCAAGACAGAAGTTTGGGCCAGATTCAGACTGAATCCGAGTTGGACTAGAACCAGGACTCTAGGACGTGAATTGATGTAATTTTTTGTAAGGAAAGCCTAGATGAATCCTTTACTTGTACGGGAAGTCCAGCCGCCTCTTATATATGTTGGAGGTGACGGACGATTGAACAACACACACTCGACATATCAATATACAACTTTTTCATCTACGTTTTATCTCTCCGCCATTTTTCTCTCTCATTCTTCGCTGTTCTTCGTGTTTGAGAGCTGTGAATCCCGAGGCTCTAGGGGCGAACAAATCGACCTAGGGCAGCCCATAGCCACCGCACTCCCTGACGGGGTCCCTTCCGGGTGTGTGGGGTTTCGGGTCTGCAAAAGCGCCCGTCGACTGTCTTGCGTATCGCGCTGTCGGTCGGGTCTCCTTCGGCGTGAGCTGCAGTGCATCACCCCCAGCGTCGAGGGTACACCTGACGTGTTCGTGTGTCAACACACTTTTTGGCGACTCCGCTGGGGACCGAAGATCAATCGTCATCATCCACCATGTCCGATCTTCCCAAGCCATCTGAGGTAGACGCCGATAACCATTAAGCCCAGTCTTGATGAGATATCGGCCGATCATCGCCAAATCTATGACGAGTACAAGAAGGCGCGTGAAGAGAAGGATTTGCAGGATTTCCTTGCAAAATTCAAGAAGGATCGCCAAGGCAACATTACTTCGATTGAAGAAATCAAGTTCCCTCCTCTTCAAGCCGAGCAGGTTAAACCCTGTGTGAGTACTACTTTTTCTCGTGAGCAGTGGGCTGAGATTGAGAGTCATATTGCTGATGGTAACAATCTGGTCTATCAAACTTTCATAGAAAATACTAATGCTCAAAAGAATATATCTCAATCGTCTAGTGGTAATGGTGGTGTAGCTGCTAGTGTGCAAAACCCTAATCTGGCTTTACCTATTTCATCGGCGCCTCCCATGCCGATGACTTATTATCCTACCCAAACAAATCAGATTGTGGCTGCACCCATTAATCCTATCATGAGCATGCCAGGTTTGGTGGCAACGCCGAACCAAACCCTACCTACATGTACAACCACTCGGCCACTACCGAACCATGGTTCGGCATACATGCCATAGTTCCTACCTACAGCTAGTAGTCCTACTCCTCCTATGCCACTACAGCAAGCTTCATCGTCTACTACAGATGATGCCCTAGCTAATTTTAGAGAGGAGATGGCTAAGATGCTTCGAGAAAATTTTGGAGTTGAGTTACCTCGGAATCGGATTTACCAAAAGCCGTACCCCGAGTACTTTGATGCCATCCAATGCCCTCCAGGATATAAAATTCCAGATTTTGGTAAGTTTAATGGGGAAGGCACGAAAACCACATGGGAGCATGTTAGTCAATATTTAGCACAGTTAGGTGAGGCAGGCTCGCTAAATGAATTAAAAGTGCGTTTGTTTCCTTTATCATTAACTGGTACCGCATTTTCATGGTTTTCTTCTTTACCACATGGTTCCATTCGGGTTTGGTCGCAGCTAGAGCAGAAATTTCATGATCACTTTTATCGCGGTGACAATGAACTCAAGTTATCACATCTAACATCGGTTAAACAAAAGCATGATGAATCGGTCTCCGATTACGTCAAGAGATTCAGAGAAACAAAAAACCGTTGTTATAGTTTGGTGATAACCGAGAGAGACTTGGCAGACCTAGTGCTGAGTGGTTTGAGAACTCCCATTAGAGAAAAGCTAGAAGGCTATGAGTTTTTAAATATCTACCAAGTCTTAAAAAGGGCTTTGGCTCAGGAAAGCTGAAGCAAAGATCTCAAAGAAGTGCATAGATATAAAGCTGATCGTCCTAAGATGAACATGGTTGAATATGATAGTGATCACTCAGACGATGAGGGTGATATTTATGCTACTGAATTTGTTTGGCCGTCTAAGGCCAAACCATTTACTTGCAATGATCTGAAACCGATTCATAAGAATCGTGATGAAAATATGAAGTTTACTTTTAACATTGCCAAGTGCGATAAAATATTTTATGCTTTGCTGCAAGCTAAAATTATTAGAATATCTCATACTTTACCGCCGTTTGAAGAGCTGAAACGGCGCGCTTATTGCAAGTATCATAATTCTTTTTCTCGTGCTACTAATGATTGTAATGTTTTTCGACGACAGATACAATTGGCCATTAATGACGGACGATTGAATTTTTCTGAGATGCAAGTTGATAAACAGCCCTTTCCAATGAACACCATGGACTTGGAGGGGAAAAAGATGCTCATTCGGACGGAAGTAGCCGAATCTTCCAATAAAGCTAATGTCATTGTTGGTGATCCCAGGAAAGACAAGGCGGGAGACAAGGCCTTGGGGAGACAGGTTATGCTTGATAAGCAACCCGATGGCAAGGAAGTGATCAAAATCACCATCAAGAATCCTACACTCAGGGGGCAATCGCAAGTGCAAGAAAATACTCGTGTTAAATTTGTCAAACCCAAGAGTCCAGAAGTTGGCAAGTGGAAGAAGAATGAAGCTAAAATACAGCGCAAGCGGGTCAAGCCAACTTTTGATATGTTCTGTCCAAGTATGCCAATCAGTCGGCTGGTTCCAGCTCTAACCGGCCATCACATTTGAAGTGACCAAGGTCACCATCAGATGACATGTTCAGTCGGTATATGAAACCGAGTGGACCAAGGGCGCCGTTTCCAGAAGAGCAGAGGCAATCTGTTTGGGATCGACTTGACTACTCATATAGGGGCCGACTGAACATTGGTGACTATCAGTCAGCTGGTCAAAATATACGACCGAGTGGAAACTATCCGAATGTAAGAATGCGCACAGGTGGAAGTCATCCGAGTGAAAAAATGAGGCTGGGTAGATTCCATCCGAGTGAGTTCCATCCGAGTGGATTCCATCCGAGTGAGTTCCATCCGAGTGGATTCCATCCGAGTGAATTCCATCCGAGTGGCTTCCATCCGAGTGAGTTCCATCCGAGTGACATCCATCCGACTGGATTCCATCTGAGTAAAAAGGTGCACCCGAGTGGAAATTTCATGCATCTGGAAAGTCAAAAGGAATGGCGTGTTAAGTCACCAAGTGTTGCAGCAGTCGAGTCAGGAAAAGGAAAGGAAAAAATCAATGCCGACTCACTTATCTTGGGAACCAAAACATTCCCCATACAGCAGCCGATTGTTCATAATAACCCGACTGAGCCGATACTTGGTATCGCGCCAAAGCACTCGGCTAATGACCATGAAGCAAGCACCAGCCAAGTGAAGCTGAGAGACCCTAAATGCACTCAGCCAAAGTGGTGTCCTCCAGGGCTAACAAAAACACAGAACAGGAAACTGCAGAGGTTAAGGAGTCAAGAGATGGCAGAACAGGAGGCCGAGAAGCAAAGGGATAAGTTGTTCAATGACACTCGGCCCATGGTACCTACAAAACAAGTGTGGAGGCCTAAACAAATACAAGATGCAGTGGCTTCTACACCTATCACAGCAGAACCTACACCACCAAAAGAGGATGATGCAGTCATTGCATCGTCTACGTTACCTATTGCTTCATCTTCACTCGGACAGATTTCAGAATCGGTAGATACACTAGGGGAAGAGGAGGATATGTTGGACTACGAGTCTACACCGGTTAATGAAGGTATGGATATCAATATGGTGTATTACTTACCCGCTGAATTTCGCGCTGTAGATGAAGAAGGGGAAGTGGCTCAGCTGGATTTTGGCCCTAAAAATGCAATATTTGAGAAGCCAAAAGAACCAGTAACGCATCTGAAACCATTGTATCTCAGAGGACATATTAATGGGTCGCCGCTCACTCGGATGCTTGTTGATGGTGGTGCTGTGGTAAATCTTATGCCTTATTCGGTCTTCAAGAAATTGGGTTTGCCCGATGAAGAGTTGATAAAGACGAATATGATGCTTAATGGATTTGAAGTCAAAGAAAAAACTGAAGCCAAAGGTGTGATGTATGTGGAACTTACAGTCGGAAGCAAAACTTTGGCTACTGCGTTCTTTGTCGCCGAGGTGCAAGGTAACTACAATGTCATACTAGGCCATGATTGGGTTCATGCAAACCAGTGTGTGCCATCCAATATGCACCAATTTTTGATCCAGTGGGTTGATGTTGAAGTGGAAGTCATTCATGCGGATAACTCGGCCTGTGTTGCTTTGGCCGATGCATCGGTGGATTGGCAACACCCCAATGCTACTTGCTTGACGGGGCGCGACTTGTTAGAGTTTGATTTTCTCAGCGCGACCAAGAATGGTTTCGTGCCCGTCTCTTTAAAGCCGACTGAGTGCAATTGGCTCCAAGGTATGATATGTTTAAATGGATTCTAATTCCGAGTGGTTACGAAAACGTCTTGTAAAATATCGGTCCAGTGAGAACGATATGTATGAGTCTATAGAGGAGTTGGATGACATGGATAAACTTGGACAAGGTTTTACATCGGCCGATCCATTAGAAGAGATAGATATTGGAGATGGTTCAGTCACTCCGCCGACGTTTGTAAACAAAAATTTGAAAGCCGATTGTAAAGCTAAGTTAATCGAACTATTGAAAGAATATGTTTGTTGTTTTGCATGGGAATATCATGAGATGCCAGGTTTAAGCCGAGAGATAGTGGAGCATCGGTTACCTATAAAGGCCAGTTTTAGACCTTACAAACAATCGGCTAGAAATTTTAATCCAAAAACATATGACCGGTCAAGGAAGAGATCAGTCGTTTGCTTCAAGCTAATTTTATTAGACCCTGCAGGTATGCTGAGTGGATTTCTAACATTGTCCCAGTGGAGAAGAAAGGATCCGGCAAGTTGAGGGTGTGCATTGATTTCAGAGATTTGAATAGGGCTACACCCAAAGATGAGTATCCTATGCCAATAGCCGATATGCTTATTAATGATGCTTCCGGACATAAAGTCATTAGCTTTCTTGATGGCAATGCGGGGTATAACCAAATTTTTATGGCTGAAGAGGACATGTCCAAACCGGCTTTCCGATGCCCTAGTTTCCTTGGTTTATTTGAGTGGACAGTAATGACCTTTGGATTAAATAATGCTGGAGCCACATATCAAAGGGCCATGAATTTGATTTTTCATGATTTACACGACGTCATACTTGAAGTCTACATTGATAATATTGTTGTCAAATCAGACGCGTTTGAATCTCACTTGGCCGATTTGCGTTTAGCTTTTGAAAGAATGAAAAAGTATGGACTCAAGATGAATCCTTTGAAGTGCGCATTCGGCGTGTCAGCTGGCAAGTTTTTGGGTTTCATTATTCATGAAGATGGCATAAAGATTGCTCCCAAAAAGATAGAGGCCATACAGAAAGTGGAGGCTCCAACATGCAAGAGAGATATGCAAAAGTTCCTAGGCAAGGTCAATTATTTGAGAAGGTTCATAGCTAATATGTCAGGGAAAGTTGATGCGTTTACTCCTATCCTTCGGTTAAAGAATGATGTTGATTTTACTTGGGGGGCAAAACAGCAAGAAGCATTTGACATGATCAAGAATTATTTGTGCACTCCTCCGGTGATGAGAGCGCCCAAGCATAGGGAGCCCTTTAAGCTTTACATTGCAGCAGAGGAAGGTGTTATTGGTGCTGTTTTGACTCAAGAAACTGAAGGAAAAGAGCATGCTATTACATATTTGAGCAGGAGATTATTGGACGCCGAGACGAGGTACACATTTATTGAAAACTATGTCTATGCTTATATTATGCTTGCACAAAATTGAGACATTATTTAGTGCCGAGTGCTTGCATAGTAGCTTGTCAAACCAATGTCATTAAATACATGTTGCATAGGCCAATTCTTAGTGGTAGAATTGGCATGTGGGCTTATGCTTTGATTGAATATGATTTGGCTTATGAATCTCTAAAATCCATGAAAGGCCAAATCGTTGCTAATTTTATTGTTGAGCATTGGATTAATGACAAGCATGATGTTGATATAAACCTTGTTTCATTAGTACCTTGGAGATAATATTTTGATGGTTCACTTTGTAGCAATGGCCAAGGTGTTGGTATTGTTTATATATCTCCTCATGGTGCTGTTTTCGAAGCTTCATGCCGCTTAGAATATTTTTACACAAACAATCAAGCCGAATATGAAGCATTGTTATTCGGCCTAGAGATGTTGCTTGCTATAGGTGTTACACATATTGAAGCTTATGGTGATTCATTATTAGTGGTGCAACAAATATCCAAGGTCTTTCAGTGTTTGGACGAATCACTAAATGCTTATCCTGACAAATGTCTAGATATAATTTCTACATTGGATTGTTTTAGCATTGCTCATATATCTAGGCATGACAATTGGAGAGCAAATGAGTTGGCACAGCAAGTATTCGGCTATCATGTTGATCATGGCATGTTTCATATTTCTCAAAGACGGATGTCTTGTCTTGCCAATATAGGAGAGGCCGAACCAGAACCCAACGATTCGACCATTAACAAAAAATCTAGTGCAGGTGACGATCCCGACTGGAGGAAGCCCCTTGTTGCTTACTTGCGCAATCCGAGTGAAAGGGTGGACAGGGCTATTCAGCGCATGGCTTTCAAATATACAATGAGGGATGGTTACCTTTATCGCCGAACGGTTGATGATGTTCTTTTAAAGTGCTTGGATGAGGACCAAGCAAGAGTTGCTATGGGAGAGGTACATGAAGCCATTTGTGGCACTCACCAGTCGGCTCCCAAGATGAAATGGTTATTGCGACGTGCTGGGTTTTATTGGCCGACTATGATTAGAGATTGCTTGAGATATTATAAAGGGTGTGAAGCTTGTCAAAAATTTGGTGATATTCAATTGGCTCCTGCTGCTATGTTACATCCTATTATCAAGCCATGGCCTTTCAGAGGATGGGATTTAGACTTTATTGGAGAAATTCATCCATCTTCCTCAAAGGGGCATCCGTTCGTATTGGTGGCAACCGATTATTTCACTAAATGGTCTGAAGCAGTACCTCTCAAGAACATGACACATACGGAGGTAATTCAGTTCATAACCGAGCACATTATTCATAGATTCGGCATTCCTCAAACATTAACTACAGATCAAGGTTCAACTTTCATGTCACATCAAGTTAGAGAATTTGCCGAATCTTACAACATAAAGATGCTCAATTCCTCCCCATATTATGCCCAAGCCAATGGACAAGCCGAGTCTAGCAATAAAATTTTAATCAAGCCCATCAAGAAGAAGATATAGGATAATCCGAGGAGATGGCATGAGTTGTCGTCTGAATCTTTGTGGGCACATAGAATTTCAAGGCATGGTTCTACGAAGGTGACTCCATATGAGCTAGTATATGGTCAAGAGGCTGTTTTACAAGTGGAAGTAAATTTGAATGCTTTGAGAATAGCCAAACAGAATGATTTATCGGCAATAGACTTTTATAACTTGATGATGGACAATATTGATGAGGTTGCCGATAAACGTTTGGCTGCTTTAAAGGCCATAGAGAGAGACAAGTTGAGGGTGGCAAGAGCTTACAATAAGAAAGTTAAGTTGAAGAATTTTCAAGTTGGCGATCTCGTGTGGAAAGTGATTCCGCCGATTGGTTCAAGAGATAGAAAATTCGGAAAGTGGTCTCCAAGTTGGGAAGGTCCTTTTAGGATTACAAGAGTAGTTCCTGGAAACTCTTATTTGGTGGAATCCATACAAGGGACATTGTTACCTCGAGCTCTCAATGGCAAGTACTTGAAGAAATACCACCCGAGTGTGTGGTAAGAAGCCTAAGTAGGCAATGGCCGATATATGATTATCGCCCTTAGCACAAAAATGGCCGATATACGAATATCGCCCTTAGCACAAACATGACCGATACATAATTATCACCCCGAGAAAGATAAATGGCCGATGGAGTGTCGATATCGTCCTTAGAACAAACACCGTGCATGTTATTTTTCGGCGTGCAAGCTTTGCCGAAAAATAGGGGGGCATGTGTTGACATCAGATTTTGGCACGGCATAAAAAGAAAATGAGGTGGCCTCGAGTGAAAGGGTTTTCAGCATGAAAAGTTTCACGTCACCAAGTGGAACAACTTTGATGTTTAGTTTATCATCGTCCGACCCATCTTAGGGGCCGAAATTGTACTCCGAGTGGCAGAATTTAGTGTTGCAAGTGATTTTTGGCCGGTTACGCCTTCAAGATGACCTCGGATGAAGGATCACTCTACATTGATTGTCTTCGTCTCGTCGAGGCGATCGATTTTCATATATAAATCATCTCAATCCGAGTTCATATGCAAAAGTTAGAGGCAATACACTGCAGACCAAACCTAAATGAAAATATGGCGCGAGGTACCACACACCCTGTCTGATGGGTCACGTGAGCAATTCGGCCCTCAAGAAGGCCTTGAATAGAAAAACCTTCCACACGGGAAAGTTTCATCTCATGAAGCCGATCGATTTTCATAAATAGTTCATCTCAATCCGAGGTCGTATGCGACCTGGAGAGGCAAATCAAGATCAGGCAATGTTTTCAATCGGGAAATCCGAGTGAAAAGCTTACCATCCGAGTGAAAACTTACTGATCGAGTAAAAGATTGCTGTCCGAGTGAAAATAGAGTCATCCGAGTGAAAAGCTTACCATCGGAATGAAAGCTAGTCGATCGAGTAAGAGATTGCCGTCCGAGTGAAAATATAGTCATTCGAGTGAAAATGTGGCCATCCAAGTGAAAGATTGCCATCCGAGTGAAAGTTGCAGTCCGAGTGAAGAAGTCTAGTCGGGCGATCCGAGTGAAATACTCTAATCTCTGAGTGAAGAGATTCAGATCCGAGTGCTCCGACCAAAAACTGAAGATGTGCCCGGAAGGTTATCTAGATTGGCTCGGATGAAAAAGTGTCCAACACGGAAGTTGTGTGTATCGTCGAAACGGTCGACTTCAGTATTGGTGTCATCATCATCAGAGATAGCATACGGCCTGCAAATTCTCTACAAGATTCGGACAGTCCAGTCTGCTGCAAGACCGAGTCCGACTGGACGGTAAAGATGACCTCGTAAAGAATTCAAGATGGCCTTGTTTGAAAAAGTGATCAACATGAAAGTTGTTCGTCTCGTCGAGACACACAAATTTGATATTTGGGCCGTATTTATCTAAGGTCATATGCAAGCTCGATGGCTCGCGCAAGGAGCAAGACAGAAGTTTGGGCCAGATTCAGACTGAATCCGAGTTGGACTAGAACTAGGACTCTAGGACGTGAATTGATGTAATTTTTTGTAAGGAAAGCCTAGATGAATCATTTAATTGTACGGGAAGTCCAGCCGACTCTTATATATGTTGGGGGTGACGGCCGATTGAACAACACACAATCGACATATCAATATACTACTTTTTCATCTACGTTTTTCTCTCTCGTTCTTCGCTATTCTTTGTGTTTGAGAGCTGCGAATCCCGAGGCTCTAGGGGCGGGCGAATCGACCTAGGGCAGCCCATAGCCGCCGCACTCCCTGACGGGGTCCCTCCCGAGTATGTGGGGTTTCAGGTCTGCAAAAGCGCGTGTCGACTGTCTTGCGTACCATGCTGTCGGTCGGGTCTCCTTCGACATGAGCTGCGGTGCATCACCCCCGGCGTCGAGGGTACACGTGACGTGTTCGTGTGTCAACACACTTTTTGGCGACTCCGCTGGGGACCGAAGATCAATCGTCATCATCCACCATGTCCGATCTTCCCAAGCCATCTGAGGTAGACGCCGATAACATCATTAAGCCCAGTCTTGATGAGATATCGGCCGATCATCGCCAAATCTATGAGGAGTACAAGAAGGCGCGCGAAGAGAAGGATTTGCAGGAGTTCCTTGCAAAATTCAAGAAGGATCGCCAAGGCAACATTACTTCGATTGAAGAAATCAAGTTCCCTCCTCTTCAAGCCGAGCAGGTTAAACCCTGTGTGAGTACTACTTTTTCTCGTGAGCAGTGGGCTGAGATTGAGAGTCGTATTGCTGATGGTAACAATCTGGTCTATCAAACTTTCGTAGAAAATACTAATGCTCAGAAGAATATATCTCAATCATCTAGTGGTAATGGTGGTGTAGCTGCTAGTGTGCAAAACCCTAATCTGGCTTTACCTATTTCATCGGCGCCTCCCATGCCGATGACTTATTATCCTACCCAAACAAATCACATTGTGGCTGCACCCATTAATCCTATCATGAGCATGCCAGGTTTGGTGGCAATGCCGAACCAAACCCTACCTACATGTACAACCACTCGGCCACTACCGAACCATGGTTCGGCATACATGCCACAGTTCCTACCTACAGCTAGTAGTCCTACTCCTCCTATGCCACTACAGCAAGCTTCATCATCTACTATAGATGATTCCCTAGCTAATTTTAGAGAGGAGATGGCTAAGATGCTTCAAGAAAATTTTGGAGTTGAGTTACCTCAGAATCGGATTTACCAAAAGCCGTACCCCGAGTACTTTGATGCCATCCAATGCCCTCCAGGATATAAAATTCCAGATTTTGATAAGTTTATTGGGGAAGGCACGAAAACCACATGGGAGCATGTTAGTCAATATTTAGCACAGTTAGGCGAGGCAGGCTCGCTAAATGAATTGAAAGTGCGTTTGTTTCCTTTATCATTAACTGGTACCGCATTTTCATGGTTTTCTTCTTTACCACATGGTTCCATTCGGGTTTGGTTGCAGCTAGAGCAGAAATTTCATGATCACTTTTATCGCGGTGACAATGAACTCAAGTTATCACTTCTAACATCGGTTAAACAAAAGCATGATGAATCGGTCTCCGATTACGTCTAGAGATTCAGAGAAACAAAAAACCGTTGTTATAGTTTGGTGATAACCGAGAGAGACTTGGCAGAACTAGTGCTAAGTGGTTTGAGAACTCCCATTAGAGAAAAGCTAGAAGGCTATGAGTTTTTAAATATCAACCAAGTCTTACAAAGGGCTTTGGCTCAGGAAAGCCGAAGCAAAGATCTCAAAGAAGTGCATAGATATAAAGCTGATCGTCCTAAGATGAACATGGTTGAATATGATAGTGATCACTCGGACGATGAGGGTGATATTTATGCTACTGAATTTGTTTGGCCATCTAAGGCCAAACCATTTACTTGCAATGATCTGAAACCGATTCATAAGAATCATGATGAAGAGATGAAGTTTACATTTAACATTGCCAAGTGCTATAAAATATTTGATGCTTTGCTGCAAGCTAAAATTATTAGAATATCACATACTTTACCGCCGTTTGAAGAGCTGAAACGGCGCGCTTATTGCAAGTATCATAATTCTTTTTCTCATGCTACTAATGATTGTAATGTTTTTCGACGATAGATACAATCGGCCATTAATGACAGACGATTGAATTTTTCTGAGATGCAAGTTGATAAACAGCCCTTTCCAATGAACACCATGGACTTGGAGGGGAAAAAGATGCTCATTCGGCCGGAAGTAGCCGAATCTGCCAATAAAGCTAATGTCATTGTTGGTGATCCCAGGAAAGGCAAGGCGGGAGACAAGGCCTTGGGGAGACAGGTTGTGCTTGATAAGCAACCCGATGGCAAGGAAGTGATCAAAATCACCACCAAGAATCCTACACTCAGGGGGCAATCGCAAGTGCAAGAAAATACTCATGTTAAATTTGTCAAACCCAAGAGTCCAGAAGTTGGCAAGTGGAAGAGGAATGAAGCTAAAATACAGCGCAAGCGGGTCAAGCTAACTTTTGATATGTTCTGTCCAAGTATGCCAATCAGTCGGCTAGTTCCAGCTCTAAACGGCCATCACATTTGAAGTGACCAAGGTCACCATCAGATGACATGTTCAGTCGGTATATGAAACCGAGTGGACCAAGGGCGCTGTTTCCAGAAGAGCAGAGGCAATCTATTTGGGATCGACTTGACTACTCATATAGGGGCCGACTGAGCATTGGTGACTATCAGTCAGCTGGTCAAAATATGCAACCGAGTGGAAACTATCCGAATGTAAGAATGTGCCCAGGTGGAAGTCATCCGAGTGAAAAAATGAGGTTGGGTAGATTCCATCCGAGTAAATTCCATCCGAGTGAGTTCCATCCGAGTGGATTCCATCCGAGTGAGTTCCATCCGAGTGGATTCCATCCGAGTGAATTCCATCCGAGTGGCTTCCATCCGAGTGAGTTCCATCCGAGTGACATCCATCCGAGTGGATTCCATCTGAGTAAAAAGGTGCGCCCGAGTGGAAATTTCATGCATCTGGAAAGTCAAAAGGTATGGCGTGTTAAGTCACCAAGTGTTGCAGCAGTCGAGTCAGGAAAAGGAAAGGAAAAAATCAATGCCGACTCACTTATCTTGGGAACCAAAACATTCCCCATACAACAGCCGATTGTTCATAATAACCCGACTGAGCCGATACTTGGTATCGCGCCAAAGCACTCGGCTAATGACCATGAAGCAAGCACCAGCCAAGTGAAGCTGAGAGACCCTAAATACACTCAGCCAAAGTGGTGTCCTCCAGGGCTAACAAAAACACAGAAGAGGAAACTGCAGAGGTTAAGGAGTCAAGAGATGGCAGAACAGGAGGCCGAGAAGCAAAGGGATAAGTTGTTCAATGACACTTTGCCCATGGTACCTACAAAACAAGTGTGGAGGCCTAAACAAATACAAGATGCAGTGGCTTCTACACCTATCACAGCAGAACCTACACCACCAAAAGAGGATGATGCAATCATTGCATCGTCTACGTTACCTATTGCTTCCTCTTCACTTAGACAGATTTCAGAATCGGTAGATACACTAGGGGAAGAGGAGGATATGTTGGACTATGAGTCTACACCGGTTCATGAAGGTATGGATATCAATATGGTGTATTACTTACCCGCTGAATTTCGCGTTGTAGGTGAAGAAGGGGAAGTGGCTCAGCTGGATTTTGGCCCTAAAAATGCAATATTTGAGAAGCCAAAAGAACCAGTAATGCATCTGAAACCATTGTATCTCAGGGGACATATTAATGGGTCGCCGCTCACTCGGATGCTTGTTGATGGTGGTGCTGTGGTAAATCTTATGCCTTATTCGGTCTTCAAGAAATTGGGTTTGCCTGATGAAGAGTTGATAAAGACGAATATGGTGCTTAATGGATTTGAAGGCAAAGAAAAAACTGAAGCCAAAGGTGTGATGTATGTGGAACTTACAGTCGGAAGCAAAACTTTGGCTACTGCGTTCTTTGTCGCCGAGGTGCAAGGTAACTACAATGTCATACTAGGCCGTGATTGGGTTCATGCAAACCAGTGCGTGCCATCCACTATGCACCAGTTTTTGATCCAGTGGGTTGATGATGAAGTGGAAGTCATTCATGCGGATAACTCGGCCTGTGTTGGTTTGACCGATGCATCGGTGGATTCGCAACACCCCAATGCTACTTGCTTGACGGGGCGCGACTTGTTAGAGTTTGATTTTCTCAGCGTGACCAAGAATGGTTTCGTGCCCGTCTCTTTAAAGCCGACTGAGTGCAATCGGCTCCAAGGTATGACATGTTTAAATGGATTCTAATTCCGAGTGGTTACGAAAACATCTTGTAAAATATCGGTCCAGTGAGAACGATATGTATGAGTCTATAGAGGAGTTGGATGACCTGGATAAACTTGGACAAGGTTTTACATCGGCTGATCCATTAGAAGAGATAGATATTGGAGATGGTTCAGTCACTCCGCCGACGTTTGTAAACAAAAATTTGAAAGCTGATTGTAAAGCTAAGTTAATCGAACTATTGAAAGAATATGTTTGTTGTTTTGCATGGGAATATCATGAGATGCCAGGTTTAAGCCGAGAGCTAGTGGAGCATCGGTTACCTATAAAGGCCGGTTTTAGACCTTACAAACAATCGGCCAGAAAGTTTAATCCAAAAACATATGACCGGTCAAGGAAGAGATCGGTCGTTTGCTTCAAGCTAATTTTATTAGACCCTGCAGGTATGCTGAGTGGATTTCTAACATTGTCCCAGTGGAGAAGAAAGGATCCGGCAAGTTGAGGGTGTGCATTGATTTCAGAGATTTGAATAGGGCTACACCCAATGATGAGTATCCTATGCCAATAGCCGATATGCTTATTAATGATGCTTCCGGACATAAAGTCATTAGCTTTCTTGATGGCAATGCGGGGTATAACCAAATTTTTATGGCTGAAGAAGACATGTCCAAAACGGCTTTCCGATGCCCTGGTTTCCTTGGTTTATTTGAGTGGACAGTAATGACCTTTGGATTAAAAAATGCTGCAGCCACATATCAAAGGGCTATGAATTTGATTTTTCATGATTTACACGACGTCATACTTGAAGTCTACATTGACAATATTGTTGTCAAATCAGATGCGTTTGAATCTCACTTGGCCGATTTGCGTTTAGCTTTTGAAAGAATGAAAAAGTATGGACTCAAGATGAATCCTTTGAAGTGTGCATTCGGCGTGTCGGCTAGCAAGTTTTTGGGTTTCATTATTCATGAAGATGGCATAAAGATTGCTCCCAAAAAGATAGAGGCCATACAGAAAGTGGAGGCTCCAACATGCAAGAGAGATATGCAAAAGTTCCTTGGCAAGGTCAATTATTTGAGAAGGTTCATAGCTAATATGTCAGGGAAAGTTGATGCGTTTACTCCTATCCTTCGGTTAAAGAATGATGTTGATTTTACTTGGGGGGCAAAACAGCAAGAAGCATTTGACATGATCAAGAATTATTTATGCACTCCTCCGGTGATGAGAGTGCCCAAGCATAGGGAGCCCTTTAAGCTTTACATTGCAGCAGAGGAAGGTGTTATTGGTGCTGTTTTGACTCAAGAAACTGATGGAAAAGAGCATGCTATTACATATTTGAGCAAGAGATTATTGGACGCCGAGACAAGGTACACATTTATTGAAAACTATGTCTTTGCTTATATTATGCTTGCACAAAATTGAGACATTATTTAGTGCCGAGTGCTTGCATAGTAGCTTGTCAAACCGATGTCATTAAATACATGTTGCATAGGCCAATTCTTAGTGCTAGAATTGGCAAGTGGGCTTATGCTTTGATTGAATATGATTTGGCTTATGAATCTCTAAAATCCATGAAAGGCCAAATCGTTGCTAATTTTATTGTTGAGCATCGGATTAATCACCAGCATGATGTTGATATAAACCTTGTTTCATTAGTACCTTGGAGAATATTTTTTGATGGTTCAGTTTGTAGCAATGGCCAAGGTGTTGGTATTGTTTATATATCTCCTCATGGTGCTGTTTTCGAAGCTTCATGCCGCTTAGAATATTTTTACACAAACAATCAAGCCGAATATGAAGCATTGTTATTCGGCCTAGAGATGTTGCTTGCTATAGGTGTTACACATATTGAAGCTTATGGTGATTCGTTATTAGTGGTGCAACAAATATCCAAGGTCTTTCAGTGTTTGGACGAATCACTAAATGCTTATCCTGATAAATGTCTAGATGTAATTTCTACATTGGATTGTTTTAGCATTGCTCATATATCTAGGCATGATAATTGGAGAGCAAATGAGTTGGCACAGCAAGCATCCGCTATCATGTTGATCATGGCATGTTTCATATTTCTCAAAGACCGATGCCTTGTCTTGCCAATATAGGAGAGGCCGAACCAGAACCCATTGATTCGACCATTAACAAAAAATCTAGTGCAGGTGACGATCCCGACTGGAGGAAGCCCCTTGTTGCTTACTTGCACAATCCGAGTGAAAGGGTGGACAGGGCTATTCAGCGCATGGCTTTCAAATATACAATGAGGGATGGTGACCTTTATCGCCGAACGGTTGATGATGTTCTTTTAAAGTGCTTGGATGAGGACCAAGCAAGAGTTGCTATGGGAGAGGTACATGAAGGCATTTGTGGCACTCACCAGTCGGCTCCCAAGATGAAATGGTTATTGCGACATGCTGGGTTTTATTGGCCGACTATGATTAATGATTGCTTTAGATATTATAAAGGGTGTGAAGCTTGTCAAAAATTTGGTGATATTCAATTGGCTCCTGCTGCTATGTTACATCCTATTATCAAGCCATGGCCTTTCAGAGGATGGGGTTTAGACTTTATTGGAGAAATTCATCCATCTTCCTCAAAGGTGCATCGGTTCGTATTGGTGGCAACCGATTATTTCACTAAATGGTCTGAAGCAGTACCTCTCAAGAACATGACACATACGGAGGTAATTCAGTTCATAACCGAGCACATTATTCATAGATTCGGCATTCCTCAAACATTAACTACAGATCAAGGTTCATGTTTCGTGTCACATCAAGTTAGAGAATTTGCCGAATCTTACAACATAAAGATGCTCAATTCCTCCCCATATTATGCCCAAGCTAATGGACAAGCTGAGTCTAGCAATAAAATTTTAATCAAGCCCATCAAGAAGAAGATATAGGATAATCCGAGGAGATGGCATGAGTTGTTGTCTGAATCTTTGTGGGCACATAGAATTTCAAGGCATGGTTCTACGAAGGTGACTCCATATGAGCTAGTATATGGTCAAGAGGTTGTTTTACAAGTGGAAGTAAATTTGATTGCTTTGAGAATAGCCAAACAGAATGATTTATCGGCAATAGACTTTTATAACTTGATGATGGACAATATTGATGAGGTTGCCGATAAACGTTTGGCTGCTTTACAGGCCATAGAGAGAGACAAGTTGAGGGTGGCAAGAGCTTACAATAAGAAAGTTAAGTTGAAGAATTTTCAAGTTGGCGATCTCATGTGGAAAGTGATTCTGCCGATTGGTTCAAGAGATAGAAAATTCGGAAAGTGGTCTCCAAGTTGGGAAGGTCCTTTTAGGATTACAAGAGTAGTTCCCGGAAACTCTTATTTGGTGGAATCCATACAAGGGACATTGTTATCTCGAGCTCTCAATGGCAAGTACTTGAAGAAATACCACCCGAGTGTGTGGTAAGAAGCCTAAGTAGGCAATGGCCGATATACGATTATCGCCCTTAGCACAAAAATGGCCGATATACGATTATTGCCCTTAGCACAAACATGGCCGATACATAATTATCACCCTGAGAAAGATAAATGGCCGATGGAGTGTTGATATCGTCCTTAGAACAAACACCGTGCATGTTATTTTTCGGCGTGCAAGCTTTGCCGAAAAATAGGGGGCCATGTGTTGACATCATATTTTGGCACGGCATAAAAAGAAAATGAGGTGGCCTCGAGTGAAAGGGTTTTCAAGATGAAAAGTTTCACGTCACCAAGTGGAACAACTTTGATGTTTAGTTTATCATCGTCCGACCCCATCTTAGGGGCCGAAATTGTACTCCGAGTGGCAGAATTTAGTGTTCCGAGTGATTTTTGGCCGTTTACGCCTTCAAGATGACATCGGATGAAGGATCACTCTACATGGATTGTCTTCGTCTCGTCGAGGCGATCGATTTTCATATATAAATCATCTCAATCCGAGTTCATATGCAAAAGTTAGAGGCAATACACTGCAGACCGAACCTAAATGAAAATATGGCGCGAGGTACCAGACACCCTGTCTGATGGGTCACGTGAGCAATTCGGCCCTCAAGAAGGCCTTGAATCGAAAACCCTTCCACACGGGAAAGTTTCGTCTCATCGAGCCGATCGATTTTCATATATAGTTTATCTCCATCCGAGGTCGTATGCGACCTGGAGAGGCAAATCAAGATCAGGCTATGTTTTCAATCGGGAAATCCGAGTGAAAAGCTTACCATCCGAGTGAAAACTTACTGATTGAGTAAAAGATTGCTGTCCGAGTGAAAATAGAGTCATCCGAGTGAAAAGCTTACCATCGGAATGAAAGCTTGCCGATCGAGTAAGAGATTGCCGTCCGAGTGAAAATATAGTCATCCGAGTGAAAATGTGGCCATCCAAGTGAAAAGATTGCCATCCGAGTGAAAGTTGCAGTCCGAGTGAAGAAGTCTAGTCGGGCAATCCGAGTGAAATACTCTAATCTCCGAGTGAAGAGATTCTGATCCGAGTGCTCCGACCAAAAACTGAAGATGTGCCCGGAAGGTTATCTAGATTGGCTCGGATGAAAAAGTGTCCAACACGGAAGTTGTGTGTATCGTCGAAACGGTCGACTTCAGTTTTGGTGTCATCATCATCAGAGATAGCATACGGCCTGCAAATTCTCTACAAGATTCGGACAGTCCAGTCTGCTGCAAGACCGAGTCCGACTGGACGGTAAAGATGACCTCGTAAAGTATTCAAGATGGCCTTGTTTGAAAAAGTGATCAACATGAAAGTTGTTCGTCTCGTCGAGACGCACAAATTTGATATTTGGGCCATCTTTATCTAAGGTCATATGCAAGCTCGACGGCTCGCGCAAGGAGCAAGACAGAAGTTTGGGCCAGATTCAGATTGAATCCGAGTTGGACTAGAACTAGGACTCTAGGACGTGAATTGATGTAATTTTTTGTAAGGAAAGCCTAGATGAATACTTTAATTGTACGGGAAGTCCAGCCGCCTCTTATATATGTTGGGGGTGACGGCCGATTGAACAACACACAATCGACATATCAATATACTACTTTTTCATCTACGTTTTTCTCTCTCGTTCTTCGCTATTCTTCGTGTTTGAGAGCTACGAATCCCGAGGCTCTAGGGGCGGGCGAATCGACCTAGGGCATCCCATAGCCGCCGCACTCCCTGACGGGGTCCCTCAAGAAGGCCTTGAATCGAAAAACCTTCCACACGGGAAATTTTCGTCTCATCGAGCCGATCGATTTTCATATATAGTTTATCTCCATCCGAGGTCGTATACGACCTGGAGAGGCAAATCAAGATCAGGCTATGTTTTCAATCGGGAAATCCGAGTGAAAAGCTTACCATCCGAGTGAAAACTTACTGATCGAGTAAAACATTGCTGTCCGAGTGAAAATAGAGTCATCCGAGTGAAAAGCTTACCATCGGAATGAAAGCTTGCCGATCGAGTAAGAGATTGCCGTCCGAGTGAAAATATAGTCATCCGTGTGAAAATATAGTCATCCGAGTGAAAATGTGGCCATCCAAGTGAAAAGATTGCCATCCGAGTGAAAGTTGCAGTCCGAGTGAAGAAGTCTAGTCAGGCGATCTGAGTGAAATACTCTAATCTCCGAGTGAAGAGATTCAGATCCGAGTGCTCCGACCAAAAACTAAAGATGTGCTCGGAAGGTTATCTAGATTGGCTCGGATGAAAAAGTGTCCAACACGGAAGTTGTGTGTATTGTCGAAACGGTCGACTTCAGTTTTGGTGTCATCATCATCAGAGATGGCATACGGCCTGCAAATTCTCTACAAGATTCGGACAGTCCAGTCTGCTGCAAGACCGAGTCCGACTAGACGGTAAAGATGACCTCGTAAAGTATTCAAGATGGCCTTGTTTGAAAAAGTGATCAACATGAAAGTTGTTCGTCTCGTCGAGACGCACAAATTTGATATTTGGGCCATCTTTATCTAAGGTCATATGCAAGCTCGACGGCTCCCGCAAAGAGCAAGACAGAAGTTTGGGCCAGATTCAGACTGAATCCGAGTTGGACTAGAACTAGGACTCTAGGACGTGAATTGATGTAATTTTTTGTAAGGAAAGCCTAGATGAATCCTTTAATTGTACGGGAAGTCCAGCCGCCTCTTATATATGTTGGGGGTGACGGCCGATTGAACAACACACAATCGACATATCAATATACTACTTTTTCATCTACGTTTTTCTCTCTCGTTCTTCGCTATTCTTCGTGTTTGAGAGCTGCGAATCCCGAGGCTCTAGGGACGGGCGAATCGACCTAGGGCAGCCCACAGCCGCCGCACTCCCTGACGGGGTCCCTCCCGGGTATGTGGGGTTTCGGGTCTGCAAAAGCGCCCATCAACTGTCTTGCGTACCGCGCTATCGGTCGGGTCTCCTTTGACATGAGCTGCGGTGCATCACCCCCGGCGTCGAGGGTACACCTGACGTGTTCGTGTGTCAACACACTTTTTGGTGACTCCGCTGGGGACCGAAGATCAATCGTCATCATCCACCATGTCCGATCTTCCCAAGCCATCTGAGGTAGACGCCGATAACATCATTAAGCCCAGTCTTGATGAGATATCGGCCGATCATCGCCAAATCTATGAGGAGTACAAGAAGGCGCGCGAAGAGAAGGATTTGCAGGAGTTCCTTGCAAAATTCAAGAAGGATCACCAAGGCAACATTACTTTGATTGAAGAAATCAAGTTCCCTCCTCTTCAAGCCGAGCAGGTTAAACCCTGTGTGAGTACTACTTTTTCTCGTGAGCAGTGGGCTGAGATTGAGAGTCGTATTGCTGATGGTAACAATCTGGTCTATCAAACTTTCGTAGAAAATACTAATGCTCAGAAGAATATATCTCAATCATCTAGTGGTAATGGTGGTGTAGCTGCTAGTGTGCAAAACCCTAATCTGGCTTTACCTATTTCATCGGCGCCTCCCATGCCGATGACTTATTATCCTACCCAAACAAATCACATTGTGGCTGCACCCATTAATCCTATCATGAGCATGCCAGGTTTGGTGGCAATGCCGAACCAAACCCTACCTACATGTACAACCACTCGGCCACTACCGAACCATGGTTCGGCATACATGCCACAGTTCCTACCTACAGCTAGTAGTCCTACTCCTCCTATCCCACTACAGCAAGCTTTATCGTCTACTACAGATGATGCCATAGCTAATTTTAGAGAGGAGATGGCTAAGATGCTTCGAGAAAATTTTGGAGTTGAGTTACCTCAGAATCGGATTTACCAAAAGCCGTACCCCGAGTACTTTGATGCCATCCAATGCCCTCCAGGATATAAAATTCCAGATTTTGATAAGTTTAATGGGGAAGGCACGAAAACCACATGGGAGCATGTTAGTCAATATTTAGCACAGTTAGGTGAGGCAGGCTCGCTAAATGAATTGAAAGTGCGTTTGTTTCCTTTATCATTAACTGGTACCGCATTTTCATGGTTTTCTTCTTTACCACATGGTTCCATTCGGGTTTGGTCACAGCTAGAGCAGAAATTTCATGATCACTTTTATCGCGGTGACAATGAACTCAAGTTATCACATCTAACATCGATTAAACAAAAGCATGATGAATCGGTCTCCGATTACGTCAAGTGATTCAGAGAAACAAAAAACCGTTGTTATAGTTTGGTGATAACCGAGAGAGACTTGGCAGACCTAGTGCTGAGTGGTTTGAGAACTCCCATTAGAGAAAAGCTAGAAGGCTATGAGTTTTTAAATATCAACCAAGTCTTACAAAGGGCTTTGGCTCAGGAAAGCCGAAGCAAAGATCTCAAAGAAGTGCATAGATATAAAGCTGATCGTCCTAAGATGAACATGGTTGAATATGATAGTGATCACTCGGACGATGAGGGTGATATTTATGCTACTGAATTTGTTTGGCCATCTAAGGCCAAACCATTTACTTGCAATGATCTGAAACCGATTCATAAGAATCATGATGAAGAGATGAAGTTTACTTTTAACATTGCCAAGTGCGATAAAATATTTGATGCTTTGCTGCAAACTAAAATTATTAGAATATCTCATACTTTACCGCCGTTTGAAGAGCTGAAACGGCGCGCTTATTGCAAGTATCATAATTCTTTTTCTCATGCTACTAATGATTGTAATGTTTTTCGACGACGGATACAATCGGCCATTAATGACAGACGATTGAATTTTTCTGAGATGCAAGTTGATAAACAACCCTTTCCAATGAACACCGTGGACTTGGAGGGGAAAAAGATGCTCATTCAGACGGAAGTAGCCGAATCTGCCAATAAAGCTAATGTCATTGTTGGTGATCCCAGGAAAGACAAGGCGGGAGACAAGGCCTTGGGGAGACAGGTTGTGCTTGATAAGCAACCCGATGGCAAGGAAGTGATCAAAATCACCATCAAGAATCCTACACTCATGGGGCAATCGCAAGTGCAAGAAAATACTCGTGTTAAATTAGTCAAACCCAAGAGTCCAGAAGTTGGCAAGTGGAAGAGGAATGAAGCTAAACTACAGCGCAAGCGGGTCAAGCCAACTTTTGATATGTTCTGTCCAAGTATGCCAATCAGTCGGCTGGTTCCAGCTCTAACCGGCCATCACATTTGAAGTGACCAAGATCACCATCAGATGACATGTTCAGTCGGTATATGAAACCGAGTGGACCAAGGGCGCCATTTCCAGAAGAGCAGAGGCAATCTGTTTGGGAAAGACTTGACTACTCATATAGGGGCCGACTGAACATTGGTGACTATCAGTCAGCTGGTCAAAATATGCGACCGAGTGGAAACTATCCGAATGTAAGAATGCGCCCAGGTGGAAGTCATCCGAGTGAAAAAATGAGGCTGGGTAGATTCCATCCAAGTAAATTCCATCCGAGTGAGTTCCATCCGAGTGGATTCCATCCGAGTGAGTTCCATCTGAGTGGATTCCATCCGAGTGAATTCCATCCGAGTGGCTTCCATCCGAGTGAGTTCCATCCGAGTGACATCCATCCGAGTGGATTCCATCTGAGTAAAAAGGTGCACCCGAGTGGAAATTTCATGCATCTGGAAAGTCAAAAGGAATGGCGTGTTAAGTCACCAAGTGTTGCAGCAGTCGAGTCAGGAAAAGGAAAGGAAAAAATCAATGCCGACTCACTTATCTTGGGAACCAAAACATTCCCCATACAACAGTCGATTGTTTATAATAACCCGACTGAGCCGATACTTGGTATCGCGCCAAAGCACTCGGCTAATGACCATGAAGCAAGCACCAGCCAAGTGAAGCTGAGAGACCCTAAATACACTCAGCCAAAGTGGTGTCCTCCAGGGCTAACAAAAACACAGAAGAGGAAACTGCAGAGGTTAAGGAGTCAAGAGATGGCAGAACAGGAGGCCGAGAAGCAAAGGGATAAGTTGTTCAATGACACTTGGCCCAGGGTACCTACAAAACAGGTGTGGAGGCCTAAACAAATACAAGATGCAGTGGCTTCTACACCTATCACAGCAGAACCTACACCACCAAAAGAGGATGATGCAGTCATTGCATCGTCTACGTTACCTATTGCTTCCTCTTCACTTAGACAGATTTCAGAATCGGTAGATACACTAGGGGAAGAGGAGGATATGTTGGACTACGAGTCTACACCGGTTCATGAAGGTATGGATATCAATATGGTGTATTACTTACCCGCTGAATTTCGCGCTGTAGATGAAGAAGGGGAAGTGGCTCAGCTGGATTTTGGCCCTAAAAATGCAATATTTGAGAAGCCAAAAGAACCAGTAACACATCTGAAACCATTGTATCTCAGAGGACATATTAATGGGTCGCCGCTCACTCGGATGCTTGTTGATGGTGGTGCTGTGGTAAATCTTATGCCTTATTCGGTCTTCAAGAAATTGGGTTTGCCCGATGAAGAGTTGATAAAGACGAATATGGTG